>CAKAJE020002012.1:503297-683437 GCA_916610135.2 Macropis europaea
CGGCATCTTAAAGCGCATGAAATGTCGAGTAAAATGCACTATTAAACTTCTAGGGTAGGGCAAACAGGGTCCCGATTAGATCATTTTATATTACGGTTAATATAAGAATTCAGCGTAATTCTATCACATTTGTTCAATTTACGTCGCTGCTATTTCAGATAGCGCATTGGGATAAGCGGCATCTCAAAGCGCATGAAATGGCGAGTAAAATGCACTATTAAACTCCTAGGGTAAGGCAAACAGGGACCCGATTAGATCATTTTATATTACGGTTAATATAAGAATTCAGCGAAATTCTATCAGATTTTTCAATTTACGTCGCTCCTATTTCAGATAGCGCATTGTGCTAAGCGGCATCGCAAAGCGCATGAAATGGCGAGTAAAATGCACTATTAAACTACTAGGGTAGGGCGAACAGAGACCCGATTAGATCATTTTACATTATGGTTAATATAAGAATTCAGTGAAACTCTATCACATTTGTTCAATTTCCGTGGCTCCTATTTCAGACAGCGTACTGGGCTAGACAGCATCTTAAAGCGCGTGGAATGGCGAGTAAAATGCATTATTAAACTTCAATGATAGGGCAATCAGAGAACCGATTAGATCATTTTATATTTCGGTTAATGTAAGAATTCAGCGAAATTCTATGACATTTGTTCAATTTACGTCGCTCCTATTTCAGATAGCGTATTAGGCTAAGCGGCATCTCAAAGCGCATGAAATGGCGAGAAAAATGCAATATTAACCTTGCATGATAGGGCAATCAGAGACCTGATTAGATCATCTTATGTTTTGATTAATATAAGAATTCAGCGAAATTGTATCACATTTGTTCAATTTCCGTGGCTCCTATTTCAGATAGCGTACTAGGCTAGGCGGCATCATAAAGGGCGTGGAATGGCGAGTAAAATGCACAATTAAACTTCAATGATAGGGCAATCAGAGAACCGATTAGATCATTTTATATTTTGGTTAATGTAAGAATTCAGCGAAATTCTATCACATTTGTTCAATTTACGTCGCTCCTATTTCAGATAGCGTATTGGGCTAAGCGGCATCTCAAAGAGCATTAAATGGCGAGTACAATGCACTATTAAACTTCTAGGGTAGGGCAAAAAAAGACCCGATCAGATCATTTTATGTTACGGTTAATATAAGAATTCAGTGTAATTCTATCACATTTGTTCAATTAACGTCGCTCCTATTTCAGCTAGCGTATTGGGCTAAGCGGCATCTTAAAGACCGTGGAATGGCGAGTAAAATGCAATATTAACCTTGTATGATAGGGCAATCGGAGACCAGATTAGATCATCTTATATTTTGGTTAATATAAGAATTCAGCGAAATTCCATCACATTTGTTCAATTTACGTCGCTCCTATTTCAGATAGCGTATTGGGCTGGACGGCATCTCAAAGCGCATGAAATGGCGAGTTAAATGCACTATCAAACTTCTAGGGTAAGGCGAACAGAGACTCGATTAGATCATTTTATACTGCGGTTTATATAAGAATTCAGAGTAATTCTATCACATTTGTTCAATTTACGTCGCTTCTGTTTCAGATAGCGTACTGGGCTAGGCGGCATCTTAAAGCTCGTGGAATGGCGAGTAAAATGCAATATTAACCTTGTATGATAGGGCAGTCAGAGACCTGATTATATCATCTTATGTTTTGATTAATATAAGAATTCAGCGAAATTCTATCACATTTGTTCAACTTCCGTGGCTCCTATTTCAGATAGCGTACTAGGCTAGGCGGCATCATAAAGCGCGTGGAATGGCGAGTAAAATGCACAATTAAACTTCAATGATAGGGCAATCAGAGAACCGATTAGATCATTTTATATTTTGGTTAATGTAAGAATTCAGCGAAATTCTATCACATTTGTTCAATTTACGTCGGTCCTATTTCAGATAGCGTATTAGGCTAAGCGGCATCTCAAAGCGCATGAAATGGCGAGTAAAATGCACTATTAAACTACTAGGGTAGGGCGAACAGAGACCCGATTAGATCATTTTACATTATGGTTAACATAAGAATTCAGCGAACTTCTATCACATTTGTTCAATTTCCGTGGCTCCTATTTCAGATAGCGTACTGGGCTGGACGGCATCTTAAAGCGCGTGGAATGGCGAGTAAAATGCACTATTAAACTTCTAGGTTAGGGCGAACAGAGACCCGATTAGATCATTTTACATTATGATTAATATAAGAATTCAGCGAAATCTATCACATTTGTTCAATTTACGTCGCTCCTATTTGAGATAGCGTATTAGGCTAAGCGGCATCTCAAAGCGCATGAAATGGCGAGTAAAATGCCATATTAAACTTCTCGGGTAGGGCAAACAGAGAACCGATTAGATCATTTTATATTATGGTTAATTTAAGAATTCAGCAAAATTCTATCACGTTTGTTCAATTTACGTCGCTCCTATTTCAGATAGCGTATTGGGCTAAGCGGCATCTCAAAGCGCATGAAATGGCGAGTAAAATGCACTATTAAACTTCTAGGGTAGGACGAACAGAGACCCGATTAGATCATTTTACATAAAGGTTAATATAAGAATTCAGCGAAATTCTATCACATTTGTTCAATTTACGTCGCTCCTACTTCAGATAGCGTATTGGGCTAAGCGGCACCTCAAAGCGCATGAAATGAAGAGTAAAATGCACTATTAAACTTCTATGGTGAGGCAAACAGAGACCCGATTAGATCATTTTACATTATGGTTAATATAAGAATTCAGCGATATTCTATCACATTTGTTCAATTTACTTCGCTCCTATTTCAGATAGCGTACCGAGCACAGCGGCATCTCAAAGCGCATGGAATGGCGAGTAAAATGCAATATTGACCTTGTATGATACGGCAATCAGAGACAAGATTAGATCATATTATATTTTGGTTAATATAAGAATTCAGCGAGATCCTATCACATTTGTTCAATTTACGTCGCTCCTATTTGAGATAGCGTATTGGGCTAAGCGGCATTTCAAAGCGCATGAAATGGCGAGTAAAATGCACTATTAAACTTCTAGGGTAGGACGAACAGAGACCCGATTAGATCATTTTACATAATGGTTAATATAAGAATTCAGCGAAATTCTATCACATTTGTTCAATTTACGTCGCTCCTACTTCAGATAGCGTATTGGGCTAAGCGGCACCTCAAAGCGCATGGAATGAAGAGTAAAATGCACTATTAAACTTCTATGGTGAGGCAAACAGAGACCCGATTAGATCATTTTATATAACGGTTAATATAAGAATTCAGCGTAATTCTATCATATTTGTTCAATTTACGTCGCTCCTATTTCAGATAGCGTACTGGGCTAGGCGGCATCTTAAAGTGCGTGGAATGGCGAGTAAAATGCACTATTAAACTTGTATGATAGGGCAACCAGAGACCCGATTAGATCATGTTATATTTTGTTTAGTATAAGAATGCAGCGAAATTGTATCACATTTGTTCAATTTACGTCGCTCCTATTTCAAATAGCGTATTGGGCTAAGCGGCATCTCAAAGCGCATGAAATGGCGAGTAAAATGCACTATTAAACTACTAGGGTAGGGCGAACAGAGACCCGATTAGATCATTTTACATTATGGTTAATATAAGAATTCAGTGAAACTCTATCACATTTGTTCAATTTCCGTGGCTCCTATTTCAGACAGCGTACTGGGCTAGACAGCATCTTAAAGCGCGTGGAATGGCGAGTAAAATGCATTATTAAACTTCAATGATAGGGCAATCAGAGAACCGGTTAGATCATTTTATATTTCGGTTAATGTAAGAATTCAGCGAAATTCTATGACATTTGTTCAATTTACGTCGATCCTATTTCAGATAGCGTATTAGGCTAAGCGGTATCTCAAAGCGCATGAAATGGCGAGTAAAATTCACTATTAAACTTCAAGGGTAGGACAATCAGAGACCCGATTAGATCATTTTATATTTTGTTTAATATAAGAATTCAGCGAGATTGTATCACATTTGTTCAATTAACGTCGCGCCTTTTTCGGATAGCGTATTGGGCTATACGGCATCTCAAAGCGCATGAAATGGCGAGTAAAAATGCACTATTAAACTTCTAGGGTAAGGCAAACAGGGACCCGATTAGATCATTTTATGTTATGGTTAATTTAAGAATTGAGCGAAACTCTATCACATTTGTTCAATTTACGTCGCTGCTATTTCAGATAGCGTATTGGGCTAAGCGGCATCTCAAAGCGAATGAAATGGCGAGTAAAATGCACTATTAAACTTCTAGGGTAGGGCAAACAGAGTCCCGATTAAATCATTTTATATTATGGTTAATTTAAGAATTCAGCGAAACTCTATCACATTTGTTCAATTTACGTCGCTCCTATTTCAGATATCTTATTGGGCTAAACGGCATCTCAAAATGCATGAAATGGCGAGTAAAATACACTATCAAACTTCTAGGGTAAGCCAAACAGAGACCCGATTAGATCATTTTACATTATGGTTAATATAAGAATTTAGCGAAATTCTATCACATTTGTTCAATTTCCTTCGCTCCTATTTCAGATAGCGTACCGGGCTCAGCGGCACCTCAAAGCGCATGGAATGGCCAGTAAAATGCACTATTAAACTTCTATGATAGGGCAATCAGAGACCCGATTATATCATTTTATATTTTGTTTAATATAAGAATTCAGCGAAATTCTATCACATTTGTTCAATTTCCTTCGCTCCTATTTCAGATAGCGTACCGAGCTCAGCGGCATATCAAAGCGCATGGAATGGCGAGTAAAATGCAATATTAACCTTGTATGATACGGCAATCAGAGACCAGATTAGATCATCTTATATTTTGGTTAATATAAGGATTCAGCGAGATTCTATCACATTTGTTCAATTTACGTCGCTGCTATTTCAGATAGCGCATTGGGCTAAGCGGCATCTCAAAGCGCATGAAATGACGAGTAAAATGCACTATCAAACTTCTAGGGTAAGGCAAACAGAGACCCGATTAGATCATTTTACATTATGGTTAATATAAGAATTCAGCGAAATTCTATCACATTTGTTCAATTTACGTCGCTCCTATTTCAGATAGCGTATTGGGCTAAGCGGCATCTCAAAGCGCATGAAATGGCGAGTACAATGCACTATTAAACTTCTAGGGTAGGGCAAAAAGAGACCCGATTAGATCATTTTATGTTACTGTTAATATAAGAATTCAGTGTAATTCCATCACATTTGTTCAATTAACGTCGCTCCTATTTCAGATAGCGTATTGGGCTAAGCGGTATCTCAAAGCGCATGAAATGGCGAGTAAAATGCACTGTTAAACTTCTAGGGTAAGGCAAACAGGGTCCCGATTAGATCATTTTATATTACGGTTAATATAAGAATTCAGCGTAATTCTATCACATTTGTTCAATTTACGTCGCTGCTATTTCAGATAGCGCATTGGGCTAAGCGGCATCTCAAAGCGCATGAAATGGCGAGTAAAATGCACTATTAAACTCCTAGGGTAAGGCAAACAGGGACCCGATTAGATCATTTTATATTACGGTTGATATAAGAATTCAGCGTAATTCTATCAGATTTTTTCAATTTACGTCGCTCCTATTTCAGATAGCGTATTGGGCTAAGCGGCATCTCAAAGCGCATGAAATGGCGAGTAAAATGCACTATTAAACTTCTAGGGTAGGACAATCAGAGACCCGATCAGATCATTTTATATTCTGTTTAATATAAGAATTCAGCGAAATTCTATCACATTTGTTCAATTTACGTCGCTCCTATTTGATATAGCGTATTGGGCTAAGCGGCATCTCAGAGCGCTTGAAATGGCGAGGAAAATTCACTATTAAACTTCTCGGGTAAGGCAAACTGAGACCCGATTAGATCATTTTACATTATGCATAATATAAGAATTCAGCGAAATTCTATCACATTTGTTCAATTTACGTCGCTGCTATTTCAGATAGCGTATTGGGCTAAGCGGCATCTCAAAGCGCATGAAATGGCGAGTAAAATGCACTATTAAACTTCTAGGGTAGGGCAAACAGAGTCCCGATTAAATCATTTTATATTATGGTTAATTTAAGAATTCAGCGAAACTCTATCACATTTGTTCAATTTACGTCGCTCCTATTTCAGATATCTTATTGGGCTAAACGGCATCTCAAAATGCATGAAATGGCGAGTAAAATACACTATCAAACTTCTAGGGTAAGCCAAACAGAGACCCGATTAGATCATTTTACATTATGGTTAATATAAGAATTTAGCGAAATTCTATCACATTTGTTCAATTTCCTTCGCTCCTATTTCAGATAGCGTACCGGGCTCAGCGGCACCTCAAAGCGCATGGAATGGCCAGTAAAATGCACTATTAAACTTCTATGATAGGGCAATCAGAGACCCGATTATATCATTTTATATTTTGTTTAATATAAGAATTCAGCGAAATTCTATCACATTTGTTCAATTTCCTTCGCTCCTATTTCAGATAGCGTACCGAGCTCAGCGGCATATCAAAGCGCATGGAATGGCGAGTAAAATGCAATATTAACCTTGTATGATACGGCAATCAGAGACCAGATTAGATCATCTTATATTTTGGTTAATATAAGGATTCAGCGAGATTCTATCACATTTGTTCAATTTACGTCGCTGCTATTTCAGATAGCGCATTGGGCTAAGCGGCATCTCAAAGCGCATGAAATGACGAGTAAAATGCACTATCAAACTTCTAGGGTAAGGCAAACAGAGACCCGATTAGATCATTTTACATTATGGTTAATATAAGAATTCAGCGAAATTCTATCACATTTGTTCAATTTACGTCGCTCCTATTTCAGATAGCGTATTGGGCTAAGCGGCATCTCAAAGCGCATGAAATGGCGAGTACAATGCACTATTAAACTTCTAGGGTAGGGCAAAAAGAGACCCGATTAGATCATTTTATGTTACTGTTAATATAAGAATTCA
Organism: Macropis europaea; assembly: GCA_916610135.2. Taxonomy (NCBI): domain Eukaryota; kingdom Metazoa; phylum Arthropoda; class Insecta; order Hymenoptera; family Melittidae; genus Macropis; species Macropis europaea. Next base: position 510,273 of record CAKAJE020002012.1, read on the forward strand.
GTGTAATTCCATCACATTTGTTCAATTAACGTCGCTCCTATTTCAGATAGCGTATTGGGCTAAGCGGTATCTCAAAGCGCATGAAATGGCGAGTAAAATGCACTGTTAAACTTCTAGGGTAAGGCAAACAGGGTCCCGATTAGATCATTTTATATTACGGTTAATATAAGAATGCAGCGTAATTCTATCACATTTGTTCAATTTACGTCGCTGCTATTTCAGATAGCGCATTGGGCTAAGCGGCATCTCAAAGCGCATGAAATGGCGAGTAAAATGCACTATTAAACTCCTAGGGTAAGGCAAACAGGGACCCGATTAGATCATTTTATATTACGGTTGATATAAGAATTCAGCGTAATTCTATCAGATTTTTTCAATTTACGTCGCTCCTATTTCAGATAGCGTATTGGGCTAAGCGGCATCTCAAAGCGCATGAAATGGCGAGTAAAATGCACTATTAAACTTCTAGGGTAGGACAATCAGAGACCCGATCAGATCATTTTATATTCTGTTTAATATAAGAATTCAGCGAAATTCTATCACATTTGTTCAATTTACGTCGCTCCTATTTGATATAGCGTATTGGGCTAAGCGGCATCTCAGAGCGCTTGAAATGGCGAGGAAAATTCACTATTAAACTTCTCGGGTAAGGCAAACTGAGACCCGATTAGATCATTTTACATTATGCATAATATAAGAATTCAGCGAAATTCTATCACATTTGTTCAATTTACGTCGCTCCTATTTCAGATAGCGTATTGGGCTAAACGGCATCTCAAAGCGCATGAAATGGCGAGAAAAATGCACTATTAAACTTCAAGGGTAAGGCAAACAGAGACTCGATTAGTTCATTTTATATTGCGGTTAATATAAGAATTCAGAGTAATTCTATCACATTTGTTCAATTTACGTCGCTCCAATTTCAGATAGCGTATTGGGCTAAGCGGCATCTCAAAGCGCATTAAATGGCGAGCACAATGCACTATTAAACTTCTAGGGTAGGGCAAAAAGAGACCCGATTAGATCATTTTATGTTACGGTTAATATAAGAATTCAGTGTAATTCTATCACATTTGTTCAATTAACGTCGCTGCTATTTCAGATAGCGTATTGGGCAAAGCGCATGAAATTGCTAGTAAAGTGCACTATTAAACTTCTAGGGTAAGGCAAACAGAGACTCGATTAGATCATTTTATACTGCGGTTTATATAAGAATTCAGAGTAATTGTATCACATTTGTTCAATTTACGTCGCTCCTATTTCAGATAGCGTATTGGGCTAAGCGGCATCTCAAAGCGCCTGAAATGGCGAGTAAAATGCACTATCAAACTTCTAGGGTAAGGCAAACAGAGACCCGATTAGATCATTTTATATTACGGTTAATATAAGAATTCAGCGTAATTCTATCACATTTGTTCAATTTACGTCGCTGCTATTTCAGATAGCGTATTGGGCTAAGCGGCATCTCAAAGCGCATGAAATGGCGAGTAAAATGCACTATTAAACTTCTAGGGTAGGGCAAACAGAGACCCGATTAGATCATTTTATGTTACGGTTAATATAAGAATTCAGTGTAATTCTATCACATTTGTTCAATTAACGTCGCTCCCTTTTCAGTTAGCGTATTGGGCTAAGCGGCATTTTAAAGAGCGTGGAATTGCGAGTAAAATGCAATATTAACCTTGTATGATAGGGCAATCAGAGACCAGATTAGATCATCTTATATTTTGGTTAATATAAGAATTCAGCGAAATTCTATCAAATTTGTTCAATTTACGTCGCTCCTATTTGATATAGCGTATTGGGCTAAGCGGCATCTCAAAGCGCATGAAATGACGAGTAAAATGCACTATCAATCTTCTAGGGTAAGGCAAACAGAGAACCGATTAGATCATTTTACATTATGGTTAATATAAGAATTCAGCGAAATTCTATCACATTTGTTCAATTTACGTCGCTCCTATTTCAGATAGCGTATTGGGCTAAGCGGTATCTCAAAGCGCATGAAATGGCGAGTAAAATGCACTGTTAAACTTCTAGGGTAAGGCAAACAGGGTCCCGATTAGATCATTTTATATTACGGTTAATATAAGAATTCAGCGTAATTCTATCACATTTGTTCAATTTACGTCGCTGCTATTTCAGATAGCGCATTGGGCTAAGCGGCATCTCAAAGCGCATGAAATGGCGAGTAAAATGCACTATTAAACTTCTAGGGTAAGGCAAACAGGGTCCCGATTAGATCATTTTATATTACGGTTAATATAAGAATTCAGCGTAATTCTATCACATTTGTTCAATTTACGTCGCTGCTATTTCAGATAGCGCATGGGGCTAAGCGGCATCTCAAAGCGCATGAAATGGCGAGTAAAATGCACTATTAAACTCCTAGGGTAAGGCAAACAGGGACCCGATTAGATCATTTTATATTACGGTTGATATAAGAATTCAGCGTAATTCTATCAGATTTTTTCAATTTACGTCGCTCCTATTTCAGATAGCGTATTGGGCTAAGCGGCATCTCAAAGCGCATGAAGTGGCGAGTAAAATGCACTATTAAACTACTAGGGTAGGGCGAACAGAGACCCGATTAGATCATTTTACATTATGGTTAACATAAGAATTCAGCGAACTTCTATCACATTTGTTCAATTTCCGTGGCTCCTATTTCAGATAGCGTACTGGGCTGGACGGCATCTTAAAGCGCGTGGAATGGCGAGTAAAATGCACTATTAAACTTCTAGGTTAGGGCGAACAGAGACCCGATTAGATCATTTTACATTATGATTAATATAAGAATTCAGCGAAATCTATCACATTTGTTCAATTTACGTCGCTCCTATTTCAGATAGCGTATTAGGCTAAGCGGCATCTCAAAGCGCATGAAATGGCGAGTAAAATGCACTATTAAACTTCTAGGGTAGGACCAACAGAGACCCGATTAGATCATTTTACATAATGGTTAATATAAGAATTCAGCGAAATTCTATCACATTTGTTCAATTTACGTCGCTCCTACTTCAGATAGCGTATTGGGCTAAGCGGCACCTCAAAGCGCATGAAATGAAGAGTAAAATGCACTATTAAACTTCTATGGTGAGGCAAACAGAGACCCGATTAGATCATTTTACATTATGGTTAATATAAGAATTCAGCGAAATTCTATCACATTTGTTCAATTTACTTCGCTCCTATTTCAGATAGCGTACCGAGCACAGCGGCATCTCAAAGCGCATGGAATGGCGAGTAAAATGCAATATTGACCTTGTATGATACGGCAATCAGAGACAAGATTAGATCATATTATATTTTGGTTAATATAAGAATTCAGCGAGATTCTATCACATTTGTTCAATTTACGTCGCTCCTATTTCAGATAGCGTATTGGGCTAAGCGGCATCTCAAAGCGCATGAAATGGCGAGTAAAATGCACTATTAAACTTCTAGGGTAGGACGAACAGAGACCCGATTAGATCATTTTACATAATGGTTAATATAAGAATTCAGCGAAATTCTATCACATTTGTTCAATTTACGTCGCTCCTACTTCAGATAGCGTATTGGGCTAAGCGGCACCTCAAAGCGCATGGAATGAAGAGTAAAATGCACTATTAAACTTCTATGGTGAGGCAAACAGAGACCCGATTAGATCATTTTATATAACGGTTAATATAAGAATTCAGCGTAATTCTATCATATTTGTTCAATTTACGTCGCTCCTATTTCAGATAGCGTACTGGGCTAGGCGGCATCTTAAAGTGCGTGGAATGGCGAGTAAAATGCACTATAAAACTTGTATGATAGGGCAATCAGAGACCCGATTAGATCATGTTATATTTTGTTTAATATAAGGATGCAGCGAAATTGTATCACATTTGTTCAATTTACGTCGCTCCTATTTCAAATAGCGTATTGGGCTAAGCGGCATCTCAAAGCGCATGAAATGGCGAGTAAAATGCACTACTATTAAACTCCTAGGGTAAGGCAAACAGGGACCCGATTAGATCATTTTATATTACGGTTAATATAAGAATTAAGCGATATTCTATCAGATTTTTCAATTTACGTCGCTCCTATTTCAGATAGCGTATTGGGCTAAGCGGCACCTCAAAGCGCATGAAATGGCGAGTAAAATGCACTATTAAACTTCTAGGGTAAGGCAAACAGGGTCCCGATTAGATCATTTTATATTACGGTTAATATAAGAATTCAGCGTAATTCTATCACATTTGTTCAATTTACGTCGCTGCTATTTCAGATAGCGCATTGGGCTAAGCGGCATCTCAAAGCGCATGAAATGGCGAGTAAAATGCACTATTAAACTCCTAGGGTAAGGCAAACAGGGACCCGATTAGATCATTTTATATTACGGTTGATATAAGAATTCAGCGTAATTCTATCAGATTTTTTCAATTTACGTCGCTCCTATTTCAGATAGCGTATTGGGCTAAGCGGCATCTCAAAGCGCATGAAATGGCGAGTAAAATGCACTATTAAACTTCTAGGGTAGGGCAATCAGAGACCCGATCAGATCATTTTATATTCTGTTTAATATAAGAATTCAGCGAAATTCTATCACATTTGTTCAATTTACGTCGCTCCTATTTGATATAGCGTATTGGGCTAAGCGGCATCTCAGAGCGCTTGAAATGGCGAGGAAAATTCACTATTAAACTTCTCGGGTAAGGCAAACTGAGACCCGATTAGATCATTTTACATTATGCATAATATAAGAATTCAGCGAAATTCTATCACATTTGTTCAATTTACGTCGCTCCTATTTCAGATAGCGTATTGGGCTAAACGGCATCTCAAGGCGCATGAAATGGCGAGAAAAATGCACTATTAAACTTCAAGGGTAAGGCAAACAGAGACTCGATTAGTTCATTTTATATTGCGGTTAATATAAGAATTCAGAGTAATTCTATCACATTTGTTCAATTTACGTCGCTCCAATTTCAGATAGCGTATTGGGCTAAGCGGCATCTCAAAGCGCATTAAATGGCGAGCACAATGCACTATTAAACTTCTAGGGTAGGGCAAAAAGAGACCCGATTAGATCATTTTATGTTACGGTTAATATAAGAATTCAGTGTAATTCTATCACATTTGTTCAATTAACGTCGCTGCTATTTCAGATAGCGTATTGGGCAAAGCGCATGAAATTGCTAGTAAAGTGCACTATTAAACTTCTAGGGTAAGGCAAACAGAGACTCGATTAGATCATTTTATACTGCGGTTTATATAAGAATTCAGAGTAATTGTATCACATTTGTTCAATTTACGTCGCTCCTATTTCAAATAGCGTATTGGGCTAAGCGGCATCTCAAAGCGCATGAAATGGCGAGTAAAATGCACTATCAAACTTCTAGGGTAAGGCAAACAGAGACCCGATTAGATCATTTTATATTACGGTTAATATAAGAATTCAGCGTAATTCTATCACATTTGTTCAATTTACGTCGCTGCTATTTCAGATAGCGTATTGGGCTAAGCGGCATCTCAAAGCGCATGAAATGGCGAGTAAAATGCACTATTAAACTTCTAGGGTAGGGCAAACAGAGACCCGATTAGATCATTTTATGTTACGGTTAATATAAGAATTCAGTGTAATTCTATCACATTTGTTCAATTAACGTCGCTCCCTTTTCAGTTAGCGTATTGGGCTAAGCGGCATTTTAAAGAGCGTGGAATTGCGAGTAAAATGCAATATTAACCTTGTATGATAGGGCAATCAGAGACCAGATTAGATCATCTTATATTTTGGTTAATATAAGAATTCAGCGAAATTCTATCAAATTTGTTCAATTTACGTCGCTCCTATTTGATATAGCGTATTGGGCTAAGCGGCATCTCAAAGCGCATGAAATGACGAGTAAAATGCACTATCAATCTTCTAGGGTAAGGCAAACAGAGAACCGATTAGATCATTTTACATTATGGTTAATATAAGAATTCAGCGAAATTCTATCACATTTGTTCAATTTACGTCGCTCCTATTTCAGATAGCGTATTGGGCTAAGCGGCATCTCAAAGCGCATGAAATGGCGAGTACAATGCACTATTAAACTTCTAGGGTAGGGCAAAAAGAGACCCGATTAGATCATTTTATGTTACTGTTAATATAAGAATTCAGTGTAATTCCATCACATTTGTTCAATTAACGTCGCTCCTATTTCAGATAGCGTATTGGGCTAAGCGGTATCTCAAAGCGCATGAAATGGCGAGTAAAATGCACTGTTAAACTTCTAGGGTAAGGCAAACAGGGACCCGATTAGATCATTTTATATTACGGTTAATATAAGAATTCAGGGTAATTCTATCACATTTGTTCAATTTACGTCGCTGCTATTTCAGATAGCGCATTGGGCTAAGCGGCATCTCAAAGCGCATGAAATGGCGAGTAAAATGCACTATTAAACTTCTAGGGTAAGGCAAACAGGGTCCCGATTAGATCATTTTATATTACGGTTAATATAAGAATTCAGCGTAATTCTATCACATTTGTTCAATTTACGTCGCTGCTATTTCAGATAGCGCATGGGGCTAAGCGGCATCTCAAAGCGCATGAAATGGCGAGTAAAATGCACTATTAAACTCCTAGGGTAAGGCAAACAGGGACCCGATTAGATCATTTTATATTACGGTTGATATAAGAATTCAGCGTAATTCTATCAGATTTTTTCAATTTACGTCGCTCCTATTTCAGATAGCGTATTGGGCTAAGCGGCATCTCAAAGCGCATGAAGTGGCGAGTAAAATGCACTATTAAACTACTAGGGTAGGGCGAACAGAGACCCGATTAGATCATTTTACATTATGGTTAACATAAGAATTCAGCGAACTTCTATCACATTTGTTCAATTTCCGTGGCTCCTATTTCAGATAGCCTACTGGGCTGGACGGCATCTTAAAGCGCGTGGAATGGCGAGTAAAATGCACTATTAAACGTCTAGGTTAGGGCGAACAGAGACCCGATTAGATCATTTTACATTATGATTAATATAAGAATTCAGCGAAATCTATCACATTTGTTCAATTTACGTCGCTCCTATTTCAGATAGCGTATTAGGCTAAGTGGCATCTCAAAGCGCATGAAATGGCGAGTAAAATGCCATATTAAACTTCTCGGGTAGGGCAAACAGAGAACCGATTAGATCATTTTATATTATGGTTAATTTAAGAATTCAGCAAAATTCTATCACGTTTGTTCAATTTACGTCGCTCCTATTTCAGATAGCGTATTGGGCTAAGCGGCATCTCAAAGCGCCTGAAATGGCGAGTAAAATGCACTATCAAACTTCTTGGGTAAGGCAAAAAGAGACCCGATTAGATCATTTTATGTTACGGTTAATATAAGAATTCAGTGTAATTCCATCACATTTGTTCAATTAACGTCGCTCCTATTTCAGATAGCGTATTGGGCTAAGCGGCATCTTAAAGCGCGTGGAATGGCGAGTAAAATGCAATATTAACCTTGTATGATAGGGCAATCAGAGACCAGATTAGATCATCTTATATTTTGGTTAATATAAGAATTCAGCGAAATTCTATCACATTTGTTCAATTTACGTCGCTCCAATTTCAGATAGCGTATTGTGCAAAGCGGCATCTCAAAGCGCATGAAATGGCGAGTAAAATGCACTATTAAACTTCTAGGGTAAGGCAAACAGGGTCCCGATTAGATCATTTTATATTACGGTTAATATAAGAATTCAGCGAAATTCTATCAGATCTTTCAATTTACGTCGCTCCTATTTCAGATAGCGTATTGTGCTAAGCGGCATCTCAAAGCGCATGAAATGGCGAGTAAAATGCACTATTAAACTACTAGGGTAGGGCGAAGAGAGACCCGATTAGATCATTTTACATTATGGTTAATATAAGAATTCAGTGAAACTCTATCACATTTGTTCAATTTCCGTGGCTCCTATTTCAGACAGCGTACTGGGCTAGACAGCATCTTAAAGCGCGTGGAATGGCGAGTAAAATGCATTATTAAACTTCAATGATAGAGCAATCAGAGAACCGATTAGATCATTTTATATTTCGGTTAATGTAAGAATTCAGCGAAATTCTATGACATTTGTTCAATTTACGTCGATCCTATTTCAGATAGCGTATTAGGCGAAGCGGCATCTCAAAGCGCATGAAATGGCGAGAAAAATGCACTATTAATCTTCTAGGGTAAGGCAAACAGAGACTCGATTAGTTCATTTTATATTGCGGTTAATATAAGAATTCGGAGTAATTCTATCACATTTGCTCCATTAACGTCGCTCCTATTTCAGATAGCGTATTGGACTAAGCGGCATCTTAAAGCGCGTGGAATGGCGAGTAAAATGCAATATTAACCTTGTATAATAGGGCAATCAGAGACCTGATTAGATCATCTTATGTTTTGATTAATATAAGAATTCAGCGAACTTCTATCACATTTGTTCAATTTCCGTGGCTCCTATTTCAGATAGCCTACTGGGCTGGGCGGCATCTTAAAGCGCGTGGAATGGCGAGTAAAATGCACTATTAAACTTCTAGGTTAGGGCGAACAGAGACCCGATTAGATCATTTTACATTATGGTTAATATAAGAATTCAGCGAAATCTATCACATTTGTTCAATTTACGTCGCTCCTATTTCAGATAGCGTATTGGGCTAAGCGGCATCTCAAAGCGCATGAAATGGCGAGTAAAATGCACTATTAAACTTCTAGGGTAGGACGAACAGAGACCCGATTAGATCATTTTACATAATGGTTAATATAAGAATTCAGCGAAATTCTATCACATTTGTTCAATTTACGTCGCTCCTACTTCAGATAGCGTATTGGGCTAAGCGGGACCTCAAAGCGCATGAAATGAAGAGTAAAATGCACTATTAAACTTCTATGGTGAGGCAAACAGAGACCCGATTAGATCATTTTATATAACGGTTAATATAAGAATTCAGCGTAATTCTATCATATTTGTTCAATTTACGTCGCTCCTATTTCAGATAGCGTACTGGGCTAGGCGGCATCTTAAAGCGCGTGGAATGGCGAGTAAAATGCACTATTAAACTTCTATGATAGGGCAATCAGAGACCCGATTAGATCATGTTATATTTTGTTTAATATAAGAATTCAGCGAAATTGTATCACATTTGTTCAATTTTCGTCGCTCCTATTTCAATAGCGTATTGGGCTAAGCGGCATCTCAAAGCGCATGAAATGAAGAGTAAAATGCACTATTAAACTTCTAGGGTAAGGCAAACAGAGACCCGATTAGATCATTTTACATTATGGTTAATATAAGAATTCAGCGAAATTCCATCACATTTGTTCAATTTACTTCGCTCCTATTTCAGATAGCGTACCGAGCACAGCGGCATCTCAAAGCGCATGGAATGGCGAGTAAAATGCAATATTGACCTTGTATGATACGGCAATCAGAGACAAGATTAGATCATATTATATTTTGGTTAATATAAGAATTCAGCGAGATTCTATCACATTTGTTCAATTTACGTCGCTCCTATTTCAGATAGCGTATTGGGCTAAGCGGCACCTCAAAGCGCATGAAATGGCGAGTAAAATGCACTATTAAACTTCTAGGGTAAGGCAAACAGGGTCCCGATTAGATCATTTTATATTACGGTTAATATAAGAATTCAGCGTAATTCTATCACATTTGTTCAATTTACGTCGCTGCTATTTCAGATAGCGCATTGGGCTAAGCGGCATCTCAAAGCGCATGAAATGGCGAGTAAAATGCACTATTAAACTCCTAGGGTAAGGCAAACAGGGACCCGATTAGATCATTTTATATTACGGTTGATATAAGAATTCAGCGTAATTCTATCAGATTTTTTCAATTTACGTCGCTCCTATTTCAGATAGCGTATTGGGCTAAGCGGCATCTCAAAGCGCATGAAATGGCGAGTAAAATGCACTATTAAACTTCTAGGGTAGGACAATCAGAGACCCGATCAGATCATTTTATATTCTGTTTAATATAAGAATTCAGCGAAATTCTATCACATTTGTTCAATTTACGTCGCTCCTATTTCAGATAGCGTATTGGGCTAAGCGGCATCTCAGAGCGCTTGAAATGGCGAGGAAAATTCACTATTAAACTTCTCGGGTAAGGCAAACTGAGACCCGATTAGATCATTTTACATTATGCATAATATAAGAATTCAGCGAAATTCTATCACATTTGTTCAATTTACGTCGCTCCTATTTCAGATAGCGTATTGGGCTAAACGGCATCTCAAGGCGCATGAAATGGCGAGAAAAATGCACTATTAAACTTCAAGGGTAAGGCAAACAGAGACTCGATTAGTTCATTTTATATTGCGGTTAATATAAGAATTCAGAGTAATTCTATCACATTTGTTCAATTTACGTCGCTCCAATTTCAGATAGCGTATTGGGCTAAGCGGCATCTCAAAGCGCATTAAATGGCGAGTACAATGCACTATTAAACTTCTAGGGTAGGGCAAAAAGAGACCCGATTAGATCATTTTATGTTACGGTTAATATAAGAATTCAGTGTAATTCTATCACATTTGTTCAATTAACGTCGCTGCTATTTCAGATAGCGTATTGGGCAAAGCGCATGAAATTGCTAGTAAAGTGCACTATTAAACTTCTAGGGTAAGGCAAACAGAGACTCGATTAGATCATTTTATACTGCGGTTTATATAAGAATTCAGAGTAATTCTATCACATTTGTTCAATTTACGTCGCTCCTATTTCAGATAGCGTATTGGGCTAAGCGGCATCTCAAAGCGCATGAAATGGCGAGTAAAATGCACTATCAAACTTCTAGGGTAAGGCAAACAGAGACCCGATTAGATCATTTTATATTACGGTTAATATAAGAATTCAGCGTAATTCTATCACATTTGTTCAATTTACGTCGCTGCTATTTCAGATAGCGTATTGGGCTAAGCGGCATCTCAAAGCGCATGAAATGGCGAGTAAAATGCACTATTAAACTTCTAGGGTAGGGCAAACAGAGACCCGATTAGATCATTTTATGTTACGGTTAATATAAGAATTCAGTGTAATTCTATCACATTTGTTCAATTAACGTCGCTCCCTTTTCAGTTAGCGTATTGGGCTAAGCGGCATCTTAAAGAGCGTGGAATGGCGAGTAAAATGCAATATTAACCTTGTATGATAGGGCAATCAGAGACCAGATTAGATCATCTTATATTTTGGTTAATATAAGAATTCAGCGAAATTCTATCACATTTGTTCAATTTACGTCGCTCCTATTTGATATAGCGTATTGGGCTAAGCGGCATCTCAAAGCGCATGAAATGACGAGTAAAATGCACTATCAATCTTCTAGGGTAAGGCAAACAGAGACCCGATTAGATCATTTTACATTATGGTTAATATAAGAATTCAGAGTAATTCTATCACATTTGTTCAATTTACGTCGCTCCTATTTCAAATAGCGTATTGGGCTAAGCGGCATCTCAAAGCGCCTGAAATGGCGAGTAAAATGCACTATCAAACTTCTAGGGTAAGGCAAACAGAGACCCGATTAGATCATTTTATATTACGGTTAATATAAGAATTCAGCGTAATTCTATCACATTTGTTCAATTTACGTCGCTGCTATTTCAGATAGCGTATTGGGCTAAGCGGCATCTCAAAGCGCATGAAATGGCGAGTAAAATGCACTATTAAACTTCTAGGGTAGGGCAAACAGAGACCCGATTAGATCATTTTATGTTACGGTTAATATAAGAATTCAGTGTAATTCTATCACATTTGTTCAATTAACGTCGCTCCCTTTTCAGTTAGCGTATTGGGCTAAGCGGCATTTTAAAGAGCGTGGAATTGCGAGTAAAATGCAATATTAACCTTGTATGATAGGGCAATCAGAGACCAGATTAGATCATCTTATATTTTGGTTAATATAAGAATTCAGCGAAATTCTATCAAATTTGTTCAATTTACGTCGCTTCTATTTGATATAGCGTATTGGGCTAAGCGGCATCTCAAAGCGCATGAAATGACGAGTAAAATGCACTATCAATCTTCTAGGGTAAGGCAAACAGAGACCCGATTAGATCATTTTACATTATGGTTAATATAAGAATTCAGCGAAATTCTATCACATTTGTTCAATTTACGTCGCTCCTATTTCAGATAGCGTATTGGGCTAAGCGGCATCTCAAAGCGCATGAAATGGCGAGTACAATGCACTATTAAACTTCTAGGGTAGGGCAAAAAGAGACCCGATTAGATCATTTTATGTTACTGTTAATATAAGAATTCAGTGTAATTCCATCACATTTGTTCAATTAACGTCGCTCCTATTTCAGATAGCGTATTGGGCTAAGCGGTATCTCAAAGCGCATGAAATGGCGAGTAAAATGCACTGTTAAACTTCTAGGGTAAGGCAAACAGGGTCCCGATTAGATCATTTTATATTACGGTTAATATAAGAATTCAGCGTAATTGTATCACATTTGTTCAATTTACGTCGCTGCTATTTCAGATAGCGCATTGGGCTAAGCGGCATCTCAAAGCGCATGAAATGGCGAGTAAAATGCACTATTAAACTTCTAGGGTAAGGCAAACAGGGTCCCGATTAGATCATTTTATATTACGGTTAATATAAGAATTCAGCGTAATTCTATCACATTTGTTCAATTTACGTCGCTGCTATTTCAGATAGCGCATTGGGCTAAGCGGCATCTCAAAGCGCATGAAATGGCGAGTAAAATGCACTATCAAACTTCTAGGGTAAGGCAAACAGAGACCCGATTAGATCATTTTACATTATGGTTAATATAAGAATTCAGCGAAATTCCATCACATTTGTTCAATTTACTTCGCTCCTATTTCAGATAGCGTACCGAGCACAGCGGCATCTCAAAGCGCATGGAATGGCGAGTAAAATGCAATATTGACCTTGTATGATACGGCAATCAGAGACAAGATTAGATCATATTATATTTTGGTTAATATAAGAATTCAGCGAGATTCTATCACATTTGTTCAATTTACGTCGCTCCTATTTCAGATAGCGTATTGGGCTAAGCGGCACCTCAAAGCGCATGAAATGGCGAGTAAAATGCACTATTAAACTTCTAGGGTAAGGCAAACAGGGTCCCGATTAGATCATTTTATATTACGGTTAATATAAGAATTCAGCGAAATTCTATCAGATCTTTCAATTTACGTCGCTCCTATTTCAGATAGCGTATTGGGCTAAGCGGCAGCTCAAAGCGCATGAACTGGCGAGTAAAATGAACTATAACACTACTAGGGTAGGGCGATCAGAGACGCGATTAGATCATTTTACATTATGGTTAATCTAAGAATTCAGTGATACTCTATCACATTTGTTCAATTTCCGTGGCTCCAATTTCAGAGAGCATACTGGGCTAGACGGCATCTTAAAGCGCGTGGAATGGCGAGTAAAATGCACTATTAAACTTCAATGATAGGGCAAACAGAGACCCGATTAGATCATTTTATATTACGGTTAATATAAGAATTCAGCGTAATTCTATCACATTTGTTCAATTTACGTCGCTGCTATTTCAGATAGCGCATTGGGATAAGCGGCATCTCAAAGCGCATGAAATGGCGAGTAAAATGCACTATTAAACTCCTAGGGTAAGGCAAACAGGGACCCGATTAGATCATTTTATATTACGGTTAATATAAGAATTCAGCGAAATTCTATCAGATTTTTCAATTTACGTCGCTCCTATTTCAGATAGCGCATTGTGCTAAGCGGCATCGCAAAGCGCATGAAATGGCGAGTAAAATGCACTATTAAACTACTAGGGTAGGGCGAACAGAGACCCGATTAGATCATTTTACATTATGGTTAATATAAGAATTCAGTGAAACTCTATCACATTTGTTCAATTTCCGTGGCTCCTATTTCAGACAGCGTACTGGGCTAGACAGCATCTTAAAGCGCGTGGAATGGCGAGTAAAATGCATTATTAAACTTCAATGATAGGGCAATCAGAGAACCGATTAAATCATTTTATATTTCGGTTAATGTAAGAATTCAGCGAAATTCTATGACATTTGTTCAATTTACGTCGCTCCTATTTCAGATAGCGTATTAGTCTAAGCGGCATCTCAAAGCGCATGAAATGGCGAGAAAAATGCAATATTAACCTTGCATGATAGGGCAATCAGAGACCTGATTAGATCATCTTATGTTTTGATTAATATAAGAATTCAGCGAAATTCTATCACATTTGTTCAATTTCCGTGGCTCCTATTTCAGATAGCGTACTAGGCTAGGCGGCATCATAAAGGGCGTGGAATGGCGAGTAAAATGCACAATTAAACTTCAATTATAGGGCAATCAGAGAACCGATTAGATCATTTTATATTTTGGTTAATGTAAGAATTCAGCGAAATTCTATCACATTTGTTCAATTTACGTCGCTCCTATTTCAGATAGCGTATTGGGCTAAGCGGCATCTCAAAGCGCATTAAATGGCGAGTACAATGCACTATTAAACTTCTAGGGTAGGGCAAAAAAAGACCCGATTAGATCATTTTATGTTACGGTTAATATAAGAATTCAGTGTAATTCTATCACATTTGTTCAATTAACGTCGCTCCTATTTCAGCTAGCGTATTGGGCTAAGCGGCATCTTAAAGACCGTGGAATGGCGAGTAAAATGCAATATTAACCTTGTATGATAGGGCAATCAGAGACCAGATTAGATCATCTTATATTTTGGTTAATATAAGAATTCAGCGAAATTCTATCACATTTGTTCAATTTACGTCGCTCCTATTTCAGATAGCGTATTGGGCTGGACGGCATCTCAAAGCGCATGAAATGGCGAGTTAAATGCACTATCAAACTTCTAGGGTAAGGCGAACAGAGACTCTCTTAGATCATTTTATACTGCGGTTTATATAAGAATTCAGAGTAATTCTATCACATTTGTTCAATTTACGTCGCTCCTATTTCAGATAGCGTACTGGGCTAGGCGGCATCTTAAAGCGCGTGGAATGGCGAGTAAAATGCACAATTAAACTTCAATGATAGGGCAATCAGAGAACCGATTAGATCATTTTATATTTTGGTTAATGTAAGAATTCAGCGAAATTCTATCACATTTGTTCAATTTACGTCGGTCCTATTTCAGATAGCGTATTAGGCTAAGCGGCATCTCAAAGCGCATGAAATGGCGAGTAAAATGCACTATTAAACTACTAGGGTAGGGCGAACAGAGACCCGATTAGATCATTTTACATTATGGTTAACATAAGAATTCAGCGAACTTCTATCACATTTGTTCAATTTCCGTGGCTCCTATTTCAGATAGCGTACTGGGCTGGACGGCATCTTAAAGCGCGTGGAATGGCGAGTAAAATGCACTATTAAACTTCTAGGTTAGGGCGAACAGAGACCCGATTAGATCATTTTACATTATGATTAATATAAGAATTCAGCGAAATCTATCACATTTGTTCAATTTACGTCGCTCCTATTTCAGATAGCGTATTAGGCTAAGCGGCATCTCAAAGCGCATGAAATGGCGAGTAAAATGCCATATTAAACTTCTCGGGTAGGGCAAACAGAGAACCGATTAGATCATTTTATATTATGGTTAATTTAAGAATTCAGCAAAATTCTATCACGTTTGTTCAATTTACGTCGCTCCTATTTCAGATAGCGTATTGGGCTAAGCGGCATCTCAAAGCGCATGAAATGGCGAGTAAAATGCACTATTAAACTTCTAGGGTAGTACGAACAGAGACCCGATCAGATCATTTTACATAAAGGTTAATATAAGAATTCAGCGAAATTCTATCACGTTTGTTCAATTTACGTCGCTCCTACTTCAGATAGCGTATTGGACTAAGCGGCACCTCAAAGCGCATGAAATGAAGAGTAAAATGCACTATTAAACTTCTATGGTGAGGCAAACAGAGACCCGATTAGATCATTTTACATTATGGTTAATATAAGAATTCAGCGATATTCTATCACATTTGTTCAATTTATTTCGCTCGTATTTCAGATAGCGTACCGAGCACAGCGGCATCTCAAAGCGCATGGAATGGCGAGTAAAATGCAATATTGACCTTGTATGATACGGCAATCAGAGACAAGATTAGATCATATTATATTTTGGTTAATATAAGAATTCAGCGAGATTCTATCACATTTGTTCAATTTACGTCGCTCCTATTTGAGATAGCGTATTGGGCTAAGCGGCATTTCAAAGCGCATGAAATGGCGAGTAAAATGCACTATTAAACTTCTAGGGTAGGACGAACAGAGACCCGATTAGATCATTTTACATAATGGTTAATATAAGAATTCAGCGAAATTCTATCACATTTGTTCAATTTACGTCGCTCCTACTTCAGATAGCGTATTGGGCTAAGCGGCACCTCAAAGCGCATGGAATGAAGAGTAAAATGCACTATTAAACTTCTATGGTGAGGCAAACAGAGACCCGATTAGATCATTTTATATAACGGTTAATATAAGAATTCAGCGTAATTCTATCATATTTGTTCAATTTACGTCGCTCCTATTTCAGATAGCGTACTGGGCTAGGCGGCATCTTAAAGTGCGTGGAATGGCGAGTAAAATGCACTATTAAACTTGTATGATAGGGCAATCAGAGACCCGATTAGATCATGTTATATTTTGTTTAATATAAGAATGCAGCGAAATTGTATCACATTTGTTCAATTTACGTCGCTCCTATTTCAAATAGCGTATTGGGCTAAGCGGCATCTCAAAGCGCATGAAATGGCGAGTAAAATGCACTATTAAACTACTAGGGTAGGGCGAACAGAGACCCGATTAGATCATTTTACATTATGGTTAATATAAGAATTCAGTGAAACTCTATCACATTTGTTCAATTTCCGTGGCTCCTATTTCAGACAGCGTACTGGGCTAGACAGCATCTTAAAGCGCGTGGAATGGCGAGTAAAATGCATTATTAAACTTCAATGATAGGGCAATCAGAGAACCGGTTAGATCATTTTATATTTCGGTTAATGTAAGAATTCAGCGAAATTCTATGACATTTGTTCAATTTACGTCGATCCTATTTCAGATAGCGTATTAGGCTAAGCGGTATCTCAAAGCGCATGAAATGGCGAGTAAAATTCACTATTAAACTTCAAGGGTAGGACAATCAGAGACCCGATTAGATCATTTTATATTTTGTTTAATATAAGAATTCAGCGAGATTGTATCACATTTGTTCAATTAACGTCGCGCCTTTTTCGGATAGCGTATTGGGCTATACGGCATCTCAAAGCGCATGAAATGGCGAGTAAAATGCACTATTAAACTTCTAGGGTAAGGCAAACAGGGACCCGATTAGATCATTTTATGTTATGGTTAATTTAAGAATTGAGCGAAACTCTATCACATTTGTTCAATTTACGTCGCTGCTATTTCAGATAGCGTATTGGGCTAAGCGGCATCTCAAAGCGCATGAAATGGCGAGTAAAATGCACTATTAAACTTCTAGGGTAGGGCAAACAGAGTCCCGATTAAATCATTTTATATTATGGTTAATTTAAGAATTCAGCGAAACTCTATCACATTTGTTCAATTTACGTCGCTCCTATTTCAGATATCTTATTGGGCTAAACGGCATCTCAAAATGCATGAAATGGCGAGTAAAATGCACTATTAAACTTCTAGGGTAAGGCAAACAGGGTCCCGATTAGATCATTTTATATTACGGTTAATATAAGAATTCAGCGAAATTCTATCAGATCTTTCAATTTACGTCGCTCCTATTTCAGATAGCGTATTGTGCTAAGCGGCATCTCAAAGCGCATGAAATGGCGAGTAAAATGCACTATTAAACTACTAGGGTAGGGCGAAGAGAGACCCGATTAGATCATTTTACATTATGGTTAATATAAGAATTCAGTGAAACTCTATCACATTTGTTCAATTTCCGTGGCTCCTATTTCAGACAGCGTACTGGGCTAGACAGCATCTTAAAGCGCGTGGAATGGCGAGTAAAATGCATTATTAAACTTCAATGATAGAGCAATCAGAGAACCGATTAGATCATTTTATATTTCGGTTAATGTAAGAATTCAGCGAAATTCTATGACATTTGTTCAATTTACGTCGATCCTATTTCAGATAGCGTATTAGGCGAAGCGGCATCTCAAAGCGCATGAAATGGCGAGAAAAATGCACTATTAATCTTCTAGGGTAAGGCAAACAGAGACTCGATTAGTTCATTTTATATTGCGGTTAATATAAGAATTCGGAGTAATTCTATCACATTTGCTCCATTAACGTCGCTCCTATTTCAGATAGCGTATTGGACTAAGCGGCATCTTAAAGCGCGTGGAATGGCGAGTAAAATGCAATATTAACCTTGTATAATAGGGCAATCAGAGACCTGATTAGATCATCTTATGTTTTGATTAATATAAGAATTCAGCGAACTTCTATCACATTTGTTCAATTTCCGTGGCTCCTATTTCAGATAGCCTACTGGGCTGGGCGGCATCTTAAAGCGCGTGGAATGGCGAGTAAAATGCACTATTAAACTTCTAGGTTAGGGCGAACAGAGACCCGATTAGATCATTTTACATTATGATTAATATAAGAATTCAGCGAAATCTATCACATTTGTTCAATTTACGTCGCTCCTATTTCAGATAGCGTATTGGGCTAAGCGGCATCTCAAAGCGCATGAAATGGCGAGTAAAATGCACTATTAAACTTCTAGGGTAGGACGAACAGAGACCCGATTAGATCATTTTACATAATGGTTAATATAAGAATTCAGCGAAATTCTATCACATTTGTTCAATTTACGTCGCTCCTACTTCAGATAGCGTATTGGGCTAAGCGGGACCTCAAAGCGCATGAAATGAAGAGTAAAATGCACTATTAAACTTCTATGGTGAGGCAAACAGAGACCCGATTAGATCATTTTATATAACGGTTAATATAAGAATTCAGCGTAATTCTATCATATTTGTTCAATTTACGTCGCTCCTATTTCAGATAGCGTACTGGGCTAGGCGGCATCTTAAAGTGCGTGGAATGGCGAGTAAAATGCACTATTAAACTTCTATGATAGGGCAATCAGAGACCCGATTAGATCATGTTATATTTTGTTTAATATAAGAATTCAGCGAAATTGTATCACATTTGTTCAATTTTCGTCGCTCCTATTTCAAATAGCGTATTGGGCTAAGCGGCATCTCAAAGCGCATGAAATGAAGAGTAAAATGCACTATTAAACTTCTAGGGTAAGGCAAACAGAGACCCGATTAGATCATTTTACATTATGGTTAATATAAGAATTCAGCGAAATTCCATCACATTTGTTCAATTTACTTCGCTCCTATTTCAGATAGCGTACCGAGCACAGCGGCATCTCAAAGCGCATGGAATGGCGAGTAAAATGCAATATTGACCTTGTATGATACGGCAATCAGAGACAAGATTAGATCATATTATATTTTGGTTAATATAAGAATTCAGCGAGATTCTATCACATTTGTTCAATTTACGTCGCTCCTATTTCAGATAGCGTATTGGGCTAAGCGGCACCTCAAAGCGCATGAAATGGCGAGTAAAATGCACTATTAAACTTCTAGGGTAAGGCAAACAGGGTCCCGATTAGATCATTTTATATTACGGTTAATATAAGAATTCAGCGTAATTCTATCACATTTGTTCAATTTACGTCGCTGCTATTTCAGATAGCGCATTGGGCTAAGCGGCATCTCAAAGCGCATGAAATGGCGAGTAAAATGCACTATTAAACTCCTAGGGTAAGGCAAACAGGGACCCGATTAGATCATTTTATATTACGGTTAATATAAGAATTCAGCGTAATTCTATCAGATTTTTTCAATTTACGTCGCTCCTATTTCAGATAGCGTATTGGGCTAAGCGGCATCTCAAAGCGCATGAAATGGCGAGTAAAATGCACTATTAAACTTCTAGGGTAGGACAATCAGAGACCCGATCAGATCATTTTATATTCTGTTTAATATAAGAATTCAGCGAAATTCTATCACATTTGTTCAATTTACGTCGCTCCTATTTGATATAGCGTATTGGGCTAAGCGGCATCTCAGAGCGCTTGAAATGGCGAGGAAAATTCACTATTAAACTTCTCGGGTAAGGCAAACTGAGACCCGATTAGATCATTTTACATTATGCATAATATAAGAATTCAGCGAAATTCTATCACATTTGTTCAATTTACGTCGCTCCTATTTCAGATAGCGTATTGGGCTAAACGGCATCTCAAGGCGCATGAAATGGCGAGAAAAATGCACTATTAAACTTCTAGGGTAAGGCAAACAGAGACTCGATTAGTTCATTTTATATTGCGGTTAATATAAGAATTCAGAGTAATTCTATCACATTTGTTCAATTTACGTCGCTCCTATTTCAGATAGCGTATTGGGCTAAGCGGCATCTCAAAGCGCATTAAATGGCGAGTACAATGCACTATTAAACTTCTAGGGTAGGGCAAAAAGAGACCCGATTAGATCATTTTATGTTACGGTTAATATAAGAATTCAGTGTAATTCTATCACATTTGTTCAATTAACGTCGCTGCTATTTCAGATAGCGTATTGGGCAAAGCGCATGAAATTGCTAGTAAAGTGCACTATTAAACTTCTAGGGTAAGGCAAACAGAGACTCGATTAGATCATTTTATACTGCGGTTTATATAAGAATTCAGAGTAATTCTATCACATTTGTTCAATTTACGTCGCTCCTATTTCAAATAGCGTATTGGGCTAAGCGGCATCTCAAAGCGCCTGAAATGGCGAGTAAAATGCACTATTAAACTTCTAGGGTAAGGCAAACAGAGACCCGATTAGATCATTTTATATTACGGTTAATATAAGAATTCAGCGTAATTCTATCACATTTGTTCAATTTACGTCGCTGCTATTTCAGATAGCGTATTGGGCTAAGCGGCATCTCAAAGCGCATGAAATGGCGAGTAAAATGCACTATTAAACTTCTAGGGTAGGGCAAACAGAGACCCGATTAGATCATTTTATGTTACGGTTAATATAAGAATTCAGTGTAATTCTATCACATTTGTTCAATTAACGTCGCTCCCTTTTCAGTTAGCGTATTGGGCTAAGCGGCATCTTAAAGAGCGTGGAATGGCGAGTAAAATGCAATATTAACCTTGTATGATAGGGCAATCAGAGACCAGATTAGATCATCTTATATTTTGGTTAATATAAGAATTCAGCGAAATTCTATCACATTTGTTCAATTTACGTCGCTCCTATTTCATATAGCGTATTGGGCTAAGCGGCATCTCAAAGCGCATGAAATGACGAGTAAAATGCACTATCAATCTTCTAGGGTAAGGCAAACAGAGACCCGATTAGATCATTTTACATTATGGTTAATATAAGAATTCAGAGTAATTCTATCACATTTGTTCAATTTACGTCGCTCCTATTTCAAATAGCGTATTGGGCTAAGCGGCATCTCAAAGCGCCTGAAATGGCGAGTAAAATGCACTATCAAACTTCTAGGGTAAGGCAAACAGAGACCCGATTAGATCATTTTATATTACGGTTAATATAAGAATTCAGCGTAATTCTATCACATTTGTTCAATTTACGTCGCTGCTATTTCAGATAGCGTATTGGGCTAAGCGGCATCTCAAAGCGCATGAAATGGCGAGTAAAATGCACTATTAAACTTCTAGGGTAGGGCAAACAGAGACCCGATTAGATCATTTTATGTTACGGTTAATATAAGAATTCAGTGTAATTCTATCACATTTGTTCAATTAACGTCGCTCCCTTTTCAGTTAGCGTATTGGGCTAAGCGGCATTTTAAAGAGCGTGGAATGGCGAGTAAAATGCAATATTAACCTTGTATGATAGGGCAATCAGAGACCAGATTAGATCATCTTATATTTTGGTTAATATAAGAATTCAGCGAAATTCTATCACATTTGTTCAATTTACGTCGCTTCTATTTGATATAGCGTATTGGGCTAAGCGGCATCTCAAAGCGCATGAAATGACGAGTAAAATGCACTATCAATCTTCTAGGGTAGGGCGAACAGAGACCCGATTAGATCATTTTACATTATGGTATATAAGAATTCAGCGAAATTCTATCACATTTGTTCAATTTACGTCGCTCCTATTTCAGATAGCGTATTGGGCTAAGCGGCATCTCAAAGCGCATGAAATGGCGAGTACAATGCACTATTAAACTTCTAGGGTAGGGCAAAAAGAGACCCGATTAGATCATTTTATGTTACGGTTAATATAAGAATTCAGTGTAATTCCATCACATTTGTTCAATTAACGTCGCTCCTATTTCAGATAGCGTATTGGGCTAAGCGGTATCTCAAAGCGCATGAAATGGCGAGTAAAATGCACTGTTAAACTTCTAGGGTAAGGCAAACAGAGACCAGATTAGATCATTTTATATTACGGTTAACATAAGAATTCAGCGTAATTGTATCACATTTGTTCAATTTACGTCGCTGACATTCCAGATAGCGTATTGGGCTAAGCGGCATCTCAAAGCGCATGAAATGGCGAGTAAAATGCACTATTAAACTTCTAGGGTAAGGCAAACAGGGTCCCGATTAGATCATTTTATATTACGGTTAATATAAGAATTCAGCGTAATTCTATCACATTTGTTCAATTTACGTCGCTGCTATTTCAGATAGCGCATTGGGCTAAGCGGCATCTCAAAGCGCATGAAATGGCGAGTAAAATGCACTATCAAACTTCTAGGGTAAGGCAAACAGAGACCCGATTAGATCATTTTACATTATGGTTAATATAAGAATTCAGCGAAATTCCATCACATTTGTTCAATTTACTTCGCTCCTATTTCAGATAGCGTACCGAGCACAGCGGCATCTCAAAGCGCATGGAATGGCGAGTAAAATGCAATATTGACCTTGTATGATACGGCAATCAGAGACAAGATTAGATCATATTATATTTTGGTTAATATAAGAATTCAGCGAGATTCTATCACATTTGTTCAATTTACGTCGCTCCTATTTCAGATAGCGTATTGGGCTAAGCGGCACCTCAAAGCGCATGAAATGGCGAGTAAAATGCACTATTAAACTTCTAGGGTAAGGCAAACAGGGTCCCGATTAGATCATTTTATATTACGGTTAATATAAGAATTCAGCGAAATTCTATCAGATCTTTCAATTTACGTCGCTCCTATTTCAGATAGCGTATTGGGCTAAGCGGCAGCTCAAAGCGCATGAACTGGCGAGTAAAATGAACTATAACACTACTAGGGTAGGGCGATCAGAGACGCGATTAGATCATTTTACATTATGGTTAATCTAAGAATTCAGTGATACTCTATCACATTTGTTCAATTTCCGTGGCTCCAATTTCAGAGAGCATACTGGGCTAGACGGCATCTTAAAGCGCGTGGAATGGCGAGTAAAATGCACTATTAAACTTCAATGATAGGGCAAACAGAGACCCGATTAGATCATTTTATATTACGGTTAATATAAGAATTCAGCGTAATTCTATCACATTTGTTCAATTTACGTCGCTCCTATTTCTGATAGCGCATTGGGATAAGCGGCATCTCAAAGCGCATGAAATGGCGAGTAAAATGCACTATTAAACTCCTAGGGTAAGGCAAACAGGACCCGATTAGATCATTTTATATTACGGTTAATATAAGAATTCAGCGAAATTCTATCAGATTTTTCAATTTACGTCGCTCCTATTTCAGATAGCGCATTGTGCTAAGCGGCATCGCAAAGCGCATGAAATGGCGAGTAAAATGCACTATTAAACTACTAGGGTAGGGCGAACAGAGACCCGATTAGATCATTTTACATTATGGTTAATATAAGAATTCAGTGAAACTCTATCACATTTGTTCAATTTCCGTGGCTCCTATTTCAGACAGCGTACTGGGCTAGACAGCATCTTAAAGCGCGTGGAATGGCGAGTAAAATGCATTATTAAACTTCAATGATAGGGCAATCAGAGAACCGATTAGATCATTTTATATTTCGGTTAATGTAAGAATTCAGCGAAATTCTATGACATTTGTTCAATTTACGTCGCTCCTATTTCAGATAGCGTATTAGGCTAAGCGGCATCTCAAAGCGCATGAAATGGCGAGAAAAATGCAATATTAACCTTGCATGATAGGGCAATCAGAGACCTGATTAGATCATCTTATGTTTTGATTAATATAAGAATTCAGCGAAATTCTATCACATTTGTTCAATTTCCGTGGCTCCTATTTCAGATAGCGTACTAGGCTAGGCGGCATCATAAAGGGCGTGGAATGGCGAGTAAAATGCACAATTAAACTTCAATTATAGGGCAATCAGAGAACCGATTAGATCATTTTATATTTTGGTTAATGTAAGAATTCAGCGAAATTCTATCACATTTGTTCAATTTACGTCGCTCCTATTTCAGATAGCGTATTGGGCTAAGCGGCATCTCAAAGAGCATTAAATGGCGAGTACAATGCACTATTAAACTTCTAGGGTAGGGCAAAAAAAGACCCGATCAGATCATTTTATGTTACGGTTAATATAAGAATTCAGTGTAATTCTATCACATTTGTTCAATTAACGTCGCTCCTATTTCAGCTAGCGTATTGGGCTAAGCGGCATCTTAAAGACCGTGGAATGGCGAGTAAAATGCAATATTAACCTTGTATGATAGGGCAATCAGAGACCAGATTAGATCATCTTATATTTTGGTTAATATAAGAATTCAGCGAAATTCTATCACATTTGTTCAATTTACGTCGCTCCTATTTCAGATAGCGTATTGGGCTGGACGGCATCTCAAAGCGCATGAAATGGCGAGTTAAATGCACTATCAAACTTCTAGGGTAAGGCGAACAGAGACTCTCTTAGATCATTTTATACTGCGGTTTATATAAGAATTCAGAGTAATTCTATCACATTTGTTCAATTTACGTCGCTTCTGTTTCAGATAGCGTACTGGGCTAGGCGGCATCTTAAAGCGCGTGGAATGGCGAGTAAAATGCACAATTAAACTTCAATGATAGGGCAATCAGAGAACCGATTAGATCATTTTATATTTTGGTTAATGTAAGAATTCAGCGAAATTCTATCACATTTGTTCAATTTACGTCGGTCCTATTTCAGATAGCGTATTAGGCTAAGCGGCATCTCAAAGCGCATGAAATGGCGAGTAAAATGCACTATTAAACTACTAGGGTAGGGCGAACAGAGACCCGATTAGATCATTTTACATTATGGTTAACATAAGAATTCAGCGAACTTCTATCACATTTGTTCAATTTCCGTGGCTCCTATTTCAGATAGCGTACTGGGCTGGGCGGCATCTTAAAGCGCGTGGAATGGCGAGTAAAATGCACTATTAAACTTCTAGGTTAGGGCGAACAGAGACCCGATTAGATCATTTTACATTATGATTAATATAAGAATTCAGCGAAATCTATCACATTTGTTCAATTTACGTCGCTCCTATTTCAGATAGCGTATTAGGCTAAGCGGCATCTCAAAGCGCATGAAATGGCGAGTAAAATGCCATATTAAACTTCTCGGGTAGGGCAAACAGAGAACCGATTAGATCATTTTATATTATGGTTAATTTAAGAATTCAGCAAAATTCTATCACGTTTGTTCAATTTACGTCGCTCCTATTTCAGATAGCGTATTGGGCTAAGCGGCATCTCAAAGCGCATGAAATGGCGAGTAAAATGCACTATTAAACTTCTAGGGTAGTACGAACAGAGACCCGATTAGATCATTTTACATAAAGGTTAATATAAGAATTCAGCGAAATTCTATCACGTTTGTTCAATTTACGTCGCTCCTACTTCAGATAGCGTATTGGACTAAGCGGCACCTCAAAGCGCATGAAATGAAGAGTAAAATGCACTATTAAACTTCTATGGTGAGGCAAACAGAGACCCGATTAGATCATTTTACATTATGGTTAATATAAGAATTCAGCGATATTCTATCACATTTGTTCAATTTATTTCGCTCGTATTTCAGATAGCGTACCGAGCACAGCGGCATCTCAAAGCGCATGGAATGGCGAGTAAAATGCAATATTGACCTTGTATGATACGGCAATCAGAGACAAGATTAGATCATATTATATTTTGGTTAATATAAGAATTCAGCGAGATTCTATCACATTTGTTCAATTTACGTCGCTCCTATTTGAGATAGCGTATTGGGCTAAGCGGCATTTCAAAGCGCATGAAATGGCGAGTAAAATGCACTATTAAACTTCTAGGGTAGGACGAACAGAGACCCGATTAGATCATTTTACATAATGGTTAATATAAGAATTCAGCGAAATTCTATCACATTTGTTCAATTTACGTCGCTCCTACTTCAGATAGCGTATTGGGCTAAGCGGCACCTCAAAGCGCATGGAATGAAGAGTAAAATGCACTATTAAACTTCTATGGTGAGGCAAACAGAGACCCGATTAGATCATTTTATATAACGGTTAATATAAGAATTCAGCGTAATTCTATCATATTTGTTCAATTTACGTCGCTCCTATTTCAGATAGCGTACTGGGCTAGGCGGCATCTTAAAGTGCGTGGAATGGCGAGTAAAATGCACTATTAAACTTGTATGATAGGGCAATCAGAGACCCGATTAGATCATGTTATATTTTGTTTAATATAAGAATGCAGCGAAATTGTATCACATTTGTTCAATTTACGTCGCTCCTATTTCAAATAGCGTATTGGGCTAAGCGGCATCTCAAAGCGCATGAAATGGCGAGTAAAATGCACTATTAAACTACTAGGGTAGGGCGAACAGAGACCCGATTAGATCATTTTACATTATGGTTAATATAAGAATTCAGTGAAACTCTATCACATTTGTTCAATTTCCGTGGCTCCTATTTCAGACAGCGTACTGGGCTAGACAGCATCTTAAAGCGCGTGGAATGGCGAGTAAAATGCATTATTAAACTTCAATGATAGGGCAATCAGAGAACCGGTTAGATCATTTTATATTTCGGTTAATGTAAGAATTCAGCGAAATTCTATGACATTTGTTCAATTTACGTCGATCCTATTTCAGATAGCGTATTAGGCTAAGCGGTATCTCAAAGCGCATGAAATGGCGAGTAAAATTCACTATTAAACTTCAAGGGTAGGACAATCAGAGACCCGATTAGATCATTTTATATTTTGTTTAATATAAGAATTCAGCGAGATTGTATCACATTTGTTCAATTAACGTCGCGCCTTTTTCGGATAGCGTATTGGGCTATACGGCATCTCAAAGCGCATGAAATGGCGAGTAAAATGCACTATTAAACTTCTAGGGTAAGGCAAACAGGGACCCGATTAGATCATTTTATGTTATGGTTAATTTAAGAATTGAGCGAAACTCTATCACATTTGTTCAATTTACGTCGCTGCTATTTCAGATAGCGTATTGGGCTAAGCGGCATCTCAAAGCGCATGAAATGGCGAGTAAAATGCACTATTAAACTTCTAGGGTAGGGCAAACAGAGTCCCGATTAAATCATTTTATATTATGGTTAATTTAAGAATTCAGCGAAACTCTATCACATTTGTTCAATTTACGTCGCTCCTATTTCAGATATCTTATTGGGCTAAACGGCATCTCAAAATGCATGAAATGGCGAGTAAAATACACTATCAAACTTCTAGGGTAAGCCAAACAGAGACCCGATTAGATCATTTTACATTATGGTTAATATAAGAATTTAGCGAAATTCTATCACATTTGTTCAATTTCCTTCGCTCCTATTTCAGATAGCGTACCGGGCTCAGCGGCACCTCAAAGCGCATGGAATGGCCAGTAAAATGCACTATTAAACTTCTATGATAGGGCAATCAGAGACCCGATTATATCATTTTATATTTTGTTTAATATAAGAATTCAGCGAAATTCTATCACATTTGTTCAATTTCCTTCGCTCCTATTTCAGATAGCGTACCGGGCTCAGCGGCATCTCGAAGCGCATGGAATGGCGAGTAAAATGCACTATTAAACTTCTATGATAGGGCAATCAGAGACCCGATTAGATCATTTTACATTATGGTTAATATAAGAATTCAGCGAAATTCAATCACATTTGTTCAATTTCCGTGGCTCCTATTTCAGACAGCGTACTGGGCTAGGCGGCATCTTAAAGCGCGTGGAATGGCGAGTAAAATGCACTATTAAACTTCAATGATAGGGCAATCAGAGAACCGATCAGATCATTTTATATTTTGGTTAATGTAAGAATTCAGCGAAATTCTAAGACATTTGTTCAATTTGCGTCGCTCCTATTTCAGATAGCGTATTAGGCTAAGCGGCATCTCAAAGCGCATGAAATGGCGAGTAAAATGCACTATTAAACTTCTAGGGTAAGGCAGACAGAGACTCGATTAGTTCATTTTATATTGCGGTTAATATAAGAATTCAGAGTAATTTTATCACATTTGTTCAATTTACGTCGCGCCTATTTCAGAGAGCGTATCAGGCAAAGCGGCATCTGAAAGCGCATGAAATGGCGAGTAAAATGTACTATTAAACTTCTAGGGTAAGGCAAACAGAGACTCGATTTGATCATTTTCTATTGCGGTTAATATAAGAATTCAGTGTAATTCTATCACATTTGTTCAATTTACGTCGCTCCTATTTCAGATAGCGTGTTGGGCTAAGCGGCATCTCAAAGCGTATGAAATGGCGAGTAAAATTCACTATTAAACTTCTAGGGTAAGGCAAACAGAGACTCGATTAGATCATTTTATACTGCGGTTTATATAAGAATTCAGAGGAATTCTATCACATTTGTTCAATTTACGTCGCTCCTATTTCAGATAGCGTATTGGGCTATGCGGCATCTCAAGGCGCATGAAATGGCGAGTAAAATGCACTATGAAACATCTAGGGTAGGGCAATCAGAGACCCGATTAGATCATTTTATGTTTTGGTTAATATAAGAATTCCGCGTAATTCTATCACATTTGTTCAATTTACGTCGCTCCTATTTCAGATAGCCTACTGGGCTAGGCGGAATCTTAAACCGCGTGGCATGGCGAGTAAAATGCACGATTAACCTTCAATGATAGGGCAATCAGGGACCCGATTAGATCATTTTATATTTTGGTTAATATAAGAATTCAGCGAAATTCTATCACATTTATTCAATTTACGTCGCTCGTATTTCAGATAGCGTATTGGGCTAATCGGCATCTCAAAGCGCATGAAATGGCGAGTAAAATGAACTATTAAACTTCTAGGGTAGGGCAAACAGAGACCCGGTTAGATCAATTTATATTATGGTTAATTTAAGTATTCAGCGAAATTCTATCACATTTGTTCAATTGACGTCGCTCGTATTTCAGATAGCGTATTGGGCTAATCGGCATCTCAAAGCGCATGAAATGGCGAGTGAAATGCACTATTAAACTTCTAGGGCAAGGCAAACAGAGACCCGGGTAGATCATTTTATATTATGGTGAATTTAAGAATTCAGCGAAATTCTATCACATTTGATCAATTTACGTCGCTCCTATTTCAGATAGCGTATTGGGCTAAGCGACATCTCAAAGCGCATGATATGGCGAGTAAAATGCACTATTAACCTTCTAGGATAAGGCAAACAGAGACCCGATTAGATCATTTTATATTACCGTGAAAATAAGAATTCAGCGTAATTCTATCACATTTGTTCAATTTACGTCGCTCCTATTTCAGATAGCGTATTGGGCTAAGCGGCATCTCAAAGCGCACGAAATGGCGAGTAAAATGCACTATTCAACTTCTAGGGTAGGGCGAACAGAGAGCCGATTAGATCATTTTACATTATGGTTAATATAAGAATTCAGCGAAATTCTATCACATTTGTTCAATTTACGTCGCCCGTATTTCAGATAGCGTATTGGGCTAAGCGACATCTCAAAGCGCACGAAATGGCGAGTAAAATGCTCTATTAAACTTCTAGGGTAGGACGAACAGAGACCCGATTAGATCATTTTACATAATGGTTAATATAAGAATTCAGCGAAATTCTATCACATTTGTTCAATTTACGTCGCTCCTATTTCAGATAGCGTATTGGGCTAAGCGGCATCTCAAAGCGCACGAAATGGCGAGTAAAATGCACTATTCAACTTCTAGGGTAGGGCGAACAGAGAGCCGATTAGATCATTTTACATTATGGTTAATATAAGAATTCAGCGAAATTCTATCACATTTGTTCAATTTACGTCGCCCGTATTTCAGATAGCGTATTGGGCTAAGCGGCATCTCAAAGCGCATGAGATGGCGAGTAAAATGCACTATTAACCTTCTAGGGTATGGCAAACAGAGACCCGATTAGATCATTTTATATTACGGTTAATATAAGAATTCCGCGTAATTCAATCACATTTGTTCAATTTACGTCGCTCCTATTTCAGATAGCCTACTGGGCTATGCGGAATCTCAAACCGCGTTGCATGGCGAGTAAAATGCACTATTAAACTTCTAGGGTAAGGCAAACAGAGACCCGATTATATCATTTCATATTACCGTGAATATAAGAATTCAGCGTAATTCTATCACATTTGTTCAATTTACGTCGCTCCTATGTCAGATAGCGCAGTGGGCTAAGCGGCATCTCAAAGCGCATGAAATGGCGAGTAAAATGCACTATCCAACTTCTAGGGTAAGGTAAACAGGGACCCGATTAGATCATTTTATATTATGGTTAATTTCAGAATTGAGCGAGATTCTATCACATTTGTTCAATTTACGTCGCCCGTATTTCAGATAGCGTATTGGGCTAAGCGGCATCTCAAAGCGCATGAGATGGCGAGTAAAATGCACTATTAACCTTCTAGGGCAAGGCAAACAGAGACCCGGTTAGATCATTTTATATTATGGTTAATTTAAGAATTCAGCGAAATTCTATCACATTTGATCAATTTACGTCGCTCCTATTTCAGATAGCGTATTGGGCTAAGCGGCATCTCAAAGCGCATGAAATGGCGAGTAAAATGCACTATTAAACTTCCAGGGTAAGGCAAACAGAGACCCGATTAGATCATTTTATATTACCGTGAATATAAGAATTCAGCGTAATTCAATCACATTTGTTCAAGTTACGTCGCTCCTATTTCAGATAGCGTATTGGGCTAAGCGGCATCTCAAAGCGCACGAAATGGCGATTAAAATGCACTATTAAACTTCTAGGGTAGGGCAAACAGAGACCCGATTAGATCATTTTATATTATGGTTAATTTAAGAATTCAGCGAAATTCTATCACATTTGTTCAGTTTACGTCGCTTCTATTTCAGATAGCGTATTGGGCTAAGCGGCATCTCAAGGCGCATGAAATGGCGAGTAAAATGCACTATTAAACTTCTAGGGTAAGGCAAACAGAGACCCGATTAGATCATTTTATATTACCGTGAATATAACAATGCAGCGTAATTCTATCACATTTGTTCAATTTACATCGCCCCTATTTCAGATAGCGTATTGGGCTATGCGGCATCTCAAAGCGCATGAAATGGCGAGTAAAATGCGCTACTGAACTTCTAGGGTAAGGCAAACAGAGACCCGGTTAGATCATTTTATATTAAGGTTAATTTAAGAATTCAGCGAAATTCTATCACATTTGATCAATTTACGTCGCTCCTATTTCAGATAGCGTATTGGTCTAAGCGGCATCTCAAAGCGCACGAAATGGCGATTAAAATGCACTATTAAACTTCTAGGGTAAGGCAAACAGAGACCCGATTAGATCATTTTATATTATGGTTAATTTAAGAATTCAGCGAAATTCTATCACATTTGTTCAATTTACGTCGCCCGTATTTCAGATAGCGTATTGGGCTAAGCGGCATCTCAAAGCGCACGAAATGGCGATTAAAATGCACTATTAAACTTCTAGGGTAAGGCAAACAGAGACCCGATTAGATCATTTTATATTATGGTTAATTTAAGAATTCAGCGAAATTCTATCACATTTGTTCAATTTACGTCGCCCGTATTTCAGATAGCGTATTGGGCTAAGCGGCATCTCAAAGCGCACGTGATGGCGAGTAAAATGCACTATTAAACTTCTAGGGTATGGCAAACAGAGACCCGATTAGATCATTTTATATTACGGTTAATATAAGAATTCCGCGTAATTCAATCACATTTGTTCAATTCACGTCGCTCCTATTTCAGATAGCCTACTGGGCTATGCGGAATCTTAAACCGCGTTGCATGTCGAGTAAAATGCACTATTAAACTTCTAGGGTAAGGCAACCAGAGACCCGATTAGATCATTTTATATTACCGTGAATATAAGAATTCAGCGTAATTCTTTCACATTTGTTCAATTTACGTCGCTCCTATTTCAGATAGCGTACTGGGCTAAGCGGCAACTCAAAGCGCATGAAATGGCGAGTAAAATGCACTATCAAACTTCTAGGGTAAGGCAAACAGACACCAGATTAGATCATTTTATATTACGGTTAATACAAGAATTCAGCGTAATTCTATCAGCTTTGTTCAATTTACGTCGCTCCTATTTCAGGTAGCGTATTGGGCTAAGCGGCATCTCAAAGCGCACGAAATGGCGATTAAAATGCACTATTAAACTTCTAGGGTAGGGCAAACAGAGACCCGATTAGATCATTTTATATTATGGTTAATTTAAGAATTCAGCGAAATTCTATCACATTTGTTCAGTTTACGTCGCTTCTGTTTCAGATAGCGTATTGGGCTAAGCGGCATCTCAAGGCGCATGAAATGGCGAGTAAAATGCACTATTAAACTTCTAGGGTAAGGCAAACAGACACCCGATTAGATCATTTTATATTACCGTGAATATAACAATGCAGCGTAATTCTATCACATTTGTTCAATTTACATCGCCCCTATTTCAGATAGCGTATTGGGCTATGCGGCATCTCAAAGCGCATGAAATGGCGAGTAAAATGCACTATCAAACTTCTAGGGTAAGGCAAACAGAGACCCGATTAGATCATTTTATATTATGGTTAATTTAAGAATTCAGCGAAATTCTATCACATTTGTTCAATTTACGTCGCTCCTACTTCAGTTAGCGTACTGGGCTAGGCGGCATCTGAAAACGCGTGGAATGGCGATTAAAATGCACTATTAAACTTCTAGGGTAGGGCAAACAGAGACCCGATTAGATCATTTTATATTACGGTTAATATAAGAATTCAGCGTAATTCTATCACAATTGTTCAACTTACGTCGCTCCTATTTCAGATAGAGCACTGGGCTAGGCGGCATCTGAAAGCGCGTGGAATGGCGAGTAAAATGCACTGTTAATCTTCTAGGGTAGGGCAAACAGAGACCCGATTAGATCATTTTATATTATGGTTAATTTAAGAATTCAGCGAAATTCTATCACATTTGTTCAATTTACGTCGCTCCTATTTCAGATAGCGTATTGGGCTAAGCGGCATCTCAAAGCGCATGAAATGGCGATTAAAATGCACTATCAAGCTTCTAGGGTAAGCCAAACAGAGACCAGATTAGATCATTTTACATTACTGTTAGTATAAGGATGCAGCGTAATTCTATCACATTTGTTCAATTTACGTCGCTCCTATATCAGATAGCGTACTGGGCTAGGCGGCATCTGAAAGCGCGTGGAATGGCGAGTAAAATGCACTGTTAAACTTCTAGGGTAGGGCAAACAGAGACCCGATTAGATCATTTTATATTATGGTTAATTTAAGAATTCTGCGAAATTCTATCACATTAGTTCAATTTATGTCGCTCCTATTTCAGATAGCCTACTGGGCTGGGCGGTATGTTAAACCGCGTGGAATGGCGAGTAAAATGCACTATTAACCTTCTATGATAGGGCAATCAGAGACCCGATTAGATCATTTTATATTTTGGTTAATATAAGAATTCAGCGAAATTCTATCACATTTGTTCAATTTACGTCGCTCCTATTTCAGATAGCGTATTCGGCTAAGCGGTATCTCAATGCGCATGACATTCCGAGTAAAATGCACTATTAAACTTCTAGGGTAGGGCGAACAGAGACACGATTAGATCATTTTACATTATGGTTAATATAAGTATGGGGCGTAATTCTATCACATTTGTTCAATTTACGTCGCTTCTATATCAGATAGCGTATTCGGCTAAGCGGTATCTCAAAGCGCATGCCATGGCGAGTAAAATGCACTATTAAACTTCTAGGGTAGGGCGAACAGAGACACGTTTAGATCATTTTACATTATGGTTAATATAAGAATGCAGCGTAATTCTATCACATTTGTTCAATTTACGTCGCTCCTATTTCAGATAGCGCACTGGGCTAGGCGGCATCTGAAAGCGCGTGGAATGGCGAGTAAAATGCACTGTTAATCTTCTAGGGTAGGGCAAACAGGGACACGATTAGATCATTTTACATTATGGTTAATATAAGAATTCATCGTAATTCTATCACATTTGTTCAATTTACGTCGCTCCTATTTCAGATGGCGTATTGGGCTAAGCGGCATCTCAAAGCGCATGAAATGGCGAGTGAAACCCACGATCAAACTTCTAGGGTAAGGCAAACAGAGACCCGATTAGAACATTTTATATTATGGTTAATTTAAGAATTGAGCGAAATTCTATCACATTTCATCAATTTACGTCGCTCCTATTTCAGATAGCGTATTGGTCTAAGCGGCATCTCAAAGCGCATAAAATGGCGAGGAAAGTGCACTATTAAACTTCTAGGAGAGAGCAAACAGAGACCCGATTAGATCATTTTATGTTATGGTTAATTTAAGAATTCAGCGAAATTCTATCACATTTGTTCAATTTACGTCGCTCCTATTTCAGATAGCGTATTGGGCTATGCGGCATCTCAAAGCGCATGAAATGGCGAGTAAAATGCACTATCAAACTTGTAGGGTAAGACAAACAGAGACCCGATTAGATCATATTATATTACGGTTAATATAAGAATTGAGCGTAATTCTATCACAATTGTTCAACTTACGTCGCTCCTATTTCAGATAGAGCACTGGGCTAGGCGGCATCTGAAAGCGCGTGGAATGGCGAGTAAAATGCACTGTTAATCTTCTAGGGTAGGGCAAACAGAGACCCGATTAGATCATTTTATATTATGGTTAATTTAAGAATTCAGCGAAATTCTATCACATTTGT
This sequence comes from Macropis europaea, assembly GCA_916610135.2. NCBI lineage: Eukaryota > Metazoa > Arthropoda > Insecta > Hymenoptera > Melittidae > Macropis > Macropis europaea. The sequence goes on from CAKAJE020002012.1 coordinate 545,428, forward strand.
TCAATTTACGTCGCTCCTATTTCAGATAGCGTATTGGGCTAAGCGGCATCTCAAAGCGCATGAAATGGCGATTAAAATGCACTATCAAGCTTCTAGGGTAAGCCAAACAGAGACCAGATTAGATCATTTTACATTACTGTTAGTATAAGGATGCAGCGTAATTCTATCACATTTGTTCAATTTACGTCGCTCCTATTTCAGATAGCCTACTGGGCTGGGCGGCATGTTAAACCGCGTGGAACGGCGAGTAAATTGCACTATTAACCTTTTATGATAGGGCAATCAGAGACCCGATTAGATCATTTCATATTTTGGTTAATATAAGAATTCAGCGAAATTCTATCACATTTGTTCAATTTACGTCGCTCCTATTTCAGATAGCGTATTGGGCTAAGCGGCATCTCAAAGCGCATGAAATGGCGAGTAAAGTGCACTATTAAACTTCTAGGGTAGAGTAAACAGAAACCCGATTAGATCATTTTATATTATGGTTAATTCAAGAATTCAGCGGAATTCTATCACATTTGTTCAATTTACGTCGATCCTATTTCAGATAGCGTATTGGGCTAAGCGGCATCTCAAAGCGCATGAAATGGCGAGTAAAGTGCACTATTAAACTTCTAGGGTAGAGTAAACAGAAACCCGATTAGATCTTTTTATACTATGGTTAATTCAAGAATTCAGCGGAATTCTATCACATTTGTTCAATTTACGTCGCTCCTATTTCAGATAGCCTATTGGGATAAGCGGCATCTCAAAGCGCATGAAATGCCGAGTAAAGTGCACTATTAAACTTCTAGGGTAGAGCAAACAGAGACCCGATTAGATCATTTTATATTATGGTTAATTTAAGAATTCAGCGAAATTGTATCACATTTATACAATTTACGTCGATCCTATTTCAGATAGCGTATTGGGCTGAGAGGCCTCTCAAAGCGCATGAAATGGCGAGTAAAATGCACTATCAAACTTCCAGGGTAAGGCAAACAGAGACCCGATTAGGTCATTTTATATTACGGTTAACATAAGAATTCAGCGTAATTCTATCACAATTGTTCAATTTACGTCGCTCCTATTTCAGATAGCGTACTGGGCTAGGTGGCATCTGAAAGCGCGTGGAATGGCGATTAAAATGCACTATTAACCTTCTATGATAGGGCAATCGGAGACCCGATTAGATCATTTTATATTTTGGATAATATAAGAATTCAGCGAAATTCTGTCACGTTTGTTCAATTTACGTCGCTCCTATTTCAGATAGCGTATTGGGCTAAGCGGAATCTCAAAGCGCATGAAATCGCGAATAAAATGCACTATTAAACTTCTAGGGTAGGGCGAACAGAGACCCGATTAGATCATTTTACATTATGGTTTATATAAGAATTCAGCGAAATTCTATCACATTTGCTCAATTTACATCGCTCCTATTTCGGATAGCGTATTGGGCTAAGCGGCATCTCAAAGCGCATGAAATGACGAGTGTAATGCACTATTAAACTTCTAGGGTAAGGCAAACAGAGACCCGATTAGATCATTTTATATTATTGTTAATTTCAGAATTGGGCGAAATTCTATCACATTTGTTCAATTTACGTCGCTCCTATTTCAGATAGCGTATTGGGCTAAGCGGCACCTCAAAGGGCATGAAATGGCGAGTAAAATGCACTATCAAGCTTCTAGGGTATGACAAACAGAGACCAGATTAGATCATTTTATATTATGGTTAATTTAAGAAATGAGCGAAATTCTATCACATTCGTTCAATTTACGTCGCTCCTATTTCAGATAGCGTATTGGACTAAGCGGCCACTCAAAGCGCATGAAATGGCCAGTAAAGTGCACTATTAAACTTCTAGGGTAGAGCAAACAGAGACCCGATTAGATCATTTTATATTATGGTTAATTTAAGAATTCAGCGAAATTCTATCACATTTGTTCAATTTACGTCGATCCTATTTCAGGTAGCGTATTGGGCTAAGCGGCATCTCAAAGCGCATGAAATGGCGAGTAAAATGCACTATCAAACTTCTAGGGTAAGGCAAACAGAGACCCGATTAGATCATTTTATATTACGGTTAATATAAGAATTCAGCGTAATTCTATCACAATTGTTCAATTTACGTCGCTCCTATTTCAGATAGCGTATTGGGCTAGGCGGCATCTGAAAGCGCGTGGAATGGCGATTAAAATGCACTGCTAAACTTCTAGGGTAGGGCAAACAGAGACCCGATTAGATCATTTTATATTATGGTTAATTTAAGAATTCAGCGAAATTCTATCACATTTGTTCAATTTCCGTCGCTCCTATTTCAGATCGCGTATTGGGCTAAGCGGCATCTCAAAGCGCATGAAATGGCGAATAAAATGCACTATTAGACTTCTAGGGTAGGGCGAACAGAGACCCGATTAGATCATTTTATATTATGGTTAATTTAAGAATTCAGCGAAATTCTATCACATTTGTACATTTTACGTCGCTCCTATTTCAGATATCGTATTGGGCTAAGCGGCATCTCAAAGCGCATGAAATGGCGAGTAAAATTCACTATCAAGCTTCTAGGGTATGCCAAACAGAGACCAGATTAGACCATTTTATATTATGGTCATTCCATGCGCCGTAAGGTGCCGCCTATCCCAATACGCTATCTGAAATAGGAGCGACGTAAATTGAACAAATGTGATAAAATTACGCTGAATTGTTATATTAACCATAATATAAAATGATCTAATCGGGTCTCTGATTGCCCTATCATAGAAGTTTAATACTGCATTTTAGTCGCCATTTCATGCGCTTTAAGGAGCCGTTTAGCCCAATACGCAATCTGAAATTGGAGCTACGTAAATTGACCAAATGTGACAGAGTTACTCATAATTCTTATATTAACCATAATATAAAATGATCTAATCGGGTCTCTGATTGCCCTAACATAGAAGTTTAATAGTGCATTTTACTCGCCATTTCATGCGCATTAAGGAGCCGTTTAGCCCTATACGCAATCTGAAAATGCAGCTACGTAAATTGAACAAATGTGACAGAGTTACCCAGAATTCTTATATTAACCATAATATAAAATGATCTAATCGGGTCTCTGTTTGCCCTACCCTAGAAGTTTAATAGTGCATTTTACTCCACATTTCATGCGTTTTAAGATGCCACCTATCCTAATACGCTATCTGAAATTGGAGCTACGTAAATTAAACAAATGTGATAGAGTTACGACGAATTCTTAAATTAACCATAATATACGATGATCTAATCGGTTCTCTGATTGCCCTATCCGAGAAGTTTAGTAGTGTATTTTACTCGACATTTCATGCGATTTAAGATGCCGCTTAGACCAATACGGTATCTGAGATAGGAGTGACGTAAATTGAACAAATGTGTTAGAATTACGCAGAATTCTTATATTCACCATAATATAAAATGATCTAATCGGGTCTCTGATTGCCCTATCATAGAAGGTAGGTCGTGCATTTTACTTGGCATTCCACGCGCTTTAAGATGCCGCCTAGCAAAATACGCTATCTGAAATAAGAGCGACGTAAATTGAGCAAATGTGATAGAGTTACGCAGAATTCTTATATTAACCATATTATAAAATGATCTAATCGGGTCTCTGATTGCCCTATCATAGAAGGTTAGTCGTGCATTTTACTTGGCATTCCACGCGCTTTAAGATGCCGCCTAGCAAAATACGCTATCTGAAATAGGAGCGACGTGAATTGAACAAATGTGAAAGAATTTCGCTGAATTCTTAAATTAACCATAATATAAAATGATCTTATCGGGTCTCTGTTTGCCCTACCCTAGAAGTTTAATAGTGCATCTTACTCGTCATTTCATGCGCTTTAAGTTGCCTCCTAGCCCAATACGCTAATTGAAACAGGAGCAACGTTAATTGAACAAATGTGATAGAATTACTCAGAATTCTTATATTAACCATAATATAAAATGATCTACTCGGGTCTCTGATTGCCCTATCATAGAAGGTTAGTAGTGCATTTTACTCGCCATTCCACGCGCTTTAAGATGCCGCCTAGCCCAATGTACTATCTGAAATAGGAACGACGTCACTTGTACAAATGTGATGGAATTACGCATAATTCTTATATTAACCATAATATAAAATGATCTAATCGGGTCTCTGATTGCCCTATCACAGTAGTTTAATAGTGCATTTTACTCGTCATTTCATGCGCTTTAAGGTGCCGCTTTGCCCAATACGCTATCTGAAATAGGCACGACGTAAATTGAACAAATGTGATAAAATTACGCTGAATTCTTATATTAACAATAATATAAAATGATCTAATCGGGTCTCTAATTGCTCTATCAATGAAGTTTGGTAGTGCATTTTACTCGTCATTTCATGCGCTTTAAGGTTCCGTTTAGCCCAATACGCTATCTGAAATAGGAGCGACGTAAATTGAACAAATGTGATAGAATTACGCAGAATTCTTATATTAACCATAATATAAAATGATCTAATCGGGTCTCTGTTTGCCCTACCCTAGAAGTTTAATAGTGCATTGTACTCCACATTTCATGCGCTTTAAGGTGCCACCTAGCCCAATACGCTATCTGAAATAGGGGCGACGTAAATTGAACAAATGTGATAGAAGTACGTAGAATTCTTATATTAACCATAATATAATACGATCAATTCGGGTCTCTGATTGCCCTATCACAGAAGTTTAATAGTGCATTTTACTCGTCAATTCACGCGCTTTAAGGTGCCGCCCAGCCCAATACGCTATCTGAAATATGGGCGACGTAAATTGAACAAAGGTGATAAAATTTCGCTGAATTCTTATATTAACCATAATATAAGATGACCTAATCGGGTCTCTGTTAGCCCTATCCGAGAAGTTTGGTAGTGCATCGTACTCGACATTTCATGCGCTCTAAGGTGTCGCCTAGCCCAATACGCTATCTGAAATAGGAGCGATATAAATTGAACAAATGTGATAAAATTACGTTGAATTCTTATATAAACAATAATATAAAATGATCTAATCGGGTCTCTGTTTGCCCTATCCTAGAAGTATAATAGTGCGTTTTACTCGACATTTCATGCGCTTTAAGATGAAACCTAGCCCAATACGCTATCTGAAATAGGGGCGACGTAACTTGAACAAATGTGATAAAATTACGTTGAATTCTTATATTAACAATAATATAATACGATGTATTCGGGTCTCTGATTGCCCTATCATAGACGTTTAATAGTGCATTTCACTCGTCATTTCATGCGCTTTGAGATGCCGCTTAGCCCAATACGCTATCTGAAATAGGAGCGACGTAAATTTAGCAAATTTGATAGGATTTCGCTGAATTCTTATATTAACCTTAATGTAATATGATCTAATCAGGCCTCTATTCGCAATACCCTAGAAGTTTAATAGTGCATTTCACTCGACATTTCATGCGCTTTGAGATGCCGCTTAGCCCAATTCGCTATCTGAAATAGGAGCGACGTAAATTGAATAAATGTGATAGAATTTCGCTGAACACTTATATTAACCAAAATATAAAATGATCTAATCCGGTTTCTGATTGCCCTATCATAGAAGGTTAAAGAGCGTTATCCTCGCCATTCCACGCTCTTTAAGATGCCGCCTAGCCCAGTAGGCTATCTGAATTAGGAGCGACGTAAATTGCACAAATGTGATAGAATTTCGCTGAATTCTTAAATTAACCATAATATAAAATGATCTAATCGGGTCTCTGTTTGCCCTACCCTAGAAGTTTAACAGTGCATTTTACTCGCCATTTCATGCGCTTTGTGATGCCGCTTAGCCCAATACGCTATCTGAAATATGAGCGACGTAAATTGAACAAATGTGATAGAATTTCCCTCAAATCTTCTATTAACCAAAATAAAAAATGATCTAATCGGGTCTCTGATTGCCCTGTCATAGAAGTATAATAGTGCATTTTACTCGCCATTCCACGCGCTTTAAGATGCCGTCAAGCCCAGTACGCTATCTGAAATAGGAGCGACGTAAATTGCACAAATGTGATAGAATATCGCTGAATTCTTAAATTAACCATAATATAAAATGATCTAATCAGGTCTCTGTTTACCGTACCCTAGAAGTTTAATAGTGCATTTTACTCGCCATTCCACGCGCTTTAAGATGCCGTCAAGCCCAGTACGCTATCTGAAATAGGAGCGACGTAAGTTGAACAAATGTGATAGAATTACGCTGAATTCTTATATTAACCGTAATATAAAATGATCTAATCGGGTCTCTGTTTGCCTTACCCTAGAAGCTTAATAGTGCATTTCACTCGACTTTTCATGCGCTTTGAGATGCCGCTTAGCCCAATTCGCTATCTGAAATAGGAGCCACGTAAATTGAATAAATGTGATAGAATTTCACTGAACACTTATATTAACCAAAATATAAAATGATCTAATCTGGACTCTGATTGCCCTATCATAGAAGGTTAATAGTGCGTTATACTCGCCATTCCACGCGCTTTAAGATGCCGCCTAGCCCAGTAGGCTATCTGAAATAGGAACGACGTAAATTGCACAAATGTGATTGAATTTCGCTGAATTCTTAAATTAACCATAATATAAAATGATCTAATCGGGTCTCTGTTTGCCCTACCCTAGAAGCTTAATAATGCATTTTACTCGCCATTTCATGTTCTTTGAGATGCCGCTTAGCCCAATACGCTATCTGAAATAGGAGCGACGTAAACTGAACAAATGTGATAGAATTTCGCTGAATCCTTAAATCAACCATAATATAAAATGATCTAATCGGGTCTCTGCTCGCCTTACCCTACAAGTTTAATAGTGCATTTTACTCGCTATTTCTTCCGCTTTGAGATGCCGCTTAGCCCAATACGCTATCTGAAATAGGAGCGACGAAAGTTGAACAAATGTGATAGAATTTCGCTGAATACTTATATTAACCTTAATGTAAAATGATCTAATCGGGTCTCTGATCGCCCTACCCTAGAAGATTAATAGTGCATTTCATTCGTCATTTCATGCGCTTTGAGATGCCGCTAGCCCAATACGCTACCTGAAATAGGAGCGACGTAAATTGAACAAATGTGATAGAATTTCGCTGAATTCTTATATTAACCAAAATATAAAATGATCTAATCAGGTCTCTGATTGCCCTATCATAGACGTTTAATAGTGCATTTTACTCGCCATTCCACGCGCTTTCAGATGCCGCCTAGCCCACTGCGCTATCTGATATAGGAGCGACGTAAATTGAACAAATGTGATAGTATTTCGCTGAATTCTTGTATTAACCAAAATATAAAATGATCTAATCGGGTCTCTCTTTGCATTACCCTAGAAGCTTAATAGTGCAATTCACTCGTCATTCCACGCGCTTTAAGATGCCGGCTTGCCCAGTACGCTATCTGCAACAGGAGCGACGTAAGTTGAACGAATGTGATAGAATTACGCTGAATTCTTATATTAACCGTAATATAAAATGATCTAATCGGGTCTCTGTTTGCCTTATCCTAGAAGTTTAATAGTGCATTTTACTCGCCATTTCATGCGCTTTGAGATGTTACTTAGCCCAATACGCTATCTGAAATAGGAGCGACGTAAGTTGAACAAATGTGATAGAATTTCGCTGAATTCTTATATTAACCAAAATATAAAATGATCTAATCGGGTCTCTGATTGCCCTATCATAGAAGTTTAATAGTGCATTTTACTGTCCATTCTACGCGCTTTAAGATGCCGCCTAGCCCAGTACGCTATCTGAAATAGGAGCGACGTAAATTGAACAAATGTGATAGAATTTCGCTGAATTCTTATATTAACCAAAATATAAAATGATCTAATCGGGTCTCTGATTGCCCTATCATAGAAGTTTAATAGTGCATTTTACTCGCCATTCCACGCGCTTTAAGATGCCGATCGCAGTACGCTGTCTGAGATAGTAGCGACGTAAATTGAACAAATGTGATAGAACTTTGCCGAATTCTTAAATTAACCATAATATAAAATGATCTAATCGGTTCTCTGTTTGCCCTACCCTAGAAGTTTAATAGTGCATTTTACTCGCCATTTCATGCGCTTTGAGATGCCGCTTTGCCGAATACGCTATCTGAAATAGGAGCGACGTAAATTGAACAAATGTGATAGAATATCGCTGAATTCTTTTATTAACCATAGTGTAAAATGATGTAATCGGGTCTCTGTTCGCCCTAGCCTAGAAGTTTAATAGTGCATTTTCTCGCCATTTCATGCGCTTTGAGATGCCGCTTAGCCCAATACGCTATCTGAAATAGGAGCGATGTTAGTTGAACAAATGTGATAGAATTTTGCTGAATTCTTAAATTAACCATAATATAAAATGATCTAATCGGGTCTCTGTTTACCCTACCCTAGAAGTTTAATAGTGCATTTTACTCGCTATTTCTTCCGCTTTGAGATGCCGCTTAGCCCAATACGCTATCTGAAATAGGAGCGACGAAAGTTGAACAAATGTGATAGAATTTCGCTGAATACTTATATTAACCTTAATGTAAAATGATCTAATCGGGTCTCTGATCGCCCTACCCTAGAAGATTAATAGTGCATTTCATTCGTCATTTCATGCGCTTTGAGATGCCGCTAGCCCAATACGCTACCTGAAATAGGAGCGACGTAAGTTGAACAAATGTGATAGAATTTCGCTGAATTCTTATATTAACCAAAATATAAAATGAACTAATCAGGTCTCTGATTGCCCTATCATAGACGTTTAATAGTGCATTTTACTCGCCATTCCACGCGCTTTAAGATGCCGCCTAGCCCACTGCGCTATCTGATATAGGAGCGACGTAAATTGAACAAATGTGATAGTATTTCGCTGAATTCTTGTATTAACCAAAATATAAAATGATCTAATCGGGTCTCTCTTTGCATTACCCTAGAAGCTTAATAGTGCAATTCACTCGTCATTCCACGCCCTTTAAGATGCCGGCTTGCCCAGTACGCTATCTGCAACAGGAGCGACGTAAGTTGAACAAATGTGATAGAATTACGCTGAATTCTTATATTAACCGTAATATAAAATGATCTAATCGGGTCTCTGTTTGCCTTATCCTAGAAGTTTAATAGTGCATTTTACTCGCCATTTCATGCGCTTTGAGATGTTACTTAGCCCAATACGCTATCTGAAATATGAGCGACGTAAATTGAACAAATGTGATAGAATTTCCCTGAAATCTTATATTAAACAAAATATAAAATGATCTAATCGGGTCGCTGATTGCCCTATCATAGAAGCTTAATAGTGCATTTTATTCGCCATTCCACGCGCTTTAAGATGCCGTCTAGCCCAGTACGCTATCTGAAATAGGAGCGACGTAAGTTGAACAAATGTGATAGAATTACGCTGAATTCTTATATTAACCGTAATATAAAATGATCTAATCGGGTCTCTGTTTGCCTTACCCTAGAAGTTTAGTAGTGCATTTTACTCATCATTTCATGCGCTTTGAGATGCCGCTTAGACCAATACGCTATCTGAAATAGGAGCGACGTAAATTGAACAAATGTGATAGAATTTTGCTGAATTCTTCAATTAACCATAATATAAAATGATCTAATCGGGTCTCTGTTTGCCCTACCCTAGAAGTTTAATAGTGTATTTTACTCGCCATTTCATGCGCTTTGAGATACCGCCTAGCCCAGTACGCTATCTGAAATAGGAGCGACGCAAGTTGGACAAATGTGATAGAGTTACGCTGAATTCTTATATTAACCGTAATATGAAATGATCTAATCTTGTCTCTGTTTGCCTTATCCTAGAAGTTTAATAGTGCATTTTACTCGCCATTTCCTGCGCTTGGAGATGCCGCTTAGCCAAATACGCTGTCTGAAGTAGGAGCGATGTAAATTGAACAAATGTAATAGAATTTCGCTGAATCCTCAAATTAACCATAATATAAAATGATCTAATCGGGGCTCTGTTTGCCTTACCCTAGACGTTTAATAGTGCATTTTACTCGCCATTTCATGCGCTTTGCGATGCTGCTTAGGCCAATCCGCTATCTGAAATAGGAGCGACGTAAATTGAACAAATGTGATAGAATTTCCCTGAATTCTTATATTAACCTAAATGTAAAATGATCTAATCGCGTCTCTGTTCGCCCTAGCCTAGAAGTTTAATAGTGCATTTTATTCGCCATTTCATGCGCTTTGAGATGCCGCTTAGCACAATACGCTATCTGAAATAGGAGCGATGTTAGTTGAACAAATGTGATAGAATTTCGCTGAATTCTTTTATTAACCATAATGTAAAATGATCTAATCGGGTCTCTGTTCGCCATAGCCTCGAAGTTTAATAGTGCATTTTATTCGTCATTTCATGCGCTTTGAGATGCCGCTTAGCACAATACGCTATCTGAAATAGGAGCGACGTAAATTGAACAAATGTGATAGAATTTCGCTGAATTCTTATATTAACCAAAATATAAAATGATCTAATCGGGTCTCTGATTGCCCTATCATAGAAGTTTAATAGTGCATTTTACTCGCCATTCCACGCGCTTTAAGATGCCGCCTATCCCAGTACGCTGTCTGAGATAGTAGCGACGTAAATTGAACAAATGTGATAGAATTTTGCCGAATTCTTAAATTGACCATAATATAAAATGATCTAATCGGTTCTCTGTTTGCCCTACCCTAGAAGTTTAATAGTGCATTTTACTCGCCATTTCATGCGCTTTGACATGCCGCTTTGCCCAATACGCTATCTGAAATAGGAGCGACGTAAATTGAGCAAATGTGATAGAATATCGCTGAATTCTTTTATTAACCATAGTGTAAAATGATGTAATCGGGTCTCTGTTCGCCCTAGCCTAGAAGTTTAATAGTGCATTTTCTCGCCATTTCATGCGCTTTGAGATGCCGCTTAGCCCATACGCTATCTGAAATAGGAGCGATGTTAGTTGAACAAATGTGATAGAATTTCGCTGAATTCTTTTATTAACCATAATGTAAAATGATCTAATCGGGTCTCTGTTCGCCATAGCCTCGAAGTTTAATAGTGCATTTTATTCGTCATTTCATGCGCTTTGAGGTGCCGCTTAGCCCGATACGCTATCTGAAATAGGAGCGACGTAAAATAAACAAATGTGATAGAATTTTTCTGAATTCTTATATTAACCAAAATATAAAATGATCTAATCGGGTCTCTGATTGCCCTATCATAGAAGTTTAATAGTGCATTTTACTCGCCATTCCATGCGCTTTAAGATGCCACCTAGCCCAATACGCAATCTGAAATAGGGGCGACGTAAATTGAACAAATGTGATAGAATTGCGCTGTATTCTTATATTAACCGTAATATAAAATGATCTAATCGGGTCCCTGATTGCCCTATCATAGATGGTTAGTAGTGCATTTTACTCGTCTTTCCACGCGCTTTAAGATGCCGTCTCGCCAATACACTATCTGTAATTGGACCGACGTAAATTGAACAAATGTGACAGAGTTACGCAGAATTCTTATATTAACCATTATATAAAATGATCTAATCGGGTCTCTGATTGCCCTATCATAGAAGTTTAATAGTGCATTTTACTCGTCATTTCATGCGCTTTATGGTGCCGCCTAGCCCAATATGCTATCTGAAATTGGAGCTCCGTAAATTGCACAAGTGTGATAGAGTTTCGCTGAATTATTAAATTAACCATAATATAAAATGATCTAATCAGGTCTCTGTTTGCCCTATCTGCGAATTTTAATAGTGCATTTTACTCGTCATTTCGTGCGCTTTAAGGTGCCGCTTAGCCCAGTACGCTATCTGAAATAGGAGCGACGTAAATTGAACAAATGTGATAGAATTACGCTGCATTCTTATATTAATCATAATATGAGATGATTTAATCGGGTCTCTGATTGCTCTATCCTAGAAGTTTAGTAGTGCATTTTACTCGAACTTTCATGCGCTTTAAGATGCCGCTTAGCCCAAAACGCTATCTGAAATACGGGCAACGTAAATTGAACAAATGTGAAAAGTGCGGTGAATTCTTATATTAACAATAATATAAAATGATCTAATCGGGTCTCTGATTGCCCTATCATAGAAGCTTAGTAGTTCATTTTACTCGAAATTTTATGCGCTTTGAGATGCCGCTTAGACCAATACGCTATCTGAAGTAGGAGCGACGAAAATTGAACCAACGTGATAGAATTACGCAGAATTCTTATATTAACCATAATATAATATGATCTATTCGGGTCTCTGATTGCCCTATCCGAAAAGTTTAGTAGTGCATTTTGCTCGACATTTCATGCGCTTTACGATGCCGCATACCCCAGTAAGCTATCTGAAATTTCAGCTACGTAAATTGAACTAACTTGAAAGAATTACGCAGAATTCTCATATTAACAATAATATAATATGATATATTCGGGTCTCTGATTGCCCTATCATAGAAGTTTAATAGTGCCGTTTACTCGTCAGTTCATGCGCTTCAAGGTGACGCTTAGCCCAATACGCTATCTGAAACTGGAGCGACGTAAATTGAACAAATGTGATAGAATGTCGCTGAATTCTTATATTAACCATAATATAGAATGATCTAATGAGGTCCCTGATAAACCTACCATAGAGGTTTAATAGCGCATTTTACTCGTCATTCCATGCGCTTTAAGATGCCGCCTATCCCAATACGCTATCTGACATAGGAGCGATGTAAATGGAACAAATGTGATAGAATTACGCAGAATTCTTATATTAACCATAATATAGTACGATCTATTGGGGTCTCTGATTGCCCCATCATACTGCATTTTGCTCGCCATTTCATGCGCGTTAAGGTGCCGCTTAGCCCAATACGCTATCTGAAATAGGAGCGACGTAAATTGAACAAATGTGATAGAATTTTGCTGAATTCTTATATTAACCATAATATAAAATCATCTAATCGGGTCTCTGAATGCCCTATCTGAGAAGTTTAGTAGTGCATTTTACTCGTCATTTCATGCGCTTTAAGATGCCGCCTCGCCCAATACGCTATCTGAAATAGGAGCGACGTAAATTGAACAAATGTGATAGAATTACGCAGAATTCTTATATTAACCATAATATAAAATGATCTAATCGGGTCGCTGGTTGCTCTATCATAGATGTATAATAGTGCATTTTGGTCGGCATTTCATGCGCTTTAAGGAGCCGCTTATTCCGATACGCTATCCGAAATAGGAGCGACGTAAATTGAAAAAATGTGATAGAATTTCGCTGAATTCTTATATTAACCATAATGTAAAATGATCTAATAGGGTCTCTGTTCACCCTAACCTTGAAGTTTAATAGTCCATTCCACTCGTCATTTCATGCGCTTTGAGATGCCGCCTAGCCCAGCACGCTATCTGAAAGAGGAGAGACGTTATTTGAACAAACGTGATAGAATTTCGCTGAATTCTTATATTAACCAAAATATAAAATGATCTAATCGGGTCTCTGATTGCCCTATCATAGAAGGTTAGTAGCGCATTTACTCGCCATTCCACGCACTTTTAGATGCCGCCTAGCCCAATACGCTATCTGAAATAGGAGCGACGGAAATTGAACAAATGTGATAGAATTTCGCTGAATCATTATATAAACCAAAATATGAAATGATCTAATCGGGTCTCTGATAGCCCTATCATTCAAGTTTAATAGTGCATTTTACTCGCCATTCCACGCGCTTTAAGATGCCGCCTAGCCTAGTACGCTATCTGAAATAGGAGCGACGTAAATTGAACAAATGTGATATAATTTTGCGTAATTCTTAAATTAACCATAATATAAAATGATCTAATCGGGACTCTGGTTGCCCTACCCTGGAAGTTTAATAGTGCATTTTACTCGCCATCTCATGCGCTTTAAGATGCCGCTTAGCCGAATACGCTATCTGAAATAGGAGCGACGTAAATTGAACAAATGTGATAGAATTACGCCGAATTCTTATATTAACAGTAATTTAAAATGATCTAATCGGGTCTCTGTTTGCCTTACCCTCGAAGTTTAATAGTGCATTTTACTCCCCATTTCATGCGCTTTGAGATGCCGCTTAGCCCAATACGCTATCTGAAATAGGAGCGACGTAAATTGAACAAATGTGATAGAATTTCGCTGAATTCTTAAATTAACCATAACATAAAATGATCTAATCGGGTCTCTGTTTGCCCTACCCAAGAAGTTTAATAGTGCATTTTACTCGGCATTTCATGCGCTTTGAGATGCCGCTTAGACCAATGCGCTATTTGAAATAGGAGCGACGTAAGTTGAACAAATGTGACAGAATTTCGCTGAATTCTTATATTAACCATAATATAAAATGACCTAATCGGGACTCTGCTGGCACTACCCTAGAAGTGTAATAGTGCATTTTACTCGTAATTTCATGCACTTTGAGATGCCGCTTAGCCCAATACGCTATCTGAAATAGGAGCGATGTAAATTGAACAAATGTGATAGAATTTTGCTGAATTCTTAAGTTAACCATAATATGAAATGATCTAATCGGGTCTCTGTTTGCCCTACCCCAGAAGTTTACTAGTGCATTTTAACTCGACATTTCATGCGCTTTAGATGCCACCTAGCCCAATACGCTATCTGAAATTGGAGCTGCGTAAACTGAACAAACGTGATAGAATTACGCAGAATTCTTATATTAACCGTAGTATAATATGATCTATTCGCGTCTCTGATTGCCCTATCATAGAAGTTTAATAGTGCAGTGTACTCGACATTTCATGCGCTTTATGATGCCGCGTAGCCCAATACGCTATCTGAAATAGGAGCGACGTAAATTGAATAAATGTGATAGAATTTCGCTGAATTCTTATATTAACCATAATATAAAATCATCTAATTGGGTCTCTGATGGCCGTATCTGAGAGGGTTAGTAGTGCATTTTACTCGCCATTTCATGCGTATTAAGATGCCGCGTATCTCAATACGATATCTGGTGTAGGAGCGACGTGAGTTGAACAAATGTGATAGAATTACACAGAATTCTTATATTAACCATAATATAAAATGATTTAATCGGGTCTCTGTTTGCCGTATCCTAGAAGTTTAGTGGTGCATTTTACTCGTCATTTCATGCGCTTTAAGATGCCGCCTATCCCAATACGCTATCTCAAATGGGAGCGACGTAGATTGAACGAATGTGATAGAATTCCGCTGAATTCTTAAATTAACCATAATAGAAAATGATCTAATCGGGTCTCTGTTTGCCCTACCCTAGAAGTTTAATAGTGCATTTTACTCGACATTTCATGCGCTTTAAGATGCCATCTAGCCCAATACGCAATCTGAAATGGGGGCGTCGTAAATTGAACAAATGTGATAAAATTACGTTGAATACTTATATTAACAATAATATAAAATGATCTGATCGTGTCTCTGATTGCCCTACCATAGAAGGTTAGAAGTGCATTTTACTCGCCATTCCACGCGCTTCAAGATGCCGCCTAACCCAATACGCTATCTGAAATAGGAGCGACGTAAATTGAACAAGTGTGATAGATTTACGCTGCATCCATATATTAATCATAATATAAGATGACCTAATCTGGTGTCTGATTGCCCTATCCGAGAAGTTCAGTAGTGTATTTTACTCGATATTTCATGCGCTTTAAGGTGCCGCTTAGCCCAATACGCTATCTGAAATTGGAGCTGCGTTAATTGAATAAATGTGATAGAGTTACGCAGAATTCTTATATTAACCATTATATAAAATGATCGAATCGGGTCTCTGATTGCCCTACCAAAGAAGTTTAACAGTGCATTTTACTTGCCATTTCATGCGCTTTAAAATGCCGTTTAGCCCAATGCGCTATCTGAAATAGGAGCGTCGTAAATTGAACAAATGTGATAGAGTTTTGCTGAATGCTTAAATTAACCATAATATAAAATGATCTAATCGGCTCTCTGTTTGCCCTACCCTAGAAGTTTAATAGTGCATTTTACTCGACATTTCATGCGCTTTAAGATGCCGCTTAGCCCAATACGCTATCTGAAGTAGGAGCGACGTAAATTGAACGAATGTGACAGAATTTCGCTGAATTCTTATATTAACCGAAATATAAAATGATCTAATCGGCTCTCTGTTTGCCCTACCCTAGAAGTTTAATAGTACATTTTACTCGACGTTTCATTCGCTTTAAGATGCCACCTAGCCGAATACGCTATCTGAAATAGGGGCGACGTAAATTGAACAAATGTGATAGAATTACGCAGAATTCTTATATTAACCATAATGTAATACGATCTATTCGAGTCTCTGATTGCCCCATCATAGAAGTTTAATAGTGCATTTTACTGGACATTTCATGCGCTTTAAGATGCCGCCTCGCCCAATACGCTATCTGAAATAGGAGCGACGTAAATTGAACAAATGTGATAGAATTACTCAGAATTCTTATATAAACCATAATTTAAAATTATCTAATGGGGTCTCTGATTGCGCTATCATAGAAGTTTAATAGTGCATTTTACTCGCCATTTCATGCGCTTTAAGGTGCCGCTTAGCCCAATACGCTATCCGAAATAGCAGCGACGTAAATTGAACAAATGTGATAGAATTAAGCTGAATTCTTATATTAACCATAATATAAAATGGTCTAATCGGGTCTCTGTTTGCCCTATCATCGAAGGTTAGTAGTGCATTTTACTCGTCATTCCACGCCCTTTAAGGTGCCGTCTCGCCCAATACGCTATCTGAAATAGGAGCGACGTAAATAGATCAAATGTGATAAAATTACGCTCAATTCCTATATTAACAATAATATATAATGATCTAATCGGGTCTCTGATTGCCCTATCTTAGAAGGTGAGTAGCGCATTTTACTCGTCATTGCATGCGCTTTAAGGTGCCTGCTAGCCCAATACGCTATCTGAAATAGGAGCGATGTAAATTGAAGAAATGTGATAGAATTACGCAGAATTCTTATATTAACCATAATATAAAATGATCTAATCGGGTCTCTGATTGCCCTACCATAGAAGTTTTATAGTACATTTTACTCGTCATTTCATGCGCTTTAAGGTGCCGCTTAACCCAATACGCTATCTGAAATAGGAGCGACGTAAACTGAACAAATGTGATAGAATTTCGCGGAATTCTTATATTCGCCATAATATAAAATGGTCTAATCGGGTCTCTGATTGCCCTATCATAGAAGGTTAGTAGTGCATTTTACACGCCATTCAACGCGCTTTAAGATGCCGCCTAGCCCAATATACTATCTGAAATAGGAGCGACGTGAATTGAACAAGTGTGATAGAATTACGCTGCATTCTTATATTAATCATAATATAAGATGACCTAACCCGGTCTCTGCTTGCCCTATCCGAGGAGTTTAGTAGTGCATTTTACTCGACATTTCGTGCGCCTTAAGATGCGGCCTCGTCCAATACGCTATCTGAAATTGGAGCGACGTAAAATGAACAAATGTGATAGAATTAGACAGAATTATTATATTCACCATAATTTAAAACGATCTAATCGGGTCTCTGAATGCCCTATCTGAGAAGTTTAGTAGTGCATTTTACTCGCCATTTCATGCGCTTTAAGATGCCGCCTCGCCCAATACGCTATCTGAAATAGGAGCGACGTAAATTGAACAAATGTGATAGAATTACGCAGAATTCTTATATTAACCATAATTTAAAATGACCTGATCCGGTCTCTGATTGCCCTATTCGAGAAGTTTAGTAGTGCATTTTACTCGACATATCATGCGCTTTAAGATGCCGCCGCGCCCAATACGCTATCTGAAATAGGAGCGACGTAAATTGAACAAATGTGATAGAATTACGCAGAATTTTTATATTAACCATAATATAAAATGATCTAATTGGGTCGCTGGTTGCTCTATCATAGATGTATAATAGTGCATTTTGGTCGGCATTTCATGCGCTTTAAGGAGCCGCTTATTCCGATACGCTATCCGAAATAGGAGCGACGTAAATTGAAAAAATGTGATAGAATTTCGCTGAATTCTTATATTAACCATAATGTAAAATGATTTAATAGGGTCTCTGTTCACCCTAACCTTGAAGTTTAATAGTCCATTCCACTCGTCATTTCATGCGCTTTGAGATGCCGCCTAGCCCAGCACGCTATCTGAAAGAGGAGAGACGTTATTTGAACAAACGTGATAGAATTTCGCTGAATTCTTATATTAACCAAAATATAAAATGATCTAATCGGGTCTCTGATTGCCCTATCATAGAAGGTTAGTAGTGCATTTACTCGCCATTCCACGCACTTTTAGATGCCGCCTAGCCCAATACGCTATCTGAAATAGGAGCGACGGAAATTGAACAAATGTGATAGAATTTCGCTGAATTATTATATAAACCAAAATATGAAATGATCTAATCGGGTCTCTGATAGCCCTATCATTCAAGTTTAATAGTGCACTTAACTCGCCATTCCACGCGCTTTAAGATGCCGCCTAGCCTAGTACGCTATCTGAAATAGGAGCGACGTAAATTGAACAAATGTGATATAATTTTGCGTAATTCTTAAATTAACCATAATATAAAATGATCTAATCGGGACTCTGGTTGCCCTACCCTGGAAGTTTAATAGTGCATTTTACTCGCCATCTCATGCGCTTTAAGATGCCGCTTAGCCGAATACGCTATCTGAAATAGGAGCGACGTAAATTGAACAAATGTGATAGAATTACGCCGAATTCTTATATTAACAGTAATTTAAAATGATCTAATCGGGTCTCTGTTTGCCCTACCCCAGAAGTTTACTAGTGCATTTTAACTCGACATTTCATGCGCTTTAGATGCCACCTAGCCCAATACGCTATCTGAAATTGGAGCTGCGTAAACTGAACAAACGTGATAGAATTACGCAGAATTCTTATATTAACCGTAGTATAATATGATCTATTCGGGTCTCTGATTGCCCTATCATAGAAGTTTAATAGTGCAGTGTACTCGACATTTCATGCGCTTTATGATGCCGCGTAGCCCAATACGCTATCTGAAATAGGAGCGACGTAAATTGAATAAATGTGATAGAATTTCGCTGAATTCTTATATTAACCATAATATAAAATCATCTAATTGAGTCTCTGATGGCCGTATCTGAGAGGGTTAGTAGTGCATTTTACTCGCCATTTCATGCGTATTAAGATGCCGCGTATCTCAATACGATATCTGGTGTAGGAGCGACGTGAGTTGAACAAATGTGATAGAATTACACAGAATTCTTATATTAACCATAATATAAAATGATTTAATCGGGTCTCTGTTTGCCGTATCCTAGAAGTTTAGTGGTGCATTTTACTCGTCATTTCATGCGCTTTAAGATGCCGCCTATCCCAATACGCTATCTCAAATAGGAGCGACGTAGATTGAACGAATGTGATAGAATTCCGCTGAATTCTTAAATTAACCATAATAGAAAATGATCTAATCGGGTCTCTGTTTGCCCTACCCTAGAAGTTTAATAGTGCATTTTACTCGACATTTCATGCGCTTTAAGATGCCATCTAGCCCAATACGCAATCTGAAATGGGGGCGTCGTAAATTGAACAAATGTGATAAAATTACGTTGAATACTTATATTAACAATAATATAAAATGATCTGATCGTGTCTCTGATTGCCCTACCATAGAAGGTTAGAAGTGCATTTAACTCGCCATTCCACGCGCTTTAAGATGCCGCTTAGCCCAATACGCTATCTGAAATTGGAGCTGCGTTAATTGAATAAATGTGATAGAGTTACGCAGAATTCTTATATTAACCATAATATAAAATGATCGAATCGGGTCTCTGATTGCCCTACCAAAGAAGTTTAACAGTGCATTTTACTTGCCATTTCATGCGCTTTAAAATGCCGTTTAGCCCAATGCGCTATCTGAAATAGGAGCGTCGTAAATTGAACAAATGTGATAGAGTTTTGCTGAATGCTTAAATTAACCATAATATAAAATGATCTAATCGGCTCTCTGTTTGCCCTACCCTAGAAGTTTAATAGTGCATTTTACTCGACATTTCATGCGCTTTAAGATGCCGCTTAGCCCAATACGCTATCTGAAGTAGGAGCGACGTAAATTGAACGAATGTGACAGAATTTCGCTGAATTCTTATATTAACCGAAATATAAAATGATCTAATCGGCTCTCTGTTTGCCCTACCCTAGAAGTTTAATAGTGCATTTTACTCGACGTTTCATTCGCTTTAAGATGCCACCTAGCCCAATACGCTATCTGAAATAGGGGCGACGTAAATTGAACAAATGTGATAGAATTACGCAGAATTCTTATATTAACCATAATGTAATACGATCTATTCGAGTCTCTGATTGCCCCATCATAGAAGTTTAATAGTGCATTTTACTGGACATTTCATGCGCTTTAAGATGCCGCCTCGCCCAATACGCTATCTGAAATAGGAGCGACGTAAATTGAACAAATGTGATAGAATTACTCAGAATTCTTATATTAACCATAATATAAAATGGTCTAATCGGGTCTCTGTTTGCCCTATCATCGAAGGTTAGTAGTGCATTTTACTCGTCATTCCACGCCCTTTAAGGTGCCGTCTCGCCCAATACGCTATCTGAAATAGGAGCGACGTAAATAGATCAAATGTGATAAAATTACGCTGAATTCCTATATTAACAATAATATATAATGATCTAATCGGGTCTCTGATTGCCCTATCTTAGAAGGTGAGTAGCGCATTTTACTCGTCATTGCATGCGCTTTAAGGTGCCTGCTAGCCCAATACGCTATCTGAAATAGGAGCGATGTAAATTGAAGAAATGTGATAGAATTACGCAGAATTCTTATATTAACCATAATATAAAATGATCTAATCGGGTCTCTGATTGCCCTATCATAGAAGTTTTATAGTACATTTTACTCGTCATTTCACGCGCTTTAAGGTGCCGCTTAACCCAATACGCTATCTGAAATAGGAGCGACGTAAACTGAACAAATGTGACAGAACTACGCTGAATTCTTATATTAACCATAATATAAAATGATCTAATCGGGTCTCTGATTGCCCTGTCATAGAAGTTTAATAGTGCATTTTGCTCGCCATTCCACGCGCTTTAAGAAGCCGCCTAGCCCAGTACGCTATCTGAAATTGGAGCGACGTAAATTGAACGAATGTGATAGAATCTCGCTGAGATCTTGAATTGACCATAATATAAAATAATCTAATCGGGTCTCTGTTTGCCCTACCCTAGAAGTTTAATAGTGCATTTTACTCGCCGTTTCATGCGCTTTGCGATGCCGCTTAGCCCAATACGCTATCTGAAATAGGAGCGACGTAAATTGAACGAATGTGATAGAATCTCGCTGCATTCTTATATTAACCGTAATATAAAATGATCTCATCGGGTCTCTGTTTGCCTTACCCTAGAAGTTCGTTAGTGCATTTTACTCGCCATTTCATGCGCTTTGAGATGCCGCTTAGCCCAATACGCTATCTGAAATAGGAGCGACGTAAATTGAACAAATGTGATAGAATTTCACTGAATTCATATATTAAACAAAATATAAAATGATCTGATCGGGGTCTCTGATTGCCCTATCATAGAAGGTTAATAGTGTATTTTACTCGCCATTCCACGCGCTTTAAGATGCCGCCTAGCCCAATATGCTATCTGAAATAGGAGCGCCGTAAACTGAACAAATGTGATAGAATTACGCTGAATTCTTATATTAACCATAATGTAAAATGATCTAATCGGGTCTCTGTTCGCCCTAACCTAGAAGTTTAACAGTCCATTCCACTCGCCATTTCATGCGCTTTGAGATGCCGCCTAGCCCAGTACGCTATCTGAAAGAGGAGAGACGTTATTTGAACAAACGTGATAGAATTTCGCTGAATTCTTATATTAACCAAAATTAAAATGATCTGATCGGGTCTCTCATTGCCCTATCATAGAAGGTTCGTAGTGCATTTACTCGCCATTCCACGCACTTTTAGATGCCGCCTAGCCCAATACGCTATCTGAAATAGGAGCGACGGAAATTGAACAAATGTGATAGAATTTCGCTGACTTCTTATATTAACCATAATGAAAATGATCTAATCGGGTCTCTGTACGCCCTACCCTAGAAGTGTAATAGTGCATTTTACTCGCCATTCCACGCGCTTTAAGATGCCGCCTAGCCCAGTACGCTACCTGAAATAGGAGCGACGTAAATTGAACAAATGTGAGAGAATTTCGCTGAATTATTATATAAACCAAAATATGAAATGATCTAATCGGGTCTCTGATAGCCCTATCATTCAAGTTTAATAGTGCATTTTACTCGCCATTCCACGCGCTTTAGATGCCGCCTAGCCTAGTACGCTATCTGAAATAGGAGCGACGTAAATTGAACAAATGTGATATAATTTTGCGTAATTCTTAAATTAACCGTAATATAAAATGATCTAATCGGGACTCTGGTTGCCCTACCCTAGAAGTTTAATAGTGCATTTTACTCGTCATTTCATGCGCTTTAAGATGCCACCTAGCCCAATACGCTATCTGAAATAGGGGCGACGTAATTGAACAAATGTGATAAAATTTTGCTGAATTCTTATATTAACAATATTACAAAGTGTTCTAATCGGGTCTGTGATTGCTCTATCATAGAAGTTTAATAGTGCATTTTACTCGTCATTTCATGCGCTTTAAGATGCCACCTAGCCCAATACGCTATCTGAAATAGGGGCGACGTAAATTGAACAAATGTGATAAAATTACGTTGAATTCTTATATTAACAATAATATAGAATGATCTACTCGGGTCTTTGATTGCCCTATCATAGAAGGTTAGTAGTGCATTTTACTCGACATTCCACGCGCTTTATGATGCCACCTAGCCCAATACGCTATCTGAAATAGGAGCGACGTAAATTGAACAAATGTGATAGAATTTCGCTGTATTCTTAAATTAACCATAATATAAAATGACCTAATCGGGTCTCTGTTTGCCCTACCCTAGCAGTGTAATTGTGCATTTTACTCGACATTTCTGCGCTTTAAGATGCCTCCTAGCCCAATACGCAATCTGAAATCGGGGCGACGTAAATTGAACAAATGTGATAAATTTCGCTGAATTCTTATATTAACCATAATATAAGATGACCTAATCGGGTCTCTGTTTGCCCTACCCTAGAAGTTTAATTGTGCATTTTACTCGACATTTCATGCGCTTTAAGATGCCGCCTAGTCCAATGCCCTATCTGAAATTGGAGCTACGTAAATTGAACAAACGTGATTGAATTACGCAGAATTCTTATATTAACCAAAATATAATACTATCTATTCGATACCCTGATTGCCCTATCATAGAAGTTTAATAGTGCATTTTACTCGTCATTTCACGCGCTTTAAGATGTCGCCTAGACCAATACGTTATCTGAAATAGGAGCGATATAAATTGAACAAATGTGATAAAATTACGTTGAATTCTTATATTAACAATATTATAAAATGATATAATCGGGTCTCTGATTGCCCTGTCATAGAAGTTTAATAGTGCATTTTGCTCGCCATTCCACGCGCTTTAAGAAGCCGCCTAGCCCAGTACGCTATCTGAAATTGGAGCGACGTAAATTGAACGAATGTGATAGAATCTCGCTGAGATCTTGAATTGACCATAATATAAAATAATCTAATCGGGTCTCTGTTTGCCCTACCCTAGAAGTTTAATAGTGCATTTTACTCGCCGTTTCATGCGCTTTGCGATGCCGCTTAGCCCAATACGCTATCTGAAATAGGAGCGACGTAAATTGAACGAATGTGATAGAATCTCGCTGCATTCTTATATTAACCGTAATATAAAATGATCTCATCGGGTCTCTGTTTGCCTTACCCTAGAAGTTCGTTAGTGCATTTTACTCGCCATTTCATGCGCTTTGAGATGCCGCTTAGCCCAATACGCTATCTGAAATAGGAGCGACGTAAATTGAACAAATGTGATAGAATTTCACTGAATTCATATATTAAACAAAATATAAAATGATCTGATCGGGTCTCTGATTGCCCTATCATAGAAGGTTAATAGTGTATTTTACTCGCCATTCCACGCGCTTTAAGATGCCGCCTAGCCCAATATGCTATCTGAAATAGGAGCGCCGTAAACTGAACAAATGTGATAGAATTACGCTGAATTCTTATATTAACCATAATGTAAAATGATCTAATCGGGTCTCTGTTCGCCCTAACCTAGAAGTTTAACAGTCCATTCCACTCGCCATTTCATGCGCTTTGAGATGCCGCCTAGCCCAGTACGCTATCTGAAAGAGGAGAGACGTTATTTGAACAAACGTGATAGAATTTCGCTGAATTCTTATATTAACCAAAATTAAAATGATCTGATCGGGTCTCTCATTGCCCTATCATAGAAGGTTCGTAGTGCATTTACTCGCCATTCCACGCACTTTTAGATGCCGCCTAGCCCAATACGCTATCTGAAATAGGAGCGACGGAAATTGAACAAATGTGATAGAATGTCGCTGACTTCTTATATTAACCATAATGAAAATGATCTAATCGGGTCTCTGTACGCCCTACCCTAGAAGTGTAATAGTGCATTTTACTCGCCATTCCACGCGCTTTAAGATGCCGCCTAGCCCAGTACGCTACCTGAAATAGGAGCGACGTAAATTGAACAAATGTGAGAGAATTTCGCTGAATTATTATATAAACCAAAATATGAAATGATCTAATCGGGTCTCTGATAGCCCTATCATTCAAGTTTAATAGTGCATTTTACTCGCCATTCCACGCGCTTTAAGATGCCGCCTAGCCTAGTACGCTATCTGAAATAGGAGCGACGTAAATTGAACAAATGTGATATAATTTTGCGTAATTCTTAAATTAACCGTAATATAAAATGATCTAATCGGGACTCTGGTTGCCCTACCCTAGAAGTTTAATAGTGCATTTTACTCGTCATTTCATGCGCTTTAAGATGCCACCTAGCCCAATACGCTATCTGAAATAGGGGCGACGTAAATTGAACAAATGTGATAAAATTTTGCTGAATTCTTATATTAACAATATTACAAAGTGTTCTAATCGGGTCTGTGATTGCTCTATCATAGAAGTTTAATAGTGCATTTTACTCGTCATTTCATGCGCTTTAAGATGCCACCTAGCCCAATACGCTATCTGAAATAGGGGCGACGTAAATTGAACAAATGTGATAAAATTACGTTGAATTCTTATATTAACAATAATATAGAATGATCTACTCGGGTCTTTGATTGCCCTATCATAGAAGGTTAGTAGTGCATTTTACTCGACATTCCACGCGCTTTAAGATGCCACCTAGCCCAATACGCTATCTGAAATAGGAGCGACGTAAATTGAACAAATGTGATAGAATTTCGCTGTATTCTTAAATTAACCATAATATAAAATGACCTAATCGGGTCTCTGTTTGCCCTACCCTAGCAGTGTAATTGTGCATTTTACTCGACATTTCATGCGCTTTAAGATGCCTCCTAGCCCAATACGCAATCTGAAATCGGGGCGACGTAAATTGAACAAATGTGATAAAATTTCGCTGAATTCTTATATTAACCATAATATAAGATGACCTAATCGGATCTCTGTTTGCCCTACCCTAGAAGTTTAATTGTGCATTTTACTCGACATTTCATGCGCTTTAAGATGCCGCCTAGTCCAATGCCCTATCTGAAATTGGAGCTACGTAAATTGAACAAACGTGATTGAATTACGCAGAATTCTTATATTAACCAAAATATAATACTATCTATTCGATACCCTGATTGCCCTATCATAGAAGTTTAATAGTGCATTTTACTCGTCATTTCACGCGCTTTAAGATGCCGCCTAGACCAATACGTTATCTGAAATAGGAGCGATATAAATTGAACAAATGTGATAAAATTACGTTGAATTCTTATATTAACAATATTATAAAATGATATAATCGGGTCTCTGATTGCCCTATCATAGAAGTTTAATAGTGAATTTTACTCGCCATTCCACGCGCTTTAAGATGCCGCCTAGCCCAGTACGCTATCTGAAATAGGAGCTATGTAAATTGAACAAATGTGATAGAATTTCGCTGCATTCTTATATTTACCTTAATGTAAAATGATCTGATCGGGTCTCTGTTCGCCCTACCCTGGAAGTTTAATACTGCATTTTACTCGCCATTTCATGCGCTTCTAGGTGCCGTTTAGCCCAATACGCTATCTGAAATAGGAGCGACGTAAATTGAACAAATGTGATAGAATTACGCAGAATTCATATATTAACTATAATATAAAATGATCTAATCGGGTCTCTGTTTGCCCTACCCTAGAAGTTTAATTGTGCATTTTACTCCACATTTCATGCGCCTTAAAACGACGCTTAGACCAATACGCTATCTGAGATAGGAGTGACGTAAATTGAACAAATGTGTTAGAATTACGCAGAATTCTTATATTAACCATAATATAAAATGATAAATCGGGTCTCTGATTGCCCTATCATAGAAGTTTAATAGTGCATTTTACTGCTCGTTTCATGCGCTTTGAGGTGCCGCTTAGCCCAATACGCTATTTGAAATAGGAGCGACGTAAATTGAACGAATGTGATAGAATATCGCGGAATTCTTATATTAACCATAATATAAAATGATCTAATCGGGTCTCTGATTGCCCTATCATAGAAGGTTAGTAGTGCATTTTACTTGGCATTCCTCGCGCTTTAAGATGCCGCCTAGCAAAATACGCTATCGGAAATAAGAGCGACGTAAATTGAACAAATGTGATAGAGTTACGCAGAATATTTATATTAACCATATTATAAAATGATCTAATGGGGTCTCTGATTGCCCTATCATAGAAGGTTAGGAGTGCATTTTACTCGTCATTCCACGCGCTTTAAGATGCCGCCAAGCCCAATATACTATCTGAAATAGGAGCGACATAAATTGAACAAATGTGATAGAATTACGCTGAATTCTTATATTAATCATAATATAAGATGACCGAATCGGGTCTCTGATTGCCCTATCCTAGAAGGTTAGTAGTGAACTTTACTCGACATTTCATGCGCTTTAAGATGCCGCTTAGCCCAATACGCTATCTGAAATAGGGGCGCCGTAAATTGACCTAATGTGATAGAATTACGCAGAATACTTATATTAACCGTAATATAATACGATCAATTCGGGTCTCTGATTGCCCTATCATAGAAGTTTAATAATGCATTTTACTCGTCATTTCATGCGCTTTATGGTTCCACCTCGCCCAATACGCAATCTGAAATAGGAGTGATATAAATTGAAGAAATGTGATAAAATTACGTTGAATTCTTATAATGACAATAATATAAAATGATCTAATCGGGTTTCTGATTGCCCTATCATAGAAGTTTAATACTGCATTTTACTCGTCATTTCAAGTGCTTTAAGATGCCACCTAGCCCAATACGCTATCTGAAATAGGGGCGACGTAAATTGAACGAATGTGATAGAATTACGCAGAATTCTTATATTAACCATAATATAAAATGATCTAATCGGGTCTCTGATTGCCCTATCATAGAAGATTAATAGTGCATTTTACTGTTCATTTCATGCGCTTTGAGGTGCCGCTTAGCCCAATACGCTATTTGAAATAGGAGCGACGTAAATTGAACGAATGTGATAGAATTTCGCGGAATTCTTATATTAACCATAATATAAAATGATCTAATCGGGTCTCTGATTGCCCTATCATAGAAGGTTAGTAGTGCATTTTACTTGGCATTCCACGCGCTTTAAGACGCCGCCTA
The DNA here is from genome assembly GCA_916610135.2 of Macropis europaea. Taxonomy (NCBI): domain Eukaryota; kingdom Metazoa; phylum Arthropoda; class Insecta; order Hymenoptera; family Melittidae; genus Macropis; species Macropis europaea. The sequence goes on from CAKAJE020002012.1 coordinate 573,193, forward strand.
GCAAAATACGCTATCTGAAATAAGAGCGACGTAAATTGAACAAATGTGATAGAGTTACGCAGCATCCTTATACGAATCATAATATATGATGATCTAATCGGGACTCTGATTGCCCTATCATAGAAGTTTAATAGTGCATTTTACTCGTCATTTCATGTGCTTTAAGATGCCACATAGCCCATAACGCTATCTGAAATAGGCGCGACATAAAGTGAACAAATGTGATAGAATTACGCATAATTCTTATATTAACCATAATATAAAATGATCTAATCGGGTCTCTGATTGCCCTGTCATAGAAGTTTAATAGTGCATTTTACTCGTCATTCCATGCGCCTTATGGTGCCGCCTATCCCAATACGCTATCTGAAATAGGAGCGACGTAAATTGAACAAATGTGATAGAAGTACGCTGAATTCTTATATTAATCATAATATAAGATGACCTAATCGGGTTTCTGATTGCCCTATCATAGAAGTTCAATAGTGCATTTTACTCGCCATTTCAGGCGCTTTAAGGAGCCGTTTAGGCCAATACGCTATCTGAAATAGGAGCGTCGCAAATTTAACAAATGTGATAGAATTACACTGAATTCTTATATTAATCATAATATAAGATGATCTAATTGGGTCTCTGATTGCCCTATCATAGAAGGTTAGTAGTGCATTTTACTCGACATTCCACGCCCTTTAAGATGCCGCCTAGCCCAATACGCTATCTGAAATTGGAGCGACGTAAATTGAACAAATGTGATAGAATTACGGTGCATCCTTATATTAATCATAATATAAGATGACCTAATCTTGTCTCTGTTTGCCCTACCCTATAAGTTTAATTGTGCATTTTTCTCGACATATCATGCGCTTTAAGATGCCACCTAGCCTAATACGCTATCTGAAATAGGGGCGACGTAAATTGATCAAATGTGATAAAATTACGCTGAATTCTTATATTAACAATAATATAAAATGATCTAATCGGTTCTCTGAATGCCCTATCATAGAAGTTTAGTAGTGCATTTGGCTCGACATTTCATGCGCTTTAGGATGCCGCATAGCCCAATACGCTATCTGAAATTGGAGCTACGTAAATTGAACTAACGTGATAGAATTACGCAGAATTCTTATATTAACGATAATATAATATGATATATTCGGGTCTCTGATTGCCCTATCATAGAAGATTAATAGTGCATTTTACTCGTCATTCCATGCGCTTTAAGATGCCTCCTATCGCAATACGCTATCTGAAGTAGGAGCTACGGAAATTGGACAAATGTGATTGAATTACCCTGAATTCTTATATTAACAATCATACAAAATGATTTAATTGGGTCTCTGATGGCCGCATCCGAGAAGCTTAAGAGATCATTTTACTCGCCATTTCATGCGCTTTAAGATGCCGCCTTGCCCAAACGCTACATGATATAGGAGCGACGTAAATTGAACAAATGTGATACAATTACGCTGAATTCTTATATTAATCATAATATAAGATGACCTAATCGGGTCTCTGATTGCCCTATCCTGGACGTTTAGTAGTGCATTTTACTCGAAATTTCATGCGCTTTAAGATGCCGCTTAGCTCAATACGCTATCTGAAATACGGGCGACGTAAATTGAACAAATCTGATAAAATTACGTGGAATTCTTATATTAACCATAATTTAAAAAGATCTAATCGGGTCTGTGATTGCCCTATCATAGATGTTTAATAGTGCATTTTACTCGCCCCTTCATGCGCTTTGAGGTGCCGCTTAGCCCAATACGCTATCTGACATAGGAGCGACGTAAATTGAATAAATGTGATAGAATTTCGTTGAATTCTTATATTAACCATAATATAAAATAGTCTAATCGATCTCTGATTGCCCTATCATAGAAGGTTAATAGTGCATTTTACTCGCCATTTCATGCGCTTTCAGGTGCCGCTTAGCCCAATACGCTATCTCAAATAGGAGCGACGTAAATTGAACAAATGTGATAGAATTTCGCTGAATTCTTATATTAACCATAATATAAAATTATCCAATCGGGTCTCTGATTGCCCTATCATAGAAGGTTAGTAGTGCATTTTACTCGTCATTCCACGCGCTTTAAGATGCCGCCTCGCCCAATACGCTATCTGGAATAGGAGCGACGTAAATTGAACAAATGTGATAGTATCACGCAGAATTCTTATATTAACCATAATTTAAAATGATCTAATCGGGTCACTGATTGCCCTATCATAGAATTTTAATAGTGCATTTTACTCGTCATTCCATGCGCTTTAAGATACCGCCTCGCACAATACGCTATCTGAAATAGGAGCGTCGTAAATTGTACAAATGTGATAGAATCTCGCTGAATTCTTATTTTAACAATAATATAAAATGATCTAATCGGGTCTCTGATTGCCCAATCATAGAAGTTTAATAGTGCATTTTACTCGTCATTTCATGCGCTTTAAGGTGCCGCTTAGCCGAATACGCTATCTGAAATAGGAGCGATGTAAATTGTACAAATGTGATAGAATTACGCAGAATTCTTATATTAACCATAATATAATACGATCTATTCGGTTCTCTGATTGCCCTATCATAGAAGTTTAATAGTGCATTTTACTCGTCATTTCATGCGCTTTAAGGTGCCGCTTAGCCCAATACGCTATCTGAAATAGGAGCGACGTAAATTGAACAAATGTGATAGAATATCGCTGAATTCTTATATTCACCATAATATAAGATGACCTAATCGGGTCTCTGACTGCCCTAACCGAGAAGCTTAGTAGCGCATTTTACTCGACATTTCATGCGCTTTAAGATGCCGCCATGCCCAATACGTTATCTGAAATTGGAGCTACGTAAATTGATCAAACGTGATAGAATTACGCAGAATTCTTATATTAACCATAATATAATACGATCTATTCGGGTCTCTGATTGCCGTATCATAGAAGTTTAATACTGCATTTTACTCGCCATTTCATGCACTTTAATGTACCGCCTAGCCCCACACGCTATCTGAAATAGCAGGGACGTAAATTGAACAAATGTGATAGAGTTACGCAGAATTCTTATATAAGCAATAATATAAAATGATCTAATCAGACCTCTGATTGCCCTATCATAGAAGGTTAGTAGTGCATTTTACACGTCATTCCACGCGCTTTAAGATGCCGGCTAGCACAATACGCTATCTGAAATAGGGGCGCCGTAAACTGATCAAATGTGATAGAATTACGCTGAATTCTTATATTAATCATAATATAAGATGACTTAATCGGGTCTCTGATTGCCCTATCCTAGAAGCTTAGTAGTGCATTTTACTTTTCAATTCATGCGCTTTAAGATGCCGCTTAGCCCAATACGCTATCTGAAGTAGGAGCGACGTGAATTGAACAAATGTGATAGAATTACGCAGAATTCTTATATTAACCAAAATATAAAATGATCTAATCGGGTCTCTAATTGCCCTATCATAGAAGTGTAATAGTGCATTTTACTCGACATTTCATGCGCTTTGACGTGCCGCTTGGCCCAATACGCTATTTGAAATAGGAACGACGTAAATTGAACGAATGTGATAGAATTTCGCGGAATTCTTATATTAACCATAATATAAAATGATCTAATCGGGTCTCTGATTGCCCTATCATAGAAGGTTAGTAGTGCATTTTACTTGGCATTTCACGCGCTTTAAGATGCCGCCTAGCAAAATACGCTATCTGAAATAAGAGCGACGTAAATTGAACAAATGTGAGAGAGTTACGCAGAATTCTTATATTAACCATAATATAATACGATCTCTTCGGGTCTCTGATTGCCCTATCATAGAAGTTTAATAGTGCATTTTACTCGTCATTTCATGCGCTTTATGGTTCCACCTCGCCCAATACGCAAACTGAAATAGGAGTGATATAACTTGAAGAAATGTGATAAAATTACGTTGAATTCTTATATTGACAATAATATAAAATGATCTAATCGGGTTTCTGATTGCCCTATCATAGAAGTTTAATAGTGCATTTTACTCGCCATTTCATGCGCTTCAAGGTGCCGTTTAGCCCAATACGCTTTTTGAAATAGGAGTGACGTAAATTGAACAAATGTGATAGAATTACGCTGTATTCTTATATTAACCATAATCTAAAATGATCTAATCGGGTCTCTGTTTGCCCTACCCTAGAAGTTTAACAGTGCATTTTACTCGCCATTTCATGCGCTTTAAGGTGCCGCTTAGCCCAATACGCTATTTGAAATAGGAGCGACGTAAATTGAACAAATGTGATAGAATTACCCAGAATTCTTATATTAACCATAATATAAAATGATCTAATCGGGCCTCCGATTGCCCTATCATAGAAGTTTAAAAGTGCATTTTACTCGCCATTTCATGCGCTTCAAGGTGCCGTTTAGCCCAATACGCTATCTGAAACAGGAGCGACGTAAATTGAACAAATGTGATAGAATGACGCAGAATTGTTATACTAACCATAATATAAAATGATCTAATCGGGTCTCTGATTGCCCTATCATAGAAGTTTAATAGTGCATTTTACTGTTCATTTCATGCGCTTTGAGGTGCCGCTTAGCCCAATACGCTTTTTGAAATAGGAGCGACGTAAATTGAACGAATGTGATAGAATTTCGCGGAATTCTTATATTAACCATAACATAAAATGATCTAATCGGGTCTCTGATCGCCCTATCATAGAAGGTTAGTACTGCATTTTACTTGGCATTCCACGCGCTTTCAGATGCCGCCTAGCAAAATGCGCTATCTGAAATAAGAGCGACGTAAATTGAACAAATGTGATAGTTACGCAGAATTCTTATATTAACCATATTATAAAATGATCTAATCGGGTCTCTGATTGCCCTATCATAGAAGGTTAGGAGTGCATTTTACTCGTCATTCCACGCGCTTTAAGATGCCGCCAAGCCCAATATACTATCTGAAATAGGAGCGACATAAATTGAACAAATGTGATAGAATTACGCTGAATTCTTATATTAATCATAATATAAGACGACCGAATCGGGTCTCTGATTGCCCTATCCGAGAAGTTTAGTAGTTCATTTTACTAGACATTTCAGTCGCTTTAAGATGCCGCCTAACCCAATACGCTATCTGAAATTGGAGCTACGTTAATTGAACAAACGTAATAGAATACGCAGAATTGTTATATTAACCATAATATAATACGATCTATTCGGGTCTCTGATGGCCCTATCATAGAAGTTTAATAGTGCATTTTACACATCATTTCATGCGCTTTATGGTGCCGCCTAGCCCAATACGCAATCTGGAAAAGGAGCGTTATAAATTGAACAAATGTGATAAAATTACTTTGAATACTTATATTAACTATAATATAAAATTATCTAATCGGGTCTCTGATTGCCCTATCATTGAAGTTTAATAGTGCCTTTTACTCGTCAGTTCATACGCTTTAGGTTCCGCTTAGCCCAATACGCTATCTGAAATTGGAGCTACGTAAATTGAACAAACGTGATAGAATTACGCAGAATTCTTATATTAACCATAATATAATACGATCTATTCGGGTCACTGATTGCCCTATCATAGAAGTTTAATAGTGCATTTTACTCGTCATTTCATGCGCTTTAAGATGCCGTTTAGGCCAATACGCTATATGGAATAGGAGCGATGTAAGTTGAATAAATGTGATAGAATTTCGCTGAAACCTTAAATTTACCATAATATAAAATGATCTAATCGGGTCTCTGTTTGCCCTACCCCAGAAGTATAATAGTGCATTTTACTCGACATTTCATGCGCTGTAACAAGCCGCCTAGCCCAATACGCTATCTGAAATAGGGGCGACGTAAATTGAACAAATGTGATAGAATTACGCAGAATTCTTATATTAACCATAACATAATACGATCTATTCGGGTCACTGATTGCCCTATCATAGAAGTTTAATAGTGCATTTTACTCGTCATTTCATGTGCTTTAAGGTGCTGCTTAGCCCAATGCGCTATCTGAAATAGGAGCGACGTAAATTGAACAAATGTGATAAAATTACGCAGAATTCTTATATTAACAATAATATAAAATGATCTAATCGGGTCTCTGATTGCCCTATCATAGAAGTTTAATAGTGCATTTCTCTCGTCATTTCATGCGCTTTAAGGAGCCGCCTAGCCCAGTACGCTATCTGAAATTGGGGCGACGTAAATTGAACAAATGTGATAAAATTACGCTGAATTCTTATATTAACCATAATATAATACGATCTATTCGGGTCTCTGATTGCCCTATCATAGAAGTTTAATAGTGCATTTTACTTGTCACTTCATGCGCTTTAAGGTGCCGCTTGGCCCAATACGCTATCTGAAATAGGAGCGACATAAATTGAACAAATGTGATAAAATTTCGTTGAATTCTTATATTAACAGTAATACAAAATGATCTAATCGGGTCTCTGATTGCCCTATCATAGAAACTTAACATTGCGTTTTATTCGTCATTTCATGCGCTTTAAGGTGCCGCTTAGCCCAATACGCTATCTGAAATAGGAGCGACGTAAATTGAACAAATGTGATAGAATTACGCAGAATACTTATATTAACCGTAATATAATACGATCAATTCGGGTCTCTGATTGCCCTATCATAGAAGTTTAATAATGCATTTTACTCGTCATTTCGTGCGCCGTAAGGTGCCGCCTAGCCCGATACGCTATCTGAAATAGGAGCGACGTAAATTGAACAAATGTGATAGAATTTCGCTGAATTCTTATATTAACCATAATATAAGATCACCTAATCGGGTCTCTGATTGCCCTATCCGAGAAGTTTAGTAGTGCATTTTACTCGACATTTCAGTCGCTTTAAGATGCCGCCTAGCCCAATACGCTATCTGAAATTGGAGCTACGTTAATTGAACAAACGTAATAGAATACGCAGAATTGTTATATTAACCATAATATAATACGATCTATTCGCGTCTCTGATGGCCCTATCATAGAAGTTTAATAGTGCATTTTACACATCATATCATGCGCTTTATGGTGCTGCCTAGCCCAATACGCAATCTGGAATAGGAGCGATATAAATTGAACAAATGTGATAAAATTACTTTGAATTCTTATATTAACTATAATATAAAATTATCTAATCGGGTCTCTGATTGCCCTATCATTGAAGTTTAATAGTGCCTTTTACTCGTCATTTCATACGCTTTAACGTTCCGCTTAGCCCAATACGCTATCTGAAATTGGAGCTACGTAAATTGAACAAACGTGATAGAATTACGCAGAATTCTTATATTAACCATAATATAATACGATCTATTCGGGTCACTGATTGCCCTATCATAGAAGTTTAATAGTGCATTTTACTCGTCATTTCATGCGCTTTAAGGTGCCGTTTAGGCCAATACGCTATATGGAATAGGAGCGATGTAAGTTGAACAAATGTGATAGAATTTCGCTGAATCCTTAAATTTACCATAATATAAAATGATCTAATCGGGTCTCTGTTTGCCCTACCCTAGAAGTTTAACGGTGCATTTTACTCGACATTTCATGCGCTTTAACAAGCCGCCTAGCCCAATACGCTATCTGAAATAGGGGCGACGTAAATTGAACAAATGTGATAGAATTACGCAGAATTCTTATATTAACCATAATATAATACGATCTATTCGGGTCTCTGATTGCCCTATCATAGAAGTTTAATAGTGCATTTTACTCGTCACTTCATGCGCTTTAAGGTGCCGCTTGGCCCAGTACGCTATCTGAAATAGGAGCGACATAAATTGAACAAATGTGATAAAATTTCGTTGAATTCTTATATTAACAGTAATACAAAATGATCTAATCGGGTCTCTGATTGCCCTATCATAGAAACTTAACATTGCGTTTTATTCGTCATTTCATGCGCTTTAAGGTGCCGCTTAGCCCAATACGCTATCTGAAATAGGAGCGACGAAAATTGAACAAATGTGATAAAATTACGCAGAATTCTTATATTAACAATAATATAAAATGATCTAATCGGCTCTCTGATTGCCCTATGATAGAAGTTTAATAGTGCATTTCCCTCGTCATTTCATGCGCTTTAAGGTGCCGCCTAGCCCAGTACGCTATCTGAAATAGGGGCGACGTAAATTGAACAAATGTGATAGAATTTCGCTGAATTCTTGTACTAACCAAAATATAAAATGATCTAATCAGGTCTCTGATTGCCCTATCATAGACGCTTAATAGTGCATTTTACTCGCCATTCCACGCGCTTTAAGATGCCGCCTAGCCCGATACGCTATCTGAAATAGGAGCGACGTAAATTGAACAAATGTGATAGAATTTCGCTGAATTCTTATATTAACCATAATATAAGATCACCTAATCGGGTCTCTGATTGCCCTATCCGAGAAGTTTAGTAGTGCATTTTACTCGACATTTCAGTCGCTTTAAGATGCCGCCTAGCCCAATACGCTATCTGAAATTGGAGCTACGTTAATTGAACAAACGTAATAGAATACGCAGAATTGTTATATTAACCATAATATAATACGATCTATTCGCGTCTCTGATGGCCCTATCATAGAAGTTTAATAGTGCATTTTACACATCATATCATGCGCTTTATGGTGCTGCCTAGCCCAATACGCAATCTGGAATAGGAGCGATATAAATTGAACAAATGTGATAAAATTACTTTGAATTCTTATATTAACTATAATATAAAATTATCTAATCGGGTCTCTGATTGCCCTATCATTGAAGTTTAATAGTGCCTTTTACTCGTCATTTCATACGCTTTAACGTTCCGCTTAGCCCAATACGCTATCTGAAATTGGAGCTACGTAAATTGAACAAACGTGATAGAATTACGCAGAATTCTTATATTAACCATAATATAATACGATCTATTCGGGTCACTGATTGCCCTATCATAGAAGTTTAATAGTGCATTTTACTCGTCATTTCATGCGCTTTAAGGTGCCGTTTAGGCCAATACGCTATATGGAATAGGAGCGATGTAAGTTGAACAAATGTGATAGAATTTCGCTGAATCCTTAAATTTACCATAATATAAAATGATCTAATCGGGTCTCTGTTTGCCCTACCCTAGAAGTTTAACGGTGCATTTTACTCGACATTTCATGCGCTTTAACAAGCCGCCTAGCCCAATACGCTATCTGAAATAGGGGCGACGTAAATTGAACAAATGTGATAGAATTACGCAGAATTCTTATATTAACCATAATATAATACGATCTATTCGGGTCTCTGATTGCCCTATCATAGAAGTTTAATAGTGCATTTTACTCGTCACTTCATGCGCTTTAAGGTGCCGCTTGGCCCAGTACGCTATCTGAAATAGGAGCGACATAAATTGAACAAATGTGATAAAATTTCGTTGAATTCTTGTATTAACAGTAATACAAAATGATCTAATCGGGTCTCTGATTGCCCTATCATAGAAACTTAACATTGCGTTTTATTCGTCATTTCATGCGCTTTAAGGTGCCGCTTAGCCCAATACGCTATCTGAAATAGGAGCGACGAAAATTGAACAAATGTGATAAAATTACGCAGAATTCTTATATTGACAATAATATAAAATGATCTAATCGGCTCTCTGATTGCCCTATGATAGAAGTTTAATAGTGCATTTCCCTCGTCATTTCATGCGCTTTAAGGTGCCGCCTAGCCCAGTACGCTATCTGAAATAGGGGCGACGTAAATTGAACAAATGTGATAGAATTTCGCTGAATTCTTGTACTAACCAAAATATAAAATGATCTAATCAGGTCTCTGATTGCCCTATCATAGACGCTTAATAGTGCATTTTACTCGCCATTCCACGCGCTTTAAGATGCCGCCTAGCCCACTGCGCTATCTGATATAGGAGCGACGTAAATTGAACAAATGTGATAGGATTTCGCTGAATACTTGTATTAACCAAAATATAAAATGATCTAATCGGGTCTCTCTTTGCCTTACCCTAGAAGTTTAATAGTGCATTTTATTCGCCATTTCATGCGCTTTGAGATGCCGCTTAGCCCAATACGCTATCTGAAATAGGAGCGACGTAAATGGAATAAGTGTGATAGGATTTCCCGGGAATCTTGTATTAAGCAAAATATAAAATGATCTAATAAGGATTCTGATTGCCCTATCCTAGAAGTTTAGTAGTGCATTTCACTCGTCATTTCATGCGCTTTAAGGTGCCGCTTAGATCAATACACTATCTGAAATAGGAGCGACGTAAAGTGAACAAATGTGATAGAATTACGCTGAATTCTTATATTAATCATAATATAAGATGACCTAATCGGGTGTCTGATTGCCCTATCCGAGAAGTTTAGTAGTGCATTTTACTCGCCATTTCATGCGCTTTACGGAGCCGTTTATCCCAATAAGCTATCCAAAATAGGAGCGTCGTAAATTGAACAAATGTGATAGAATTACACGGAATTCTTATATTAATCATAATATAAGATGACCTAATCGGGTCTCTGATCGCCCTATCATAGGAGTTTAATAGTGCATTTTACTCACCATTTCATGCGCTTTAAGGTGCCGTCTAGCCCAATCCGCTATTTCAAATTGGAGATACGTAAATTGAGCAACTGTGATAGAATTACGCGGAATTCTTATATTAACCATAATATAAAATGATCTAATCAGGTCTCTGATTGCCCTATCATAGAAGTTTAATAGTGCATTTTACTGTTCATTCCATGCGCTTTGACGTGCCGCTTGGCCCAATACGCTATTTGAAATAGGAGCGACGTAAATTGAACGAATGTGATAGAATTTCGCGGAATTCTTATATTAACCATAATATAAAATGATCTAATCGGGTCTCTGATTGCCCTATCATAGAAGGTTAGTAGTGCATTTTACTTTGCATTCCACGCGCTTTAAGATGCCGCCTAGCAAAATGCGCTATCTGAAATTAGAGCGACGTAAATTGAACAAATGTGATAGAGTTACGCAGATTTCTTATATTAACCATAATATAATACGATCTCTTCGGGTCTCTGGTTGCCCTATCATAGAAGTTTAATAGTGCATTTTACTCGTCATTTCATGCGCTTTATGGTTCAACCTCGCCCAATACGCAATCTGAAATAGGAGTGATATAACTTGAAGAAATGTGATAAAATTACGTTGAATTCTTATATTGACAATAATATAAAATGATCTAATCGGGTTTCTGATTGCCCTATCATAGAAGTTAAATACTGCATTTTACTCGACATTTCATGTGCTTTAAGATGCCACCTAGCCCAATACGCTATCTGAAATAAGGGCGACGTAAATTGAACGAATGTGATAGAATTACGCAGAATTCTTATATTAACCATAATATAAAATGTTCTAATCGGGTCTCTGATCGCCCTATCATAGGAGTTTAATAGTGCATTTTACTCACCATTTCATGCGCTTTAAGGTGCCGCCTAGCCCAATCCGCTATCTCAAATTGGAGATACGTAAATTGAGCAACTGTGATAGAATTACGCTGAATTCTTATATTAACCAAAATATACAATGATCAATTCGGGTCTCTGATTGCCCTGTCATAGAAGTTTAATAGTGCATTTTACTCGCCATTTCATGCGCTTTGAGATGCCGCTTAGCCCAATACGCTATCTGAAATAGGAGCGACGTAAATTGAAGGAATGTGATAGAATTTCGCTGAATTCTTATATTAACCTTAATGTAAAATGATCTAATCGGGTCTCTGTTCGCCCTACCCTGGAAGTTTAATAGTGCATTTCAGTCGCCATTTCATGCGCTTTGAGATGCCGCTTAGCCCAATAAGCTATCTGAAATAGGAGGGACGTAAATTGAACAAATGTGATAGAATTTCGCTGAATTCTTATATTAACCAAAATATAAAATGATCTAATCGGGTCTCTGATTGCCCTATCATAGAAGTTTAATAGTGCATTTTACTCGCCACTCCAGGCGCTTTAAGATGCCGCCTAGCCCAGTACGCTATCTGAAATAGGAGCGACGTAAATTGAACAAATGTGATAGAATTTCGCTGAATTCTTTTATTAACCATAATGTAAAATGATCTAATCGGGTCTCTGTTCGCCCTAGCCTAGAAGTTTAATAGTGCATTTTATTCGCCATTTCATGCGCTTTGAGATGCCGCATAGCCCAGTACGCTATCTGAAATAGGACCGACGTAAATTGAACAAATGTGATAGAATTTTGCTGAATTCTTAAATTAACCATAATATAAAATGATCTAATCGGGTCTCTGTTTGCCCTAACCTAGACGTTTAATAGAGCATTTTACTCGCCATTCCACGCGCTTTAAGATGCCGCCTAGCCCAGTACGCTATCTGAAATAGGAGCGACGTAAATTGAACAAATGTGATAGAATTTCGCTGAATCCTTTTATTAACCATAATGTAAAATGATCTAATCGGGTCTCTGTTTGCCCTAACCTAGACGTTTAATAGAGCATTTTACTCGCCATTCCACGCGCTTTAAGATGCCGCCTAGCCCAGTACGCTATCTGAAATAGGAGCGACGTAAACTGAACAAATGTGATAGAATTTCGCTGAATTCTTATATTAACCAAAATATAAAATGATCTAATCGGGTCTCTGTTTGCCTTACCCTAGAAGTTTAATAGTGCATTGTACTCGCCATTTCATGCGCTTTGAGATGCCGCTTAGCCCAATACGCTATCTGAAATAGGAGCGACGTAAATTGAAGGAATGTGATAGAATTTCGCTGAATTCTTAACCTAATCATAATATAAAATGATCTAATCGGGTCTCTGTTTGCCCTACCCTAGAAGTTTATTAGTGCATTTTACTCGCCATTTCTTTCACTTTGAGATGCCGTTTATCCCAATACGCTATCTGAAATATGAGCGACGTAAATTGAACAAATGTGATAGAATTTCGCTGAATTCTTATATTAATCTTAATGAAAAATGATCTAATCGGGTCTCTGTTCGCCCTACCCTAGAAGTTTAATAGTGCATTTTACTCGCCATTCCACGCGCTTTAAGATGCCGCCTAGCCCAGTACGCTATCTGAAATACGAGCGACGTAAATTGAACAAATGTGATAAAATTTCGCTGAATTCTTATATTAACCATAATATAAGATGACCTAATCGGATCTCTGTTTGCCCTACCCTAGAAGTTTAATTGTGCATTTTACTCGACATTTCATGCGCTTTAAGATGCCGCCTAGTCCAATGCCCTATCTGAAATTGGAGCTACGTAAATTGAACAAACGTGATTGAATTACGCAGAATTCTTATATTAACCAAAATATAATACTATCTATTCGATACTCTGATTGCCCTATCATAGAAGTTTAATAGTGCATTTTACTCGTCATTTCACGCGCTTTAAGATGCCGCCTAGACCAATACGTTATCTGAAATAGGAGCGATATAAATTGAACAAATGTGATAAAATTACGTTGAATTCTTATATTAACAATATTATAAAATGATATAATCGGGTCTCTGATTGCCCTATCATAGAAGTTTAATAGTGAATTTTACTCGCCATTCCACGCGCTTTAAGATGCCGCCTAGCCCAGTACGCTATCTGAAATAGGAGCTATGTAAATTGAACAAATGTGATAGAATTTCGCTGCATTCTTATATTTACCTTAATGTAAAATGATCTGATCGGGTCTCTGTTCGCCCTACCCTGGAAGTTTAATACTGCATTTTACTCGCCATTTCATGCGCTTCTAGGTGCCGTTTAGCCCAATACGCTATCTGAAATAGGAGCGACGTAAATTGAACAAATGTGATAGAATTACGCGGAATTCATATATTAACTATAATATAAAATGATCTAATCGGGTCTCTGTTTGCCCTACCCTAGAAGTTTAATTGTGCATTTTACTCCACATTTCATGCGCCTTAAAACGACGCTTAGACCAATACGCTATCTGAGATAGGAGTGACGTAAATTGAGCAAATGTGTTAGAATTACGCAGAATTCTTATATTAACCATAATATAAAATGATAAATCGGGTCTCTGATTGCCCTATCATAGAAGTTTAATAGTGCATTTTACTGCTCGTTTCATGCGCTTTGAGGTGCCGCTTAGCCCAATACGCTATTTGAAATAGGAGCGACGTAAATTGAACGAATGTGATAGAATATCGCGGAATTCTTATATTAACCATAATATAAAATGATCTAATCGGGTCTCTGATTGCCCTATCATAGAAGGTTAGTAGTGCATTTTACTTGGCATTCCTCGCGCTTTAAGATGCCGCCTAGCAAAATACGCTATCGGAAATAAGAGCGACGTAAATTGAACAAATGTGATAGAGTTACGCAGAATTTTTATATTAACCATATTATAAAATGATCTAATCGGGTCTCTGATTGCCCTATCATAGAAGGTTAGGAGTGCATTTTACTCGTCATTCCACGCGCTTTAAGATGCCGCCAAGCCCAATATACTATCTGAAATAGGAGCGACATAAATTGAACAAATGTGATAGAATTACGCTGAATTCTTATATTAATCATAATATAAGATGACCGAATCGGGTCTCTGATTGCCCTATCCTAGAAGGTTAGTAGTGAACTTTACTCGACATTGCATGCGCTTTAAGATGCCGCTTAGCCCAATACGCTATCTGAAATAGGGGCGCCGTAAATTGACCTAATGTGATAGAATTACGCAGAATACTTATATTAACCGTAATATAATACGATCAATTCGGGTCTCTGATTGCCCTATCATAGAAGTTTAATAATGCATTTTACTCGTCATTTCATGCGCTTTATGGTTCCACATCGCCCAATACGCAATCTGAAATAGGAGTGATATAAATTGAAGAAATGTGATAAAATTACGTTGAATTCTTATATTGACAATAATATAAAATGATCTAATCGGGTTTCTGATTGCCCTATCATAGAAGTTTAATACTGCATTTTACTCGTCATTTCAAGTGCTTTAAGCTGCCACCTAGCCCAATACGCTATCTGAAATAGGGGCGACGTAAATTGAACGAATGTGATAGAATTACGCAGAATTCTTATATTAACCATAATATAAAATGATCTAATCGGGTCTCTGATTGCCCTATCATAGAAGATTAATAGTGCATTTTACTGTTCATTTCATGCGCTTTGAGGTGCCGCTTAGCCCAATACGCTATTTGAAATAGGAGCGACGTAAATTGAACGAATGTGATAGAATTTCGCGGAATTCTTATATTAACCATAATATAAAATGATCTAATCGGGTCTCTGATTGCCCTATCATAGAAGGTTAGTAGTGCATTTTACTTGGCATTCCACGCGCTTTAAGACGCCGCCTAGCAAAATACGCTATCTGAAATAAGAGCGACGTAAATTGAACAAATGTGATAGAGTTACGCAGAATTCTTATATTAACCATATTATAAAATGATCTAATCGGGTCACTGATTGCCCTATCATAGAAGGTTAGGAGTGCATTTTACTCGTCATTCCACGCGCTTTAAGATGCCGCCAAGCCCAATATACTATTTGAAGTAGGAGCGACATAAATTGAACAAATGTGATAGAATTACGCTGCATTCTTATATTAAACGTAATATAAAATGATCTAATCGGGTCTCTGTTTGCCTTATCCTAGAAGTTTAATAGGGCATTTTACTAGCCATTTCATGCGCTTTGAGATGCCGCTTAGCCCAATACGTTATCTGAAATAGGAGCGACGTAAATTGAATAAATGTGATAGAATTTCGCTGAATTCTTAAATAAACCATAATATAAAATGATCTAATCGGGTCTCTGTTTGCCCTACCCTAGAAGTTTATTAGTGCATTTAACTCGTAATTTCATGCCCTTTGATATGCCGCTTAGCCCAATGCGCTATCTGAAGTAGGAGTGACGTAAGTTGAACAAATGTGATAAAATTTCGCCGACTTCTTATATTAACAATAATATAAAATGATGTAATCGGGTCTCTGATTGCCCTCTCAAAGAAGTTCAGTAGTGCATTTTACTCGTCGTTTCATGCGCTTTAAGGTGCCTTTTAGCCCAAAACGCTATCTGAAATAGGAGCGACGAAAATTGAACAAATGTGATAGAAATAAGCTGAATTCTTATATTAACCGTGATTTAAAATGATCTAATCGGGTCTCTGATTGCCCTATCACAGAAGTTTAATAGTGCATTCTGCTCGGCATTTCATGCGCTTTAAGGGGCCGCTTATCCCAATACGCCATCTGAAATAGGAGTGACGTAAATTGAACAAATGTGATAGAATTTCGCTGAATTCTTAAATTAACCATAATATAAAATGATCTAATTGGGTCTCTGATGGCCGTATCCGAGAATGTTAGTAGTGCATTTTATTCGCCATTTCATGCGCTTTACGATGCCGCCTAGCTCAATACGATATCTGGTGTAGGAGCGACGTGAATTGGACTAATGTGATAGGGTTACGATGGATTCTTAAATTAACAATAATATAAGATGATCAAATCGGCTCTCTGTTTGCGCTACCCTAGACGTTTAATAGTGCATTTTACTCGACATTTCATGCGCTTTAAGATGCCACCTAGCTCAACACGATATCTGAAATAGGAGCTACGTAAATTCAACATATGTGATAGCATTACGCTGCATTCTTAAATTAGACATTATATAAAATGATCTATTCGGCTCACTGTTTGCCCCACCCTTGGAGTTTAATAGTGCATTTTACACGACATTTCATGCGCTTTAAGATGCCGCTTAATCCAACACGCTATCTGAAGCAGGAGCGACGAAAATTGAACAAATGTGATAAAATTACGCTGAATTCCTATATTAACAATAATATAAAATGATCTAATCGGGGCTCCGATTGCCGTATCATAGAATTTTAACAGTGCATTTTTCTCGTCATTTCATGCGCTTTAAGGTGCCGCTTAGCCCAATACGATATCTGAAATAGTAGCGACGTAAATTGAACAAGTGTGATAGAATTAAGCTGAATTCTTATATTAACCATGATTTAAAATGATCTAATCGGGTCTCGGATTGCCCTATCACAGAAGTTTAATAGTGCATTTTACTCATCATTTCATGCGCTTTAAGGTGCCGCCTAGCCCAATACGCTATCTGAAGTTGGAGCTACGTAAATTGAACAAGTGTGATACAGTTTCGCTGAATTCTTAAATTAACCATAATATAAAATGATCTAATCGGGTCTCTGTTTGCCCTACCCTAGAATTTTAATAGTGCATTTTACTCGACATTTCATGCGCTTTAAGATGCCACCTCGCCCAATACGCTATCTGAAATAGGGGCGACGTAAATTGAACAAATGTGATAGAATTACGCAGAATTCTTATATTAACCATCATTTAAAATGATCTAATCGGGTCTCTGATTGCCCTATCATAGAAGTTTAATAGTGCATTTGCTCAACATTTCATGCGCTTTAAGGAGCCACATAGCCCAATACGCTATCTGAAATTGGAGTTACGTAAATTGAACAAGTGTGATAGAGTTTCGCTGAATTCTTATATTAACCATAATATAAAATGATCTAATCGGGTCTCTGATTGCCCTATCATAGAAGGATAGTAGGGCATTTTATTCGTCATTCCACGCGCTTTAAGATGCAGCCTAGCCCAATACGCTATCTGAAATAGGAGTGACGTAAATTGAACAAATGTGATGGAATTACGCATAATTCTTATATTAACCATAATATAAAATGATCTAATCGGGTCTCTGATTGCCCTATCACAGTAGTTTAATAGTGCATTTTACTCGTCACTTCATGCGCTTTAAGGTGCCGCTTTGCCCAATACGCTATCTGAAATAGGCGCGACGTAAATTGAACAAATGTGATATAATTACGCTGAATTCTTATATTAACAATAATATAAAATGATCTAATCGGGTCTCTAATTGCTCTATCAATGAAGTTTGGTAGTGCATTTTACTCGTCATTTCATGCGCTTTAAGGTGCCGTCTAGCCCAATCCGCTATCTCAAATTGGAGCTACGTAAATTGAACAAATGTGATAGAATTACGCATAATTATTATATTAACCATAATATAAAATGATCTAATCGGGTCTCTGATTGCCCTAACATAGAAGATTAATAGTGCATTTTACTCGCCATTTCATGCGCATTAAGGAGCCGTTTAGCCCAATACGCAATCTGAGATTGGAGCTACGTAAATTGAACAAATGTGACAGAGTTACACAGAATTCTTATATTAACCATAATATAAAATGATCTAATCGGGTCGCTGTTTGCCCTACCCTAGAAGTTTAATAGTGCATTTTACTCCACATTTCATGCGCTTTAAGGTGCCACCTAGCCCAATACGCTATCTGAAATAGGGGCGACGTAAATTGAACAAATGTGATAGATGTACGTAGAATTCTTATATTAACCATAATATAATACGATCAATTCGGGTCTCTGATTGCCCTATCACAGAAGTTTAATAGTGCATTTTACTCGTCAATTCACTCGCTTTAAGGTGCCGCCCAGCCCAATACGCTATCTGAAATATGGGCGACGTAAATTGAACAAAGGTGATAAAATTTCGCTGAATTCTTGTATTAACCATAATATAAGATGACCTAATCGGGTCTCTGTTAGCCCTATCCGAGAAGTTTAACAGTCCATTTTACTTGACATGTCATGCGCTTTTAGATGCCACCTTGCCCAATATGCTATCTGAAATAGGGGCGACGTAAATTGAACAAATGTGATAAAATTTCGCTGAATTCTTATATTAACCATAATATAAGATGACCTAATCGGGTCTCTGTTAGCCCTATCCGAGAAGTTTGGTGGTGCATCTTACTCGACATTTCATGCGCTCTAAGGTGCCGCCTAGTCCAATACGCTATCTGAAATAGGAGCGACATAAATTGAGCAAATGTGATAGAATTACGCAGAATTCTTATATTAACCATAATATAATACGATCTTTTCGGTTCTCTGGTTGCCCTATCATAGAAGTTTAATAGTGCATTTTACTCGTCATGTCATGCGCTTTAATGTGTCGCCTAGCCCAATACGCTATCTGAAATAGGAGCGATATAAATTGAACAAATGTGATAAAATTACGTTGAATTCTTATATAAACAATAATATAAAATGATCTAATCGGGTCTCTGTTTGCCCTATCCTAGAAGTATAATAGTGCGTTTTACTCGTCATTTCATGCGCTTTAAGATGTCATCTAGCCCAATACGCTATCTGAAATAGGGGCGATGTAAACTCAACAAATGTGATAGCATTACGCAGAATTCGTATATTAACCATAATATAATACGATCTATTCGGGTCTTTGATTGCCCTATCATAGAAGGTTAGTAGTGCAGTTTACTCGTCATTCTACGTGCTTTAAGATGCCTGCTAGCCCAATACGCTATCTCAAATAGGAGGGACGTAAATAGAACAAGTGTGATAGATTTACGCTGCATGCATATATTAATCATAATATGAGATGACCTAATCGGGTCTCTGATTGCCCTATGCGAGACGTTTAGTCGTGCATTTTACTCGATATTTCATGCGCTTTGAGATGCCGCCTCGACCAATACGCTATCTGAAATAGGAGCGTCGTAAATTGAACAAATGTGATAGAATCACGCAGCATCCTTATATGAATCATAATATATGATGATCTAATCGGGACTCTGATTGCCCTATCATAGAAGTTTAATAGTGCATTTTACTCGTCATTTCATGTGCTTTAAGATGCCACATAGCCCATAACGCTATCTGAAATAGGCGCGACATAAAGTGAACAAATGTGATAGAATTACGCATAATTCTTATATTAACCATAATATAAAATGATCTAATCGGGTCTCTGATTGCCCTGTCATAGAAGTTTAATAGTGCATTTTACTCGTCATTCCATGCGCCTTATGGTGCCGCCTATCCCAATACGCTATCTGAAATAGGAGCGACGTAAATTGAACAAATGTGATAGAAGTACGCTGAATTCTTATATTAATCATAATATAAGATGACCTAATCGGGTTTCTGATTGCCCTATCATAGAAGTTCAATAGTGCATTTTACTCGCCATTTCAGGCGCTTTAAGGAGCCGTTTAGGCCAATACGCTATCTGAAATAGGAGCGTCGCAAATTTAACAAATGTGATAGAATTACACTGTATTCTTATATTAATCATAATATAAGATGATCTAATTGGGTCTCTGATTGCCCTATCATAGAAGGTTAGTAGTGCATTTTACTCGACATTCCACGCCCTTTAAGATGCCGCCTAGCCCAATACGCTATCTGAAATTGGAGCGACGTAAATTGAACAAATGTGATAGAATTACGGTGCATCCTTATATTAATCATAATATAAGATGACCTAATCTTGTCTCTGTTTGCCCTACCCTATAAGTTTAATTGTGCATTTTTCTCGACATATCATGCGCTTTAAGATGCCACCTAGCCTAATACGCTATCTGAAATAGGGGCGACGTAAATTGATCAAATGTGATAAAATTACGCTGAATTCTTATATTAACAATAATATAAAATGATCTAATCGGTTCTCTGAATGCCCTATCATAGAAGTTTAGTAGTGCATTTGGCTCGACATTTCATGCGCTTTAGGATGCCGCATAGCCCAATACGCTATCTGAAATTGGAGCTACGTAAATTGAACTAACGTGATAGAATTACGCAGAATTCTTATATTAACCATAATATAAAATGATAAATCGGGTCTCTGATTGCCCTATCATAGAAGATTAATAGTGCATTTTACTCGTCATTCCATGCGCTTTAAGATGCCTCCTATCGCAATACGCTATCTGAAGTAGGAGCTACGTAAATTGGACAAATGTGATTGAATTACCCTGAATTCTTATATTAACAATCATACAAAATGATTTAATTGGGTCTCTGATGGCCGCATCCGAGAAGCTTAAGAGATCATTTTACTCGCCATTTCATGCGCTTTAAGATGCCGCCTTGCCCAAACGCTACATGATATAGGAACGACGTAAATTGAACAAATGTGATACAATTACGCTGAATTCTTATATTAATCATAATATAAGATGACCTAATCGGGTCTCTGATTGCCCTATCCTGGACGTTTAGTAGTGCATTTTACTCGAAATTTCATGCGCTTTAAGATGCCGCTTAGCTCAATACGCTATCTGAAATACGGGCGACGTAAATTGAACAAATCTGATAAAATTACGTGGAATTCTTATATTAACCATAATTTAAAAAGATCTAATCGGGTCTGTGATTGCCCTATCATAGATGTTTAATAGTGCATTTTACTCGCCCCTTCATGCGCTTTGAGGTGCCGCTTAGCCCAATACGCTATCTGACATAGGAGCGACGTAAATTGAATAAATGTGATAGAATTTCGTTGAATTCTTATATTAACCATAATATAAAATAGTCTAATCGATCTCTGATTGCCCTATCATAGAAGGTTAATAGTGCATTTTACTCGCCATTTCATGCGCTTTCAGGTGCCGCTTAGCCCAATACGCTATCTCAAATAGGAGCGACGTAAATTGAACAAATGTGATAGAATTTCGCTGAATTCTTATATTAACCATAATATAAAATTATCTAATCGGGTCTCTGATTGCCCTATCATAGAAGGTTAGTAGTGCATTTTACTCATCATTCCACGCGCTTTAAGATGCCGCCTCGCCCAATACGCTATCTGGAATAGGAGCGACGTAAATTGAACAAATGTGATAGTATCACGCAGAATTCTTATATTAACCATAATTTAAAATGATCTAATCGGGTCACTGATTGCCCTATCATAGAATTTTAATAGTGCATTTTACTCGTCATTCCATGCGCTTTAAGATGTCACCCAGCCCAATACGCTATCTGAAATAGGAGCGACGTAAATTGAACAAATGTGATAGAATTACGCAGAATTCTTCTATTAACCATAATATGAAATGATCTAATCGGGTCTCTGATTGCCCAGCATAGAAGTTTAATAGTGCATTTTACTCGTCATTCCATGCGCTTTAAGATACCGCCTCGCACAATACGCTATCTGAAATAGGAGCGTCGTAAATTGTACAAATGTGATAGAATCTCGCTGAATTCTTATTTTAACAATAATATAAAATGATCTAATCGGGTCTCTGATTGCCCAATCATAGAAGTTTAATAGTGCATTTTACTCGTCATTTCATGCGCTTTAAGGTGCCGCTTAGCCGAATACGCTATCTGAAATAGGAGCGATGTAAATTGTACAAATGTGATAGAATTACGCAGAATTCTTATATTAACCATAATATAATACGATCTATTCGGTTCTCTGATTGCCCTATCATAGAAGTTTAATAGTGCATTTTACTCGTCATTTCATGCGCTTTAAGGTGCCGCTTAGCCCAATACGCTATCTGAAATAGGAGCGACGTAAATTGAACAAATGTGATAGAATATCGCTGAATTCTTATATTCACCATAATATAAGATGACCTAATCGGGTCTCTGACTGCCCTAACCGAGAAGCTTAGTAGCGCATTTTACTCGACATTTCATGCGCTTTAAGATGCCGCCATGCCCAATACGTTATCTGAAATTGGAGCTACGTAAATTGATCAAACGTGATAGAATTACGCAGAATTCTTATATTAACCATAATATAATACGATCTATTCGGGTCTCTGATTGCCGTATCATAGAAGTTTAGTACTGCATTTTACTCGCCATTTCATGCACTTTAATGTACCGCCTAGCCCCACACGCTATCTGAAATAGCAGGGACGTAAATTGAACAAATGTGATAGAGTTACGCAGAATTCTTATATAAGCAATAATATAAAATGATCTAATCAGCCCTCTGATTGCCCTATCATAGAAGGTTAGTAGTGCATTTTACACGTCATTCCACGCGCTTTAAGATGCCGGCTAGCACAATACGCTATCTGAAATAGGGGCGACGTAAACTGATCAAATGTGATAGAATTACGCTGAATTCTTATATTAAGCATAATATAAGATGACTTAATCGGGTCTCTGATTGCCCTATCCTAGAAGCTTAGTAGTGCATTTTACTTTTCAATTCATGCGCTTTAAGATGCCGCTTAGCCCAATACGCTATCTGAAGTAGGAGCGACGTGAATTGAACAAATGTGATAGAATTACGCAGAACTCTTATATTAACCAAAATATAAAATGATCTAATCGGGTCTCTAATTGCCCTATCATAGAAGTGTAATAGTGCATTTTACTCGACATTTCATGCGCTTTGACGTGCCGCTTGGCCCAATACGCTATTTGAAATAGGAACGACGTAAATTGAACGAATGTGATAGAATTTCGCGGAATTCTTATATTAACCATAATATAAAATGATCTAATCGGGTCTCTGATTGCCCTATCATAGAAGGTTAGTAGTGCATTTTACTTGGCATTTCACGCGCTTTAAGATGCCGCCTAGCAAAATACGCTATCTGAAATAAGAGCGACGTAAATTGAACAAATGTGAGAGAGTTACGCAGAATTCTTATATTAACCATAATATAATACGATCTCTTCGGGTCTCTGATTGCCCTATCATAGAAGTTTAATAGTGCATTTTACTCGTCATTTCATGCGCTTTATGGTTCCACCTCGCCCAATACGCAAACTGAAATAGGAGTGATATAACTTGAAGAAATGTGATAAAATTACGTTGAATTCTTATATTGACAATAATGTAAAATGATCTAATCGGGTTTCTGATTGCCCTATCATAGAAGTTTAATAGTGCATTTTACTCGCCATTTCATGCGCTTCAAGGTGCCGTTTAGCCCAATACGCTTTTTGAAATAGGAGTGACGTAAATTGAACAAATGTGATAGAATTACGCTGTATTCTTATATTAACCATAATCTAAAATGATCTAATCGGGTCTCTGTTTGCCCTACCCTAGAAGTTTAACAGTGCATTTTACTCGCCATTTCATGCGCTTTAAGGTGCCGCTTAGCCCAATACGCTATTTGAAATAGGAGCGACGTAAATTGAACAAATGTGATAGAATTACCCAGAATTCTTATATTAACCATAATATAAAATGATCTAATCGGGCCTCCGATTGCCCTATCATAGAAGTTTAAAAGTGCATTTTACTCGCCATTTCATGCGCTTCAAGGTGCCGTTTAGCCCAATACGCTATCTGAAACAGGAGCGACGTAAATTGAACAAATGTGATAGAATGACGCAGAATTGTTATACTAACCATAATATAAAATGATCTAATCGGGTCTCTGATTGCCCTATCATAGAAGTTTAATAGTGCATTTTACTGTTCATTTCATGCGCTTTGAGGTGCCGCTTAGCCCAATACGCTTTTTGAAATAGGAGCGACGTAAATTGAACGAATGTGATAGAATTTCGCGGAATTCTTATATTAACCATAACATAAAATGATCTAATCGGGTCTCTGATCGCCCTATCATAGAAGGTTAGTACTGCATTTTACTTGGCATTCCACGCGCTTTCAGATGCCGCCTAGCAAAATGCGCTATCTGAAATAAGAGCGACGTAAATTGAACAAATGTGATAGTTACGCAGAATTCTTATATTAACCATATTATAAAATGATCTAATCGGGTCTCTGATTGCCCTATCATAGAAGGTTAGGAGTGCATTTTACTCGTCATTCCACGCGCTTTAAGATGCCGCCAAGCCCAATATACTATCTGAAATAGGAGCGACATAAATTGAACAAATGTGATAGAATTACGCTGAATTCTTATATTAATCATAATATAAGACGACCGAATCGGGTCTCTGATTGCCCTATCCGAGAAGTTTAGTAGTTCATTTTACTAGACATTTCAGTCGCTTTAAGATGCCGCCTAACCCAATACGCTATCTGAAATTGGAGCTACGTTAATTGAACAAACGTAATAGAATACGCAGAATTGTTATATTAACCATAATATAATACGATCTATTCGGGTCTCTGATGGCCCTATCATAGAAGTTTAATAGTGCATTATACACATCATTTCATGCGCTTTATGGTGCCGCCTAGCCCAATACGCAATCTGGAAAAGGAGCGTTATAAATTGAACAAATGTGATAAAATTACTTTGAATACTTATATTAACTATAATATAAAATTATCTAATCGGGTCTCTGATTGCCCTATCATTGAAGTTTAATAGTGCCTTTTACTCGTCATTTCATACGCTTTAAGGTTCCGCTTAGCCCAATACGCTATCTGAAATTGGAGCTACGTAAATTGAACAAACGTGATAGAATTACGCAGAATTCTTATATTAACCATAATATAATACGATCTATTCGGGTCACTGATTGCCCTATCATAGAAGTTTAATAGTGCATTTTACTCGTCATTTCATGCGCTTTAAGATGCCGTTTAGGCCAATACGCTATATGGAATAGGAGCGATGTAAGTTGAACAAATGTGATAGAATTTCGCTGAAACCTTAAATTTACCATAATATAAAATGATCTAATCGGGTCTCTGTTTGCCCTACCCCAGAAGTATAATAGTGCATTTTACTCGCCATTTCATGGGCTTTAAGATGCTACCTAGCTCAATACGCTATCCGAAATAGGGGCGACGTAAATTGAACAAATATGATAAAATTACGCAGAATTCTTATTTTAACCATAATATAATACGATCTATTCGGGTCTCTGATTGCCCTATCATAGAAGTTTAATAGTGCATTTTACTCGTCATTTGATGCGCTTTAAGGAGCCGCTTAGCCCAATACGGTTTCTGAAATAGGAGCGACGTGAATTGAACAAATGTGAAAGAATTTCGCTGAATTCTTAAATTAACCATAATATAAAATGATCTAATCGGGTCTCTGTTTGCCCTACCCTAGAAGTTTAACGGTGCATTTTACTCGACATTTCATGCGCTGTAACAAGCCGCCTAGCCCAATACGCTATCTGAAATAGGGGCGACGTAAATTGAACAAATGTGATAGAATTACGCAGAATTCTTATATTAACCATAACATAATACGATCTATTCGGGTCACTGATTGCCCTATCATAGAAGTTTAATAGTGCATTTTACTCGTCATTTCATGTGCTTTAAGGTGCCGCTTAGCCCAATGCGCTATCTGAAATAGGAGCGACGTAAATTGAACAAATGTGATAAAATTACGCAGAATTCTTATATTAACAATAATATAAAATGATCTAATCGGGTCTCTGATTGCCCTATCATAGAAGTTTAATAGTGCATTTCACTCGTCATTTCATGCGCTTTAAGGAGCCGCCTAGCCCAGTACGCTATCTGAAATTGGGGCGACGTAAATTGAACAAATGTGACAAAATTACGCTGAATTCTTATATTAACCATAATATAATACGATCTATTCGGGTCTCTGATTGCCCTATCATAGAAGTTTAATAGTGCATTTTACTCGTCACTTCATGCGCTTTAAGGTGCCGCTTGGCCCAATACGCTATCTGAAATAGGAGCGACATAAATTGAACAAATGTGATAAAATTTCGTTGAAATCTTATATTAACAGTAATACAAAATGATCTAATCGGGTCTCTGATTGCCCTATCATAGAAACTTAACATTGCGTTTTATTCGTCATTTCATGCGCTTTAAGGTGCCGCTTAGCCCAATACGCTATCTGAAATAGGAGCGACGTAAATTGAACAAATGTGATAGAATTACGCAGAATACTTATATTAACCGTAATATAATACGATCAATTCGGGTCTCTGATTGCCCTATCATAGAAGTTTAATAATGCATTTTACTCGTCATTTCGTGCGCCGTAAGGTGCCGCCTAGCCCGATACGCTATCTGAAATAGGAGCGACGTAAATTGAACAAATGTGATAGAATTTCGCTGAATTCTTATATTAACCATAATATAAGATCACCTAATCGGGTCTCTGATTGCCCTATCCGAGAAGTTTAGTAGTGCATTTTACTCGACATTTCAGTCGCTTTAAGATGCCGCCTAGCCCAATACGCTATCTGAAATTGGAGCTACGTTAATTGAACAAACGTAATAGAATACGCAGAATTGTTATATTAACCATAATATAATACGATCTATTCGCGTCTCTGATGGCCCTATCATAGAAGTTTAATAGTGCATTTTACACATCATATCATGCGCTTTATGGTGCTGCCTAGCCCAATACGCAATCTGGAATAGGAGCGATATAAATTGAACAAATGTGATAAAATTACTTTGAATTCTTATATTAACTATAATATAAAATTATCTAATCGGGTCTCTGATTGCCCTATCATTGAAGTTTAATAGTGCCTTTTACTCGTCATTTCATACGCTTTAACGTTCCGCTTAGCCCAATACGCTATCTGAAATTGGAGCTACGTAAATTGAACAAACGTGATAGAATTACGCAGAATTCTTATATTAACCATAATATAATACGATCTATTCGGGTCACTGATTGCCCTATCATAG
Organism: Macropis europaea; assembly: GCA_916610135.2. NCBI lineage: Eukaryota > Metazoa > Arthropoda > Insecta > Hymenoptera > Melittidae > Macropis > Macropis europaea. Next base: position 600,578 of record CAKAJE020002012.1, read on the forward strand.
AAGTTTAATAGTGCATTTTACTCGTCATTTCATGCGCTTTAAGGTGCCGTTTAGGCCAATACGCTATATGGAATAGGAGCGATGTAAGTTGAACAAATGTGATAGAATTTCGCTGAATCCTTAAATTTACCATAATATAAAATGATCTAATCGGGTCTCTGTTTGCCCTACCCTAGAAGTTTAACGGTGCATTTTACTCGACATTCCATGCGCTTTAACAAGCCGCCTAGCCCAATACGCTATCTGAAATAGGGGCGACGTAAATTGAACAAATGTGATAGAATTACGCAGAATTCTTATATTAACCATAATATAATACGATCTATTCGGGTCTCTGATTGCCCTATCATAGAAGTTTAATAGTGCATTTTACTCGTCACTTCATGCGCTTTAAGGTGCCGCTTGGCCCAGTACGCTATCTGAAATAGGAGCGACATAAATTGAACAAATGTGATAAAATTTCGTTGAATTCTTATATTAACAGTAATACAAAATGATCTAATCGGGTCTCTGATTGCCCTATCATAGAAACTTAACATTGCGTTTTATTCGTCATTTCATGCGCTTTAAGGTGCCGCTTAGCCCAATACGCTATCTGAAATAGGAGCGACGAAAATTGAACAAATGTGATAAAATTACGCAGGATTCTTATATTAACAATAATATAAAATGATCTAATCGGCTCTCTGATTGCCCTATGATAGAAGTTTAATAGTGCATTTCCCTCGTCATTTCATGCGCTTTAAGGTGCCGCCTAGCCCAGTACGCTATCTGAAATAGGGGCGACGTAAATTGAACAAATGTGATAGAATTTCGCTGAATTCTTGTACTAACCAAAATATAAAATGATCTAATCAGGTCTCTGATTGCCCTATCATAGACGCTTAATAGTGCATTTTACTCGCCATTCCACGCGCTTTAAGATGCCGCCTAGCCCACTGCGCTATCTGATATAGGAGCGACGTAAATTGAACAAATGTGATAGGATTTCGCTGAATACTTGTATTAACCAAAATATAAAATGATCTAATCGGGTCTCTCTTTGCCTTACCCTAGAAGTTTAATAGTGCATTTTATTCGCCATTTCATGCGCTTTGAGATGCCGCTTAGCCCAATACGCTATCTGAAATAGGAGCGACGTAAATGGAATAAGTGTGATAGGATTTCCCGGGAATCTTGTATTAAGCAAAATATAAAATGATCTAATCGGGTCTCTGATTGCCCTATCATAGAAGTTTAATAGTGCATTTTACTCGCAATTCCACGCGCTTTAAGATGCCGCCTAGCCCAGTACGCTATCGGATATAGGAGCGACGTAAATTGAACAAATGTGATAGACTAACGCCGAATTCTTATATTAACCGTAATATAAACGATCTAATCGGGTCTCTGTTCGCCCTACCCTAGAAGTTTAATAGTGCATTTCACTCGACATTTCATGCGCTTTGAGATGCCGCTTAGCCCAATTCGTTATCTGAAATAGGAGCGACGTAAATTGGACAAATGTGACGGAATTTTGCTGAATTCTTAAATTAACCATAATATAAAATGATCTAATCGGGTCTCTGTTTGCCCTACCCTAGAAGTTTAACAGTGCATTTTATTCGCCATTCCATGCGCTTTAAGATGCCGGCTAGCCCAGTACGCTATCTGAAACAGGAGCGACGTAAATTGAACAAATGCGAAAGAATTTTGCTGAATTCTTAAATTAACCATAATATAAAATGATCTAATCGGGTCTCTGTTTATCGTACCCTAGAAGTTTAATAGTGCATTTTACTCGTAATTCCACGCGCTTTAAGATACCGCCTAGCCCAGTACGCTATCTGAAATAGGAGCGACGTAAGTTGAACAAATGTGATAGTATTTCGCTGAATTCTTGTATTAACCAAATATAAAATGATCTAATCGGGTCTCTGATTGCCCTATCATAGAAGTTTAATAGTGCATTTTACTCGCCATTTCCTGCGCTTTGAGATGCCGCTTAGCCCAATACGCTATCTGAAATAGGAGCGACGTAAATTGAAGGAATGTGATAGAATTTCGCTGAATTCTTATCTTAATCATAATATAAAATGATCTAATCGGGTCTCTGTTCGACCTAGCCTAGAAGTTCAGTAGTGCATTTTATTCGACATTTCATGCGCTTAGAGATGCCGCTTAGCCCAATACGCTATCTGAAATAGGAGGAACGTAAGTTGTACAAATGTGATAGAATTACGCTGAATTCTTATATTAACCGTAATATAAAATGATCTAATCGGGTATCTGTTTGCCTTACCCTAGAAGTTTAATAGTGCGTTTTACTCGCGATTTCATGCGCTTTGAGATACTGCTTAGCCCAGTACGCTATCTGAAATAGGAGCGACGTAAATTGAACAAATGTGATAGAATTTCCCTGAATTCTTATATTAACCTTAATGTAAAATGATCTAATCGGGTCTCTGTTCGCCCTGCCCTAGAAGTCTAATAGTGCATTTCACTCATGATTTCATGCGCTTTGAGATGCCGCTTAGTCCAATAAGCTATCTGTAATAGGAGCGACGTAATTTGAACAAATGTGATAGAATTTCGCTGAATTCTTGTATTAACCAAAATATAAAATGATCTAATCGGGTCTCTGATTGCCCTATAATAGAAGTTTAATGGCGCATTTCAATCGCCATTCCACGCGCTTTAAGTTGCCGCTTAGTCCAATACGCTATCTGAAATAGGAGCGACGTAAATGGAACAAATGTGATAGAATTTCGCTGAATTCTTGTATTAACCAAAATATAAAATGACCTAATCGGGTCTCTGGTTGCCCTATCATAGAAGTTTAATAGTGCATTTCACAAGTCATTTCATGCGCTTTGAGATGCCGCTTAGCCCAATAAGCTATCTGTAATAGGAGCGACGTATATTGAACAAACGTGATAGAATTTCCCTGAATCCTTATATTAACCAAAATATAAAATGATCTGGTCGGGTCTCTGATTGCCCTATCATAGAAGTTTAGTGGAGCATTTTACTCGTCATTCCACGCTCTTCAAGATGCCGCCTAGCCCAGTACGCTATCAGAAATAGGTACGACGTAAATTGAACAAATGTGATAGAATATTGCTGAATTCTTATATTAACCGTAATATAAAATGATGTAATCGGGTCTCTGTTTGCCTTACCCTAGAAGTTTAATAGTGCATTTTACTCGCCATTTCATGCGCTTTGAGATGCGGCTTAGCCCAATACGCTATCTGAAATAGGAGCGACGTAAGTTGAACAAATGTGATAGAATTACGCTGAATTCTTATATTAACCGTAATATCAAATTATCTAATCGGGTATCTGTTTGCCTTACCCTAGAAGTTTAATAGTGCGTTTTACTCGCCATTTCATGCGCTTTGAGATGCCGCTTAGCCCAGTACGCTATCTGAAATAGAAGCGACGTAAATTGAAGGAACGTGATAGAATTTCGCTGAATTCTTACCTTAATCATAATATAAAATGATCAAATCGGGTCTCTGATTGCCCTGTCATAGAAGTTTAATAGTGCATTTTACTCGCCACTCCACGCGCTTTAAGATGCCGCCTAGCCCAGTACGCTATCTGAAATAGGAGCGACGTAAATTGAACAAATGTAATAGAATTTCGCTGAATTCTTTTATTAACCATAATGTGAAATGATCTAATCGGGTCTCTGTTCGCCCTAGCCTAGAAGTTTAATAGTGCATTCTATTCGCCATTTCATGCGCTTTGAGATGCCGCCTAGCCCAGTACGCTATCTGAAATAGGAGCGATGTAAATTGTACAAATGTGATAGAATTTCGCTGAAATCTTTTATTAACCATAATGTAAAATGATTTAATCAGCTCTCTGTTCGCCCTAGCCTAGAAGTTTAATAGTGAATTTTATTCGACATTTCATGCGCTTTGAGATTCCGCTTAGCCCAATACGCTATCTGAAATAGGAGCGACGTAAATTGTACAAATGTGATAGAATTTCCCGGAAGTCTTATATTAAACAAAATATAAAATGATCTAATCGGGTCTCTGATTGCCCTATCATAGAAGTTTAGTAGTGCATTTTACTCGCCATTCCACGCGCTTTATGATGCCGCCTAGCCCAGTACGCTATCTGAAATAGGAGCGACGTAAGTTGAACAAATGTGATAGAATTACGCTGAATTCTTATATTAACCGTAATATAAAATGATCTAATCTGGTCTCTGTTTGTCTTATCCTAGAAGTTTAATAGTGCATTTTACTCGCCATTCCACGCGCTTTAACATGCCGCCTAGCCCAGTACGCTGTCTGAAATAGGAGCGACGTAAATAGAACAAATGTGATAGAATTTCGCTGAATTCTTAACTTAATCATAATACAAAATGATCTAATCGGGTCTCTGTTTGCCCTACCCTAGAAGTTTATTAGTGCATTTTACTCGCCATTTCTTTCGCTTTGAGATGCCGCTTATCCCAATTCGCTATCTGAAATATGAGCGACGTAAATTGAAGAAATGTGATAGAATTTCGCTGAATTCTTATATTAACCAAAATATAAAATGATCAAATCGGGTCTCTGATTGCCCTGTCATAGAAGTTTAATAGTGCATTTTACTCGCCACTCCACGCGCTTTAAGATGCCGCCTAGCCCAGTACGCTATCTGAAATAGGAGTGACGTAAATTGAACAAATGTGATGGAATTTTGCTGAATTCTTAAATTAACCATAATATAAAATGATCTAATCGGGTCTCTGTTTGCCCTACCCTAGAAGTTTAATAGTGCATTTTACTCGCCATTCCACGCGCTTTAAGATGCCGCCTAGCCCAGTAGGCTATCTGAAATAGGAGCGACGTAAATTGAACAAATGTGATAGAATTTTGCTGAATTCTAAAATTAACCATAATATAAAATGATCTAATCGGTTCCCTGTTTGCCCTATCATAGAAGTTTAATAGTGCATTTTACTCGCCATTCCTCGCGCTTTAAGATGCCGCCTAGCTCAGTACGCTATCTGAAATAGGAGCGATGTAAATTGTACAAATGTGATAGAATTTCGCTGAAATCGTTTATTAACCATAATGTAAAATGATTTAATCAGCTCTCCGTTCGCCCTAGCCTAGCAGTTTAATAGTGCATTTTACTCGCCGTTCCACGCGCTTTAAGATACCGCCTAGCCCAGTACGCTATCTGAAATAGGAGCGACGTAAATTGAACAAATGTGATAGAATTTCCCTGAATTCTTATATTAACCTTAATGTAAAATGATCTAATCGGGTCTCTGTTCGCCCCACCATAGAAGTCTAATTGTGCATTTCACTCGTCATTTCATGCGCTTTGAGATGCCGCTTTGCCCAATACGCTATCTGAAATATGAGCGACGTAAGTTGAACAAATGTGATAGAATTTCGCTGAATTCTTATATTAACCAAAATATAAAATGATCGAATCGGGTCTCTGATTGCCCTATCATAGAAGTTTAATAGTGCATTTTACTAGCCATTCCACGCGCTTTAAGATGCCGCTGAGCCCAGTAGGCTATCTGAAATAGGAGCGACGTAAATTGAACAAATGTGATAGAATTTTGCTGAATTCTTAAATTAACCATAATATAAATTGATCTAATCGGGCCTCTGTTCGCCCTAGCCTAGAAGTTCAGTAGTGCATTTTATTCGACATCTCATGCGCTTTGAGATGCCGCTTAGCCCAATACGCTATCTGAAATAGGAGGAACGTAAGTTGTACAAATGTGATAGAATTACGCTGAATTCTTATATTAACCGTAATATAAAATGATCTAATCGGGTATCTGTTTGCCTTATCCTAGAAGTTTTATAGTGCGTTTTACTCGCCATTTCATGCGCTTTGAGATACCGATTAGCCCAGTACGCTATCTGAAATAGGAGCGACGTAAATTGAACAAATGTGATAGAATTTCGATGAATTCTTATATTAACCAAAATATAAAATGATCTAATCGGGTCTCTGTTTGCCCTACCCTAGAAGTTTATTAGTGCATTTTACTCGCCATTTCTTTCGCTTTGAGATGCCGCTTATCCCAATACGCTATCTGAAATATGAGCGACGTAAATTGAACGAATGTGATAGAATTTCGCTGAATTCTTATATTAACCAAAATATAAAATGATTTAACCGGGTCTCTGATTGCCCTATCATAGAAGTTTAATAGTGCATTTTACACGCCACTCCACGCGCTTTAAGATGCCGCCTAGCCCAGTACGGTATCTGAAATAGGAGCGACGTAAATTGAACAAATGTGATAGAATTTCGCTGAATTCTTTTATTAACCATAATGTAAAATGATCTAATCGGGTCTCTGTTCGCCCTAGCCTAGAAGTTTAACAGTGCATTTTATTCGCGATTTCATGCGCATTGAGGTGCCGCTTAGCCCAATATGCTATCTGAAATAGGAACGACGTAAATTGAACAAATGTGATAGAATTGCCCTGAAATCTTATATAAAACAAAATATAAAATGATCTAATCGGGCCTCTGATTGCCCCATCATAGAAGTTTAGTAGTGCATTTTACTCGACATTTCATGCGCTTTGAGATGCCGCTTAGCTCTATACGCTATCTGAAATATCAACGACGTAAATTGAACAAATGTGATAGAATTTCGCTGAATTCTTATATTAACCTTAATGTAAAATGATCTAATCGGGTCTCTGTTCGCCCTACCCTAGAAGTTTAATAGTGCATTTTATTCGCCATTTCATGCGCTTTGAGATGCCGCTTAGCCCAATGCGCTATCTGAAATAGGAGCGACGTAAATTGAACAAATGTGATAGAATTTCGCTGAATTCTTTTATTAACCATAATGTAAAATGATCTAATCGGGTCTCTGTTCGCCCTAGCCTAGAAGTTTAATAGTGCATTTTATTCGCCATTTCATGCGCTTTGAGATGCCGCTTAGCCCAATACGCTATCTGAAATAGGAGGAACGTAAGTTGTACAAATGTGATAGAATTTCGCTGAATTCTTATATTAATCTTAATGAAAAATGATCTAATCGGGTCTCTGTTCGCCCTACCCTAGAAGTTTAATAGTTCATTTTACTCGCCATTCCACGCGCTTTAAGATGCCGCCTAGCCCAGTAGGCTATCTGAAATAGGAGCGACGTAAATTGAACAAATGTGATAGAATTTTGCTGAATTCTTAAATTAACCATAATATAAAATGATCTAATCGGGTCTCTGTTTGCCTTACCCTAGAAGTTTAATAGTGCATTTTACTCGCCATTTCATGCGCTTCCAGATGCCGCTTATCCCAATACGCTATCAGAAATAGGAGCGACGTAAATTGAACAAATGTGATAGAATTTCGCTGAATCCTTATATTAACCAAAATATCAAATGATCTAATCGGGTCTCTGATTGCCGTAACATAGAAGTTTAATAGTGCATTTTACTCGCCATTTCTTTCACTTTGAGGTGCCGTTTATCCCAATACGCTATCTGAAATATGAGCGACGTAAATTGAACAAATGTGATAGAATTTCGCTGAATTCTTATATTAATCTTAATGAAAAATGATCTAATCGGGTCTCTGTTCGCCCTACCCTAGAAGTTTAATAGTGCATTTTACTCGCCATTCCACGCGATTTAAGATGCCGCCTAGCCCAGTACGCTATCTGAAATACGAGCGACGTAAATTGAACAAAAGTGATAGAATTTCGCTGAATTCTTTTATTAACCATAATGTAAAATGATCTAATCGGGTCTCTGTTCGCCCTAGCCTAGAAGTTTAGTAGTGCATTTTATTCGACATTTCATGCGCTTTGAGATGCCGCTTATCCCAATACGCTATCTGAAATAGGAGCGACGTAATTTGAACAAATGTGATAGAATTTTGCTGAATTCTTAAATTAACCATAATATAAAATGATCTAATCGGGTCTCTGTTTGCCCTAACCTAGACGTTTAATAGTGCATTTTACTCGCCATTCCACGTGCTTTAAGATGCCGCATAGCCCAGTACGCTATCTGAAATAGGAGCGACGTAAATTGAACAAATGTGATAGAATTTTGCTGAATTCTTAAATTAACCATAATATAAAATGATCTAATCGGGTCTCTGTTTGCCCTAACCTAGACGTTTAATAGAGCATTTTACTCGCCATTCCACGCGCTTTAAGATGCCGCCTAGCCCAGTACGCTATCTGAAATAGGAGCGACGTAAATTGAACAAATGTGATAGAATTTCGCTGAATTCTTAAATTAACCATAATGTAAAATGATCTAATCGGGTCTCTGTTCGCCCTAGCCTAGAAGTTTAGTAGCGCATTTTATTCGACATTTCATGCGCTTTGAGATGCCGGTTAGCCCAATACGCTATCTGAAATAGGAGGAACGTAAGTTGTACAAATGTGATAGAATTACGCTGAATTCTTATATTAACCGTAATATAAAATGATCTAATCGGGTATCTGTTTGCCTTACCCTAGAAGTTTAATAGTGCGTTTTACTCGCCATTTCATGCGCTTTGAGATACCGCTTAGCCCAGTACGCTATCTGAAATAGGAGCGACGTAAATTGAACAAATGTGATAGAATTTCGCTGAATTCTTTTATTAACCATAATGTAAAATGATCTAATCGGGTCTCTGTTCGCCCTACCATAGAAGTCTAATAGTGCATTACACTCGTCATTTCATGCGCTTTGAGATGCCGCTTAGCCCATTACGCTATCTGAAAAAGGAGCGACGTAAATTGAACAAATGTGATACAATTTCGCTGAATTCTTATATTAACCAAAATATAAAATGATCTAATCAGGTCTCTGATTGCCCTATCATAGAAGTTTAATAGTGCATTTTACTCGCCATTCCACGCGCTTTAAGATGCCGCCTAGCCCAGTACGCTATCTGAAATAGGAGCGATGTAAATTGAACAAATGTGATAGAATTTCGCTGAATTCTTTTATTAACCATAATGTAAATTGATCTAATCGGGTCTCTGTTCGCCCTACCCTAGATGTTTATTAGTGCATTTTACTCGCCATTTCTTTCGCTTTGAGATGCCGCTTATCCCAATACGATATCTGAAATATGAGCGACGTAAATTGAACAAATGTGATAGAATTTCGCTGCATTCTTATATTAAGCAAAATATAAAATGATCTAATCGGGTCTCTGATTGCCCTATCATAGAAGTTTAATAGTGCATTTTACTCGCCATTCCACGCGCTTTAAGATGCCGCCTAGCCCAGTATGCTATCTGAAATAGGAGCGATGTAAATTGAACAAATGTGATAGAATTTCGCTGAATACTTTTATTAACCATAATGTAAAATGATCTAATCGGGTCTCTGTTCGCCCTACCATAGAAGTCTAATAGTGCATTGCACTCGTCATTTCATGCGCTTTGAGATGCCGCTTAGCCCATTACGCTATGTGAAATAGGAGCGACGTAAATTGAACAAATGTGATACAATTTCGCTGAATTCTTATATTAACCAAAATATATAATGATCTAATCGGGTCTCTGATTGCCCTATCATAGATGATTAATAGTGAATTTTACTCGCCACTCCACCCGCTTTAGGATGCCGCCTAGCCCAGTACGCTATCCGAAATAGGAGCGACGGAAATTGAACAAATGTGATAGAATTTTGCTGAATTCTTAAATTAACCATAATGTAAAATGATCTAATCGGGTCTCTGTTCGCCCTACCATAGAAGTCTAATAGTCCATTACACTCGCCATTTCGTGCGCTTTGAGATGCCGCTTAGCCCAATACGCTATCTGAAATAGGAGCGACGTAAATTGAACAAATGTGATAGAATTACGCTGTATTCTTATATTAACCGTAATATAAAATGATCTAACCGGGTCTCTGTTTGGCTTATCCTAGAAGTTTAATGGTGCATTTTACGCGCCATTTCATGCGCTTTCAAATGCCGCTTAGCCCAATACGCTATCTGAAATAGGAGCGACGTAAATTGAACAAATGTGATAGAATTTCCGTGAATTCTTACATGAACCTTAATGTAAAATGATCTAATCGGGTCTCTGTTTGCCCTACCATAGAAGTCTAATAGTGCATTTTAGTCGCCATTTCATGCGCTTTGAAATGCCGCTTAGCCCAATACGCTATCTGAAATAGGAGCGACGTAAATTGAACAAATGTGATAGAATTTCGCTGAATTCTTATATTAACCAAAATATATAATGATCTAATCGGGTCTCTGATTGCCCTATCATAGATGATTAATAGTGCATTTTACTCGCCACTCCACCCGCTTTAGGATGCCGCCTAGCCCAGTACGCTATCCGAAATAGGAGCGACGTAAATTGAACAAATGTGATAGAATTTTGCTGAATTCTTAAATTAACCATAATATAAAATGATCTAATCGGGTCTCTGTTTGCACTACCCTAGAAGTTTAATAGTGCATTTTACTCGCCATTTCATGCGCTTTGAGATGCCGCTTAGCCTAATACGCGATTTGAAATAGGAGCGACGTAAATTGAACAAATGTGATAGAATTACGCTGTATTCTTATATTAACCGTAATATAAAATGATTTAATCGGGTCTCTGTTTGGCTTATCCTAGAAGTTTAATGGTGCATTTTACGCGCCATTTCATGCGCTTTCAAATGCCGCTAAGCCCAATACGCTATGTGAAATAGGAGCGACGTAAATTGAACAAATGTGATAGAATTTCGCTGAATTCTTAAGTTAACCATAATATGAAATGATCTAATCGGGTCTCTGTTTGTCCTACCCCATAAGTTTAATAGTGCATTTTACTCGCCATTTCATTCGCTTTGAGATGCCGCTTAGCCCAATACGCTATCTGAAATAGGAGCGACGTAAATTGAACAAATGTGATAGAATTTCCGTGAATTCTTACATGAACCTTAATGTAAAATGATCTAATCGGGTCTCTGTTTGCCCTACCATAGAAGTCTAATAGTGCATTTTAGTCGCCATTTCATGCGCTTTGAAATGCCGCTTAGCCCAATACGCTATCTGAAATAGGAGCGACGTAAATTGAACAAATGTGATTGAATTTCGCTGAATTCTTAAATTAACCATAATATGAAATGATCTAATCGGGTCTCTGTTTGTCCTACCCCAGAAGTTTAACAGTGCATTTTACTCGCCATTTCGTGCGCTTTGAGATGCCGCATAGCCCAATACGCTATCTGAAATAGGAGCGACGTAAATTGAACAAATGTGATAGAATTTCCGTGAATTCTTATATTAACCGTAATGTAAAATGATCTAATCGGGTCTCTGTTCGCCCTACCATAGAAGTCTAATCGTGCATTTCACTCGCCATTTCATGCGCTTTGAGATGCCACCTAGCCCAGTACGCTATCTGAAATAGGAGCGACGTAAGTTGAACAAATGTGATAGAATTACGCTGAATTCTTTTATTAACCATAATGTAAAATGATCTAATCGGGTCTCTGATTGCCCTATCATAGTAGTTTAGTAGTGCATTTTACTCGCCATTCCACGCGCTTTAAGATGCCGCCTAGCCCAGTACGCTATCTAAAATAGGAGCGACGTAAGTTGAACAAATGTGATAGAATTACGCTGAATTGTTATATTAACCGTAATATAAAATGATCTAATCGGGTCTCTGTTTGCCTTATCCTAGAAGTTTAGTATTGCATTTTACTCGCCATTTCATGCGCTTTGAGATGCCGCTTAGCCCAATACGCTATCTGAAATAGGAGCGACGTAAATTGAACAAATGTGATAGAATTTCGCTGAATTCTTATATTAACCAAAATATATAATGATCTAATCGGGTCTCTGATTGCCCTATCATAGATGATTAATAGTGCATTTTACTCGCCACTCCACCCGCTTTAGGATGCCGCCTAGCCCAGTACGCTATCCGAAATAGGAGCGACGTAAATTGAACAAATGTGATAGAATTTTGCTGAATTCTTAAATTAACCATAATATAAAATGATCTAATCGGGTCTCTGTTTGCACGACCCTAGAAGTTTAATAGTGCATTTTACTCGCCATTTCATGCGCTTTGAGATGCCGCTTAGCCCAATAAGCTATCTGAAATTGGAGCGACGAAAATTGAACAAATGTGATAGAATTTTGCTGAATTCTTAAATTAACCATAATATTAGATGATCTAATCGGGCCTCTGTTTGCCCTACCCTAGAAGTTTAATAGTGCATTTTACTCGCCATTTCACACGCTTTGAGATGCCGCTTAGTCCAATACGCTGTCTGAAATAGGAGCGACGTAAGTTGAACAAATGTGATAGAATTTCGTTGAATTCTTTTATTAACCATAATGTAAAATGATCTAATCGGGTCTCTGTTCGCCCTAGCCTAGAAGTATAATTCTGCATTTTATTCGCCATTTCATGCGCTTTGAGATGGCGCTTAGCCCAATACGCTATCTGAAATAGGAGCGACGTAAATTGAACAAATGTGATAGAATTTCGCTGAATTCTTAAATTAACCATAATATGAAATGATCTAATCGGGTCTCTGTTTGTCCTACCCCAGATGTTTAATAGTTCATTTTACTCGCCATTTCATGCGCTTTGAGACGCCGCATAGCCCAATACGCTATCTGAAATAGGAGCGACGTAAATTGAACAAATGTGATAGAATTTCCGTGAATTCTTATATTAACCTTAATGTAAAATGATCTAATCGGGTCTCTGTTCGCCCTACCATAGAAGTCTAATCGTGCATTTCGCTCGCCATTTCATGCGCTTTGAGATGCCGCCTAGCCCAGTACGCTATCTGAAATAGGAGCGACGTAAGTTGAACAAATGTGATAGAATTACGCTGAATTCTTATATTAACCGTAATATAAAATGATCTAATCGGGTCTCTGTTTGCCTTATCCTAGAAGTTTAATAGTGCATTTTACTCGCCATTTCTTGCGCTTTGAGATACCGCTAAGCACAATACGCTATCTGAAATAGGAGCGACGTAAATTGAACAAATGTGACACAACTTCGCTGAAATCTTATATTAACCGTAATATAAAATGATCTAATCGGGTCTCTGTTCAGCTTATCCTAGAAGTTTAATGGTGCATTTTGTTCGCCATTTCATGCGCTCTGAGATGCCGCTTAGCGCAATAGGCTATCAGAAATAGGAGCGACGTAAATTGAACAAATGTGATAGAATTTCCCTGAAATCTTATATTAAACAAAATATAAAATGATCTAATCGGGTCTCTGATTGCCCTATCATAGAAGTTTAGTAGTGCATTTTACTCGCCATACCACGCGCTTTAAGATGCCGCCTAGCCCAGTCCGCTATCTGAAATAAGAGCGACGTAAGTTGAAGAAATGTGATAGAATTACGCTGAATTCTTATACTAACCGTAATATAAAATGATCTAATCGGGTCTCTGTTTGCCTTATCCTAGAAGTTTAGTATTGCATTTTACTCGCCATTTCATGCGCTTTGAGATGCCGCTTCGCCCAATACGCTATCTGAAATAGGAGCGACGTAAATTGAACAAATGTGATAGAATTTCGCTGAATTCTTAAATTAACCATAACATAAAATGATCTAATCGGGTCTCTGCTTGCCCTACCCTAGAAGTTCTATAGTGCATTTTACTCCTCAAGTCATGCGCTTTGAGAAGCCGCTTAGCCCAATACGCTGTCTGAAATACGAGAGACGTAAATTGAACCAATGTTATAGAATTTTACTGAATTCTTAAATTATCCATAATATAAAATGACCTAATCGGGTCTCTGTTTGCCCTACCCTAGAAGTTTAATAGTGCATTTTACTCGCCATTTCATGCGCTTTGAGATGCCGCTTAGCCGAATACGCTAACTGAAATAGGAGCGACGTAAATTGAACAAATGTGATACAATTACCCTGAAATCTGATATTAAACAAAATATAAAATGATCTAATCGGGTCTCTGATTGCCCTATCATAGAAGCTTAGTAGTGCATTTTACTCGCCATTCCATGCGCTTTAAGATGCCGCCTAGCCCAGTACGCTATCTGAAATAGGAGCGACGTAAGTTGAACACATGTGATAGAATTTCGCTGAATTCTTAAATTAACCATAATATAAAATGATCTCATAGGGTCTCTGCTTGCCCTACCCTAGAAGTTTAATAGTGCATTTTACTCGCCATTTCATGCGTTTTGAGATGCCGCATAGCCCAATACGCTATCTGAAATAGGAGCGACGTAAATTGAACAAATGTGATAGAACTTCGCTGAAATCTTATATTAAACAAAATATAAAATGGTCTAATCAGGTCTCTGATTGCCCTATCATAGAAGTTTAGTAGTGCATTTTAGTCGCCATTCCACGCGCTTTAAGATGCCGCCTAGCCCAGTATGCTATCTGAAATAGGAGCGACGTAAATTGAACAAATGTGATAGAACTTCGCTGAAATCTTATATTAAACAAAATATAAAATGATCTAATCAGGTCTCTGATTACCCTATCATAGAAGTTTAGTAGTGCATTATACTCGCCATTTCATGCGCTTTCAGATGCCGTTTAGCCCAATACGCTATCTGATATAGGAGCGACGTAAATTGAACAAATGTGATAGAATTTCACTGAATTCTTAAATTAACCATAATATAAAATGATCTAATCGGGTCTCTGTTTGCCCTACCGTAGAAGTTTAATAGTGCATTTTACTCGCCATTGCATGTGCTTTGAGATGCCGCATAGCCCAATGCGCTATCTGAAATAGGAGCGACGTAAATTGAACAAATGTGATAGAATTTCACTGAATTCTTATATTAACCTTAATGTAAAATGATCTAATCGGGTCTCTGTTCGCCCTACCATAGAAGTTTAATAGTGCATTTCACTCGACATTTCATGCGCTTTGAGATGCCGCTTAGCCCAATATGGTATCTGAAATAGGAGCGACGTAAATTGAACAAATGTGATAGAATTTCCCTGAATTCTTATATTAACCGTAATATAAAATGATCTAATCGGGTCTCTGTTTGCCTTATCCTAGGAGTTTAATAGTGCATTATACTCGCCATTTGATGCGCTTTGCGATGCCGCTTAGCACAATACGCAATCTGAAATAGGAGCGACGTAAATTGAATAAATGTGATAGAATTTCGCTGAATTCTTAAATTAACCATAATATAAAATGATTTAATCGGGTCTTTGTTTGCCGTAGCCTAGAAGTTTAATAGTGCATTTTACTCGCCATTTCATGCGCTTTCAGATGCCGCTTAGCCCAATACGCTATCTGAAACAGGAGCGACGTAAATTGAACAAATGTGATAGAATTTCGCTGAATTCTTAAATTAACCATAATATAAAATGATCTAATCGGGTCTCTGTTTGCCCTACCCCAGAAGTTTAATAGTGCATTTCACTCGCAATTTCATGCGCTTTGAGATGCCGCTTAGACCAATACGCTATTTGAAATAGGAGCGACGTAAATTGAACAAATGTGACACAACTTCGCTGAAATCTTATATTAACCATAATATAAAATGATCTAATCGGGTCTCTGTTTGCCCTACCAGAGAAGTTTAATAGTGTATTTCACTCGTCACTTCATGCGCTTTGAGATGCCGCTAATCCCAATAAGCTATCTGAAATAGGAGCGACGTAAATTGAACAAATGTGATAGAATTTCGCAGAATTCTTATATTAACCGAAATATAAAATGATCTAATCTGGTCTCTGTTCGCCCTAGCCTAGAAGTTTAATAGTGCATTTTGTTCGCCATTCCACGCGCTTTAAGATGCCGCCTAGCCCAGTACGCTATCTGAAATAGGAGCGACGTAAATTGAACAAATGTGATAGAATTTCGCTGAAATCTTAAATTAACCATAATATAAAATGATCTAATCGGGTCTCTGTTTGTCCTACCCTAGAAGTTTAATAGTGCATTTTACTCACCATTTCATGCGCTTTGAGATGCCGCTTAGCCCAATACGCTATCTGAAATAGGAGCGACGTAAGTTGAACGAATGTGATAGAATTTCGCTGAATTCTTTTATTAACCATAATGTAAAATGATCTGATCGGGTCTCTGTTCGCCCTAGCCTAGAAGTATAATGATGCATTTTATTCGCCATTTCATGCGCTTTGAGATGCCGCTTAGCCCAATACGCTATCTGAAACAGGAGCGACGTAAATTGAACAAATGAGATAGAATTTCGTTGAATTCTTATATTAACCTGAATGTAAAATGATCTAATCGGGTCTCTGTTCGCCCTACCATAGAAGTCTAATAGTGCATTTCACTCGCAATTTCATGCGCTTTGAAATGCCGCTTAGCCCAATACGCTATCTGAAATAGGAGCGACGTAAATTGAACAAATGTGATAGAATTTCGCTGAATTCTTAAATTAACCATAATATAAAATGATCTTATCGGGTCTCTGTTTGCCGTACCCTAGCAGTTAAATAGTGCATTTTACTCGCCATTTCATGCGCTTTGAGATGCCGCTTAGCCGAATACGCTATCAGAAATAGGAGCGACGTAAATTGAACAAATGTGATAGAATTTCGCTGAATTCTTAAATTAACCATAATATAAAATGATCTTATCGGGTCTCTGTTCGCCCTACCCTAGAAGTTTAATAGTGCATTTTACTCGCCATTGCATGTGCTTTGAGATGCCGCATAGCCGAATACGCTATCTGAAACAGGAGCGACGTAAATTGTACAAATGTGATAGAATTTCCCTGAATTCTTATATTAACTTAATGTAAAATGATCTAATCGGGTCTCTGTTCGCCCTACCATAGAAGTCTAATAGTGCATTTCACTCGACATTTCATGCGCTTTGAGATGCCGCTTAGCCCAATACGCTATCTGAAACAGGAGCGACGTAAATTGAACAAATGAGATAGAATTTCGCTGAATTCTTAAATTAACCATTATATAAAATGATCTAATCGGGTCTCTGTTTGCCCTACCTTAGAAGTTTAATAGTGCATTTCACTCGTCATTTCATGCGCTTTGAGATGCCGCTTAGACCAATACGCTATCTGAAA
Source organism: Macropis europaea (assembly GCA_916610135.2). Lineage (NCBI taxonomy): Eukaryota > Metazoa > Arthropoda > Insecta > Hymenoptera > Melittidae > Macropis > Macropis europaea. The sequence goes on from CAKAJE020002012.1 coordinate 617,544, forward strand.
TAGGAGCGACGTAAATTGAACAAATTTGATAGAACTTCGCTAAAATCTTATATTAAACAAAATATAAAATGATCTAATCAGGTCGCTGATTGCACTATCATAGAAGTTTAGTAGTGCATTTTACTCGCCATTCCACGCGCCTTAAGATGCCGCCTAGCCCAGTATGCTATCTGGAATAGGAGCGACGTAAGTTGAACAAATGTGATAGAATTACGCTGAATTCTTATATTAACCGTAATATAAAATGATCTAATCTGGTCTCTGTTTGGCATATCCTAGAAGTTTAATAGTGCATTTTACTGGCCATTTCATGCGCTTTGAAATGCCGCTTAGCCCAATACGCTATCTGAAATAGGAGCGACGTAAATTGAACAAATGTGATAGAATTTCGCTGAAATCTTAAATTAACCATAATATAAAATGATCTAATCGGGTCTCTGTTTGTCCTACCCTAGAAGTTTAATAGTGCATTATACTCGCCATTTCATGCGCTTTGCGATGCCGCTTAGGCCAATACGCTATCTGAAATAGGAGCGACGTAAATTGAATAAATGTGATAGAATTTCGCTGAATTCTTAAATTAACCATAATATAAAATGATCTAATCGGGTCTCTGTTCGCCCTACGCTAGAAGTTTAATAGTGCATTTCACTCGACATTTCATGCGCTTTGAGATGCCGCTTAGCCCAATACGCTATCTGAAACAGGAGCGACGTAAATTGAACAAATGAGATAGAATTTCGCTGAATTCTTAAATTAACCATTATATAAAATGATCTAATCGGGTCTCTGTTTGCCCTACCCTAGAAGTTTAATAGTGCATTTCACTCGTCATTTCATGCGCTTTGAGATGCCGCTTAGACCAATACGCTATCTGAAATAGGAGCGACGTAAATTGAACAAATGTGATAGAACTTCGCTAAAATCTTATATTAAACAAAATATAAAATGATCTAATCAGGTCTCTGATTGCCCTATCATAGAAGTTTAGTAGTGCATTTTACTCGCCATTCCACGCGCCTTAAGATGCCGCCTAGCCCAGTATGCTATCTGAAATGGGAGCGACGTAAGTTGAACAAATGTGATAGAATTACGCTGAATTCTTATATTAACCGTAATATAAAATGATCTAATCTGGTCTCTGTTTGGCTTATCCTAGAAGTTTAATAGTGCATTTTACTCGCCATTTCATGCGCTTTGAAATGCCGCTTAGCCCAATACGCTATCTGAAATAGGAGCGACGTAAATTGAACAAATGTGATAGAATTTCGCTGAATCTTAAATTAACCATAATATAAAATGATCTAATCGGGTCTCTGTTTGTCCTACCCTAGAAGTTTAATAGTGCATTATACTCGCCATTTCATGCGCTTTGCGATACCGCTTAGGCCAATACGCTATCTGAAATAGGAGCGACGTAAATTGAATAAATGTGATAGAATTTCGCTGAATTCTTAAATTAACCATAATATAAAATGATTTAATCGGGTCTTTGTTTGCCCTAGCATAGAAGTTCAATAGTGCATTTTACTCGCTATTTCATGCGCTTTCAGATGCCGCTTAGCCCAATACGCTATCTGAAATAGGAGCGACGTAAATTGAACAAATGTGATAGAATTTCGCTGAATTCTTAAATTAACCATAATATAAAATGATCTAATCGGGTCTCTGTTCGCCCTACGCTAGAAGTTTAATAGTGCATTTTACTCACCATTTCATGCGCTTTGAGATGCCGCTTAGCCCAATACGCTATCTGAAATAGGAGCGACGTATGTTGAACGAATGTGATAGAATTTCGCTGAATTCTTTTATTAACCATAATGTAAAATAATCTGATCGGGTCTCTGTTCGCCCTAGCCTAGAAGTATAATGGTGCATTTTATTCGCCATTTCATGCGCTTTGAGATGCCGCTTAGCCCAGTGCGCTACCTGAAATAGGAGCGACGTAAATTGAACAAATGTGATAGAATTTCGTTGAATTCTTATATTAACCTTAATGTAAAATGATCTAATCGGGTCTCTGATTGCCCTATCATAGAATTTGAATAGTGCATTCTACTCGCCATTCCACGCGCTTTAAGATGCCGCCTAGCCCAGTACGCTATCTGAAATAGGAGCGACGTAAATTGAACAAATGTGATAGAATTTTCCTGAATTCTTAAATTAACCATAATATAAAATGATCTAATCGGGCCCCTTTTTGCCCTACCCTAGATGTTTCATAGTGCATTTTACTCGCCATTTCATGCGCTTTGAGATGCCGCTTAGCCCAATACGCTATCTGAAATAGGAGCGACGTTAATTGAACAAATGTGATAGAACTTCGCTGAAATCTTATATTAAACAAAATATAAAATGATCTAATCAGGTCTCTGATTGCCCTATCATAGAAGTTTAGTAGTGCATTTTACTCGCCATTCCACGCGCTTTAAGATGCCGCCTAGCCCAGTATGCTATCTGAAATAGGAGCGACGTAAGTTTAACAAATGTGATAGAATTACGCTGAATTCTTATATTAGCCGTAATATAAAATGATCTAATCGGGTCTCTGTTTGCCTTATCCTAGGAGTTGAATAGCGCATTTTACTCGCCATTTCATGCGCTTTGAGATGCTGCTTAGCCCAATACGCTATCTGAAATAGGAGCGACGTAAATTGAACAAATCTGATAGAATTTCCCTGAAATCTTATATTAAACAAAATATAAAATGATCTAATCGGGTCTCTGTTTGCCTTATCCTAGAAGTTTAATAGTGCATTTTACTCGCCATTTCATGCGCTTTCAGATGCCGCTTAGCCCAATACGCTATCTGAAATAGGAGCGACGTAAATTGAACAAATGTGATAGAATTTCGCTGAATTCTTAAATTAACCATAATATAAAATGATCTTATCGGGTCTCTGTTTGCCGTACCCTAGCAGTTAAATAGTGCATTTTACTCGCCATTTCATGCGCTTTGAGATGCCGCTTAGCCGAATACGCTATCTGAAATAGGAGCGACGTAAATTGAACAAATGTGATAGAATTTCGCTGAATTCTTAAATTAACCATAATATAAAATGATCTTATCGGGTCTCTGTTCGCCCTACCCTAGAAGTTTAATAGTGCATTTTACTCGCCATTGCATGTGCTTTGAGATGCCGCATAGCCGAATACGCTATCTGAAACAGGAGCGACGTAAATTGTACAAATGTGATAGAATTTCCCTGAATTCTTATATTAACTTAATGTAAAATGATCTAATCGGGTCTCTGTTCGCCCTACCATAGAAGTCTAATAGCGCATTTCACTCGACATTTCATGTGCTTTGAGATGCCGCTTAGACCAATACGCTATCTGAAATAGGAGCGACGTAAATTGAACAAATGTGATAGAATTTTCCTGAATTCTTAAATTAACCATAATATAAAATGATCTAATCGGGCCTCTTTTTGCCCTACCCTAGAAGTTTCATAGTGCATTTTACTCGCCACTCCACGCGCTTTAGGATGCCGCCTAGCCCAGTACGCTATCCGAAATAGGAGCGACTTAAATTGAACAAATGTGATAGAATTTCGCTGAATTCTTAAATTAACCATAATATAAAATGATCTTATCGGGTCTCTGTTTGCCGTACCCTAGCAGTTAAATAGTGCGTTTTACTCGCCATTTCATGCGCTTTGAGATGCCGCTTAGCCGAATACGCTATCTGAAATAGGAGCGACGTAAATTGAACAAATGTGATAGAATTTCGCTGAATTCTTAAATTAACCATAATATAAAATGATCTTATCGGGTCTCTGTTCGCCCTACCCTAGAAGTTTAATAGTGCATTTTACTCGCCATTGCATGTGCTTTGAGATGCCGCATAGCCGAATACGCTATCTGAAACAGGAGCGACGTAAATTGTACAAATGTGATAGAATTTCCCTGAATTCTTATATTAACTTAATGTAAAATGATCTAATCGGGTCTCTGTTCGCCCTACCATAGAAGTCTAATAGCGCATTTCACTCGACATTTCATGTGCTTTGAGATGCCGCTTAGACCAATACGCTATCTGAAATAGGAGCGACGTAAATTGAACAAATGTGATAGAATTTTCCTGAATTCTTAAATTTACCATAATATAAAATGATCTAATCGGGCCTCTTTTTGCCCTACCCTAGAAGTTTCATAGTGCATTTTACTCGCCACTCCACGCGCTTTAGGATGCCGCCTAGCCCAGTACGCTATCCGAAATAGGAGCGACTTAAATTGAACAAATGTGATAGAATTTTGCTGAATTCGTAATTGACCATAATATAAAATGATCTAACCGGGTCTCTGTTTGCCCTACCCTAGAAGTTTAATAGTGCATTTTACTCGCCATTTCATGCGCTTTGAGATGCCGCTTAGCCCAATACGCTATCTGAAATAGGAGCGACGTAAATTGAACAAATGTGATAGAATTTCGCTGAATACTTTTATTAACCATAATGTAAAATGATCTAATCGGGTCTCTGTTCGCCCTACCATAGAAGTCTAATAGTGCATTGCACTCGTCATTTCATGCGCTTTGAGATGCCGCTTAGCCCATTACGCTATGTGAAATAGGAGCGACGTAAATTGAACAAATGTGATACAATTTCGCTGAATTCTTATATTAACCAAAATATATAATGATCTAATCGGGTCTCTGATTGCCCTATCATAGATGATTAATAGTGAATTTTACTTGCCACTCCACCCGCTTTAGGATGCCGCCTAGCCCAGTACGCTATCCGAAATAGGAGCGACGGAAATTGAACAAATGTGATAGAATTTTGCTGAATTCTTAAATTAACCATAATGTAAAATGATCTAATCGGGTCTCTGTTCGCCCTACCATAGAAGTCTAATAGTGCATTTCACTCGCCATTTCGTGCGCTTTGAGATGCCGCTTAGCCCAATACGCTATTTGAAATAGGAGCGACGTAAATTGAACAAATGTGATAGAATTACGCTGTATTCTTATATTAACCGTAATATAAAATGATCTAACCGGGTCTCTGTTTGGCTTATCCTAGAAGTTTAATGGTGCATTTTACGCGCCATTTCATGCGCTTTCAAATGCCGCTTAGCCCAATACGCTATCTGAAATAGGAGCGACGTAAATTGAACAAATGTGATAGAATTTCCGTGAATTCTTACATGAACCTTAATGTAAAATGATCTAATCGGGTCTCTGTTTGCCCTACCATAGAAGTCTAATAGTGCATTTTAGTCGCCATTTCATGCGCTTTGAAATGCCGCTTAGCCCAATACGCTATCTGAAATAGGAGCGACGTAAATTGAACAAATGTGATAGAATTTCGCTGAATTCTTATATTAACCAAAATATATAATGATCTAATCGGGTCTCTGATTGCCCTATCATAGATGATTAATAGTGCATTTTACTCGCCACTCCACCCGCTTTAGGATGCCGCCTAGCCCAGTACGCTATCCGAAATAGGAGCGACGTAAATTGAACAAATGTGATAGAATTTTGCTGAATTCTTAAATTAACCATAATATAAAATGATCTAATCGGGTCTCTGTTTGCACTACCCTAGAAGTTTAATAGTGCATTTTACTCGCCATTTCATGCGCTTTGAGATGCCGCTTAGCCTAATACGCGATTTGAAATAGGAGCGACGTAAATTGAACAAATGTGATAGAATTACGCTGTATTCTTATATTAACCGTAATATAAAATGATTTAATCGGGTCTCTGTTTGGCTTATCCTAGAAGTTTAATGGTGCATTTTACGCGCCATTTCATGCGCTTTCAAATGCCGCTAAGCCCAATACGCTATGTGAAATAGGAGCGACGTAAATTGAACAAATGTGATAGAATTTCGCTGAATTCTTAAGTTAACCATAATATGAAATGATCTAATCGGGTCTCTGTTTGTCCTACCCCATAAGTTTAATAGTGCATTTTACTCGCCATTTCATTCGCTTTGAGATGCCGCTTAGCCCAATACGCTATCTGAAATAGGAGCGACGTAAATTGAACAAATGTGATAGAATTTCCGTGAATTCTTACATGAACCTTAATGTAAAATGATCTAATCGGGTCTCTGTTTGCCCTACCATAGAAGTCTAATAGTGCATTTTAGTCGCCATTTCATGCGCTTTGAAATGCCGCTTAGCCCAATACGCTATCTGAAATAGGAGCGACGTAAATTGAACAAATGTGATTGAATTTCGCTGAATTCTTAAATTAACCATAATATGAAATGATCTAATCGGGTCTCTGTTTGTCCTACCCCAGAAGTTTAACAGTGCATTTTACTCGCCATTTCGTGCGCTTTGAGATGCCGCATAGCCCAATACGCCATCTGAAATAGGAGCGACGTAAATTGAACAAATGTGATAGAATTTCCGTGAATTCTTATATTAACCGTAATGTAAAATGATCTAATCGGGTCTCTGTTCGCCCTACCATAGAAGTCTAATCGTGCATTTCACTCGCCATTTCATGCGCTTTGAGATGCCACCTAGCCCAGTACGCTATCTGAAATAGGAGCGACGTAAGTTGAACAAATGTGATAGAATTACGCTGAATTCTTTTATTAACCATAATGTAAAATGATCTAATCGGGTCTCTGATTGCCCTATCATAGTAGTTTAGTAGTGCATTTTACTCGCCATTCCACGCGCTTTAAGATGCCGCCTAGCCCAGTACGCTATCTAAAATAGGAGCGACGTAAGTTGAACAAATGTGATAGAATTACGCTGAATTCTTATATTAACCGTAATATAAAATGATCTAATCGGGTCTCCGTTTGCCTTATCCTAGAAGTTTAGTATTGCATTTTACTCGCCATTTCATGCGCTTTGAGATGCCGCTTAGCCCAATACGCTATCTGAAATAGGAGCGACGTAAATTGAACAAATGTGATAGAATTTCGCTGAATTCTTATATTAACCAAAATATATAATGATCTAATCGGGTCTCTGATTGCCCTATCATAGATGATTAATAGTGCATTTTACTCGCCACTCCACCCGCTTTAGGATGCCGCCTAGCCCAGTACGCTATCCGAAATAGGAGCGACGTAAATTGAACAAATGTGATAGAATTTTGCTGAATTCTTAAATTAACCATAATATAAAATGATCTAATCGGGTCTCTGTTTGCACGACCCTAGAAGTTTAATAGTGCATTTTACTCGCCATTTCATGCGCTTTGAGATGCCGCTTAGCCCAATAAGCTATCTGAAATTGGAGCGACGAAAATTGAACAAATGTGATAGAATTTTGCTGAATTCTTAAATTAACCATAATATTAGATGATCTAATCGGGCCTCTGTTTGCCCTACCCTAGAAGTTTAATAGTGCATTTTACTCGCCATTTCACACGCTTTGAGATGCCGCTTAGCCCAATACGCTGTCTGAAATAGGAGCGACGTAAGTTGAACAAATGTGATAGAATTTCGTTGAATTCTTTTATTAACCATAATGTAAAATGATCTAATCGGGTCTCTGTTCGCCCTAGCCTACAAGTATAATTCTGCATTTTATTCGCCATTTCATGCGCTTTGAGATGGCGCTTAGCCCAATACGCTACCTGAAATAGGAGCGACGTAAATTGAACAAATGTGATAGAATTTCGCTGAATTCTTAAATTAACCATAATATGAAATGATCTAATCGGGTCTCTGTTTGTCCTACCCCAGATGTTTAATAGTTCATTTTACTCGCCATTTCATGCGCTTTGAGACGCCGCATAGCCCAATACGCTATCTGAAATAGGAGCGACGTAAATTGAACAAATGTGATAGAATTTCCGTGAATTCTTATATTAACCTTAATGTAAAATGATCTAATCGGGTCTCTGTTCGCCCTACCATAGAAGTCTAATCGTGCATTTCGCTCGCCATTTCATGCGCTTTGAGATGCCGCCTAGCCCAGTACGCTATCTGAAATAGGAGCGACGTAAGTTGAACAAATGTGATAGAATTACGCTGAATTCTTATATTAACCGTAATATAAAATGATCTAATCGGGTCTCTGTTTGCCTTATCCTAGAAGTTTAATAGTGCATTTTACTCGCCATTTCTTGCGCTTTGAGATACCGCTAAGCACAATACGCTATCTGAAATAGGAGCGACGTAAATTGAACAAATGTGACACAACTTCGCTGAAATCTTATATTAACCGTAATATAAAATGATCTAATCGGGTCTCTGTTCAGCTTATCCTAGAAGTTTAATGGTGCATTTTGTTCGCCATTTCATGCGCTCTGAGATGCCGCTTAGCGCAATAGGCTATCAGAAATAGGAGCGACGTAAATTGAACAAATGTGATAGAATTTCCCTGAAATCTTATATTAAACAAAATATAAAATGATCTAATCGGGTCTCTGATTGCCCTATCATAGAAGTTTAGTAGTGCATTTTACTCGCCATACCACGCGCTTTAAGATGCCGCCTAGCCCAGTCCGCTATCTGAAATAAGAGCGACGTAAGTTGAAGAAATGTGATAGAATTACGCTGAATTCTTATACTAACCGTAATATAAAATGATCTAATCGGGTCTCTGTTTGCCTTATCCTAGAAGTTTAGTATTGCATTTTACTCGCCATTTCATGCGCTTTGAGATGCCGCTTCGCCCAATACGCTATCTGAAATAGGAGCGACGTAAATTGAACAAATGTGATAGAATTTCGCTGAATTCTTAAATTAACCATAACATAAAATGATCTAATCGGGTCTCTGCTTGCCCTACCCTAGAAGTTCTATAGTGCATTTTACTCCTCAAGTCATGCGCTTTGAGAAGCCGCTTAGCCCAATACGCTGTCTGAAATACGAGAGACGTAAATTGAACCAATGTTATAGAATTTTACTGAATTCTTAAATTATCCATAATATAAAATGACCTAATCGGGTCTCTGTTTGCCCTACCCTAGAAGTTTAATAGTGCATTTTACTCGCCATTTCATGCGCTTTGAGATGCCGCTTAGCCGAATACGCTAACTGAAATAGGAGCGACGTAAATTGAACAAATGTGATACAATTACCCTGAAATCTGATATTAAACAAAATATAAAATGATCTAATCGGGTCTCTGATTGCCCTATCATAGAAGCTTAGTAGTGCATTTTACTCGCCATTCCATGCGCTTTAAGATGCCGCCTAGCCCAGTACGCTATCTGAAATAGGAGCGACGTAAGTTGAACACATGTGATAGAATTTCGCTGAATTCTTAAATTAACCATAATATAAAATGATCTCATAGGGTCTCTGCTTGCCCTACCCTAGAAGTTTAATAGTGCATTTTACTCGCCATTTCATGCGCTTTGAGATGCCGCATAGCCCAATACGCTATCTGAAATAGGAGCGACGTAAATTGAACAAATGTGATAGAACTTCGCTGAAATCTTATATTAAACAAAATATAAAATGGTCTAATCAGGTCTCTGATTGCCCTATCATAGAAGTTTAGTAGTGCATTTTAGTCGCCATTCCACGCGCTTTAAGATGCCGCCTAGCCCAGTATGCTATCTGAAATAGGAGCGACGTAAATTGAACAAATGTGATAGAACTTCGCTGAAATCTTATATTAAACAAAATATAAAATGATCTAATCAGGTCTCTGATTACCCTATCATAGAAGTTTAGTAGTGCATTATACTCGCCATTTCATGCGCTTTCAGATGCCGCTTAGCCCAATACGCTATCTGATATAGGAGCGACGTAAATTGAACAAATGTGATAGAATTTCACTGAATTCTTAAATTAACCATAATATAAAATGATCTAATCGGGTCTCTGTTTGCCCTACCGTAGAAGTTTAATAGTGCATTTTACTCGCCATTGCATGTGCTTTGAGATGCCGCATAGCCCAATGCGCTATCTGAAATAGGAGCGACGTAAATTGAACAAATGTGATAGAATTTCACTGAATTCTTATATTAACCTTAATGTAAAATGATCTAATCGGGTCTCTGTTCGCCCTACCATAGAAGTTTAATAGTGCATTTCACTCGACATTTCATGCGCTTTGAGATGCCGCTTAGCCCAATATGGTATCTGAAATAGGAGCGACGTAAATTGAACAAATGTGATAGAATTTCCCTGAATTCTTATATTAACCGTAATATAAAATGATCTAATCGGGTCTCTGTTTGCCTTATCCTAGGAGTTTAATAGTGCATTATACTCGCCATTTGATGCGCTTTGCGATGCCGCTTAGCACAATACGCAATCTGAAATAGGAGCGACGTAAATTGAATAAATGTGATAGAATTTCGCTGAATTCTTAAATTAACCATAATATAAAATGATTTAATCGGGTCTTTGTTTGCCGTAGCCTAGAAGTTTAATAGTGCATTTTACTCGCCATTTCATGCGCTTTCAGATGCCGCTTAGCCCAATACGCTATCTGAAACAGGAGCGACGTAAATTGAACAAATGTGATAGAATTTCGCTGAATTCTTAAATTAACCATAATATAAAATGATCTTATCGGGTCTCTGTTTGCCCTACCCCAGAAGTTTAATAGTGCATTTCACTCGCAATTTCATGCGCTTTGAGATGCCGCTTAGACCAATACGCTATTTGAAATAGGAGCGACGTAAATTGAACAAATGTGACACAACTTCGCTGAAATCTTATATTAACCATAATATAAAATGATCTAATCGGGTCTCTGTTTGCCCTACCAGAGAAGTTTAATAGTGTATTTCACTCGTCACTTCATGCGCTTTGAGATGCCGCTAATCCCAATAAGCTATCTGAAATAGGAGCGACGTAAATTGAACAAATGTGATAGAATTTCGCAGAATTCTTATATTAACCGAAATATAAAATGATCTAATCTGGTCTCTGTTCGCCCTAGCCTAGAAGTTTAATAGTGCATTTTGTTCGCCATTCCACGCGCTTTAAGATGCCGCCTAGCCCAGTACGCTATCTGAAATAGGAGCGACGTAAATTGAACAAATGTGATAGAATTTCGCTGAAATCTTAAATTAACCATAATATAAAATGATCTAATCGGGTCTCTGTTTGTCCTACCCTAGAAGTTTAATAGTGCATTTTACTCACCATTTCATGCGCTTTGAGATGCCGCTTAGCCCAATACGCTATCTGAAATAGGAGCGACGTAAGTTGAACGAATGTGATAGAATTTCGCTGAATTCTTTTATTAACCATAATGTAAAATGATCTGATCGGGTCTCTGTTCGCCCTAGCCTAGAAGTATAATGATGCATTTTATTCGCCATTTCATGCGCTTTGAGATGCCGCTTAGCCCAGTACGCTACCTGAAATAGGAGCGACGTAAATTGAACAAATGTGATAGAATTTCGTTGAATTCTTATATTAACCTGAATGTAAAATGATCTAATCGGGTCTCTGTTCGCCCTACCATAGAAGTCTAATAGTGCATTTCACTCGCAATTTCATGCGCTTTGAAATGCCGCTTAGCCCAATACGCTATCTGAAATAGGAGCGACGTAAATTGAACTAATGTGATAGAATTCGCTGAATTCTTAAATTAACCATAATATAAAATGATCTTATCGGGTCTCTGTTTGCCGTACCCTAGCAGTTAAATAGTGCATTTTACTCGCCATTTCATGCGCTTTGAGATGCCGCTTAGGCCGAATACGCTATCAGAAATAGGAGCGACGTAAATTGAACAAATGTGATAGAATTTCGCTGAATTCTTAAATTAACCATAATATAAAATGATCTTATCGGGTCTCTGTTCGCCCTACCCTAGAAGTATAATAGTGCATTTTACTCGCCATTGCATGTGCTTTGAGATGCCGCATAGCCGAATACGCTATCTGAAACAGGAGCGACGTAATTGTACAAATGTGATAGAATTTCCCTGAATTCTTATATTAACTTAATGTAAAATGATCTAATCGGGTCTCTGTTCGCCCTACCATAGAAGTCTAATAGTGCATTTCACTCGACATTTCATGCGCTTTGAGATGCCGCTTAGCCCAATACGCTATCTGAAACAGGAGCGACGTAAATTGAACAAATGAGATAGAATTTCGCTGAATTCTTAAATTAACCATTATTTAAAATGATCTAATCGGGTCTCTGTTTGCCCTACCTTAGAAGTTTAATAGTGCATTTCACTCGTCATTTCATGCGCTTTGAGATGCCGCTTAGACCAATACGCTATCTGAAATAGGAGCGACGTAAATTGAACAAATTTGATAGAACTTCGCTAAATCTTATATTAAACAAAATATAAAATGATCTAATCAGGTCGCTGATTGCACTATCATAGAAGTTTAGTAGTGCATTTTTACTCGCCATTCCACGCGCCTTAAGATGCCGCCCTAGCCCAGTATGCTATCTGGAATAGGAGCGACGTAAGTTGAACAAATGTGATAGAATTACGCTGAATTCTTATATTAACCGTAATATAAAATGATCGAATCTGGTCTCTGTTTGGCATATCCTAGAAGTTTAATAGTGCATTTTACTGGCCTTCTGCGCTTTGAATGCGCTAGCTACCCAATACGCTATCTGAAATAGGAGCGACGTAAATTGAACAAATGTGATAGAATTTCGCTGAAATCTTAAATAACCATAATATAAAATGATCTAATCGGGTCTCTGTTTGTCCTACCCTAGAAGTTTAATAGTGCATTTTACTCACCATTTCATGCGCTTTGAGATGCCGCTTAGCCCAAATACGCTATCTGAAATAGGAGCGACGTAAGTTGAACGAATGTGATAGAATTTCGCTGAATTCTTTTATTAACCATAATGTAAAATGATCTGATCGGGTCTCTGTTCGCCCTAGCCTAGAAGTATAATGATGCATTTTATTCGCCATTTCATGCGCTTTGAGATGCCGCTTAGCCCAGTACGCTACCTGAAATAGGAGCGACGTAAATTGAACAAATGTGATAGAATTTCGTTGAATTCTTATATTAACCTGAATGTAAAATGATCTAATCGGGTCTCTGTTCGCCCTACCATAGAAGTCTAATAGTGCATTTCACTCGCAATTTCATGCGCTTTGAAATGCCGCTTAGCCCAATACGCTATCTGAAATAGGAGCGACGTAAATTGAACAAATGTGATAGAATTTCGCTGAATTCTTAAATTAACCATAATATAAAATGATCTTATCGGGTCTCTGTTTGCCGTACCCTAGCAGTTAAATAGTGCATTTTACTCGCCATTTCATGCGCTTTGAGATGCCGCTTAGCCGAATACGCTATCAGAAATAGGAGCGACGTAAATTGAACAAATGTGATAGAATTTCGCTGAATTCTTAAATTAACCATAATATAAAATGATCTTATCGGGTCTCTGTTCGCCCTACCCTAGAAGTTTAATAGTGCATTTTACTCGCCATTGCATGTGCTTTGAGATGCCGCATAGCCGAATACGCTATCTGAAACAGGAGCGACGTAAATTGTACAAATGTGATAGAATTTCCCTGAATTCTTATATTAACTTAATGTAAAATGATCTAATCGGGTCTCTGTTCGCCCTACCATAGAAGTCTAATAGTGCATTTCACTCGACATTTCATGCGCTTTGAGATGCCGCTTAGCCCAATACGCTATCTGAAACAGGAGCGACGTAAATTGAACAAATGAGATAGAATTTCGCTGAATTCTTAAATTAACCATTATATAAAATGATCTAATCGGGTCTCTGTTTGCCCTACCTTAGAAGTTTAATAGTGCATTTCACTCGTCATTTCATGCGCTTTGAGATGCCGCTTAGACCAATACGCTATCTGAAATAGGAGCGACGTAAATTGAACAAATTTGATAGAACTTCGCTAAAATCTTATATTAAACAAAATATAAAATGATCTAATCAGGTCGCTGATTGCACTATCATAGAAGTTTAGTAGTGCATTTTACTCGCCATTCCACGCGCCTTAAGATGCCGCCTAGCCCAGTATGCTATCTGGAATAGGAGCGACGTAAGTTGAACAAATGTGATAGAATTACGCTGAATTCTTATATTAACCGTAATATAAAATGATCGAATCTGGTCTCTGTTTGGCATATCCTAGAAGTTTAATAGTGCATTTTACTGGCCATTTCATGCGCTTTGAAATGCCGCTTAGCCCAATACGCTATCTGAAATAGGAGCGACGTAAATTGAACAAATGTGATAGAATTTCGCTGAAATCTTAAATTAACCATAATATAAAATGATCTAATCGGGTCTCTGTTTGTCCTACCCTAGAAGTTTAATAGTGCATTATACTCGCCATTTCATGCGCTTTGCGATGCCGCTTAGGCCAATACGCTATCTGAAATAGGAGCGACGTAAATTGAATAAATGTGATAGAATTTCGCTGAATTCTTAAATTAACCATAATATAAAATGATCTAATCGGGTCTCTGTTCGCCCTACGCTAGAAGTTTAATAGTGCATTTCACTCGACATTTCATGCGCTTTGAGATGCCGCTTAGCCCAATACGCTATCTGAAACAGGAGCGACGTAAATTGAACAAATGTGATAGAATTTCGCTGAATTCTTAAATTAACCATTATATAAAATGATCTAATCGGGTCTCTGTTTGCCCTACCCTAGAAGTTTAATAGTGCATTTCACTCGTCATTTCATGCGCTTTGAGATGCCGCTTAGACCAATACGCTATCTGAAATAGGAGCGACGTAAATTGAACAAATTTGATAGAACTTCGCTAAAATCTTATATTAAACAAAATATAAAATGATCTAATCAGGTCGCTGATTGCACTATCATAGAAGTTTAGTAGTGCATTTTACTCGCCATTCCACGCGCCTTAAGATGCCGCCTAGCCCAGTATGCTATCTGAAATGGGAGCGACGTAAGTTGAACAAATGTGATAGAATTACGCTGAATTATTATATTAACCGTAATATAAAATGATCTAATCTGGTCTCTGTTTGGCTTATCCTAGAAGTTTAATAGTGCATTTTACTCGCCATTTCATGCGCTTTGAAATGCCGCTTAGCCCAATACGCTATCTGAAATAGGAGCGACGTAAATTGAACAAATGTGATAGAATTTCGCTGAAATCTTAAATTAACCATAATATAAAATGATCTAATCGGGTCTCTGTTTGTCCTACCCTAAAAGTTTAATAGTGCGTTATACTCGCCATTTCATGCGCTTTGCGATACCGCTTAGGCCAATACGCTATCTGAAATAGGAGCGACGTAAATTGAATAAATGTGATAGAATTTCGCTGAATTCTTAAATTAACCATAATATAAAATGATATAATCGGGTCTTTGTTTGCCCTAGCATAGAAGTTCAATAGTGCATTTTACTCGCTATTTCATGCGCTTTCAGATGCCGCTTAGCCCAATACGCTATCTGAAATAGGAGCGACGTAAATTGAACAAATGTGATAGAATTTCGCTGAATTCTTAAATTAACCATAATATAAAATGATCTAATCGGGTCTCTGTTCGCCCTACGCTAGAAGTTTAATAGTGCATTTTGCTCACCATTTCATGCGCTTTGAGATGCCGCTTAGCCCAATACGCTATCTGAAATAGGAGCGACGTATGTTGAACGAATGTGATAGAATTTCGCTGAATTCTTTTATTAACCATAATGTAAAATAATCTGATCGGGTCTCTGTTCGCCCTAGCCTAGAAGTATAATGGTGCATTTTATTCGCCATTTCATGCGCTTTGAGATGCCGCTTAGCCCAGTGCGCTACCTGAAATAGGAGCGACGTAAATTGAACAAATGTGATAGAATTTCGTTGAATTCTTATATTAACCTTAATGTAAAATGATCTAATCGGGTCTCTGATTGCCCTATCATAGAATTTGAATAGTGCATTCTACTCGCCATTCCACGCGCTTTAAGATGCCGCCTAGCCCAGTACGCTATCTGAAATAGGAGCGACGTAAATTGAACAAATGTGATAGAATTTTCCTGAATTCTTAAATTAACCATAATATAAAATGATCTAATCGGGCCCCTTTTTGCCCTACCCTAGATGTTTCATAGTGCATTTTACTCGCCATTTCATGCGCTTTGAGATGCCGCTTAGCCCAATACGCTATCTGAAATAGGAGCGACGTAAATTGAACAAATGTGATAGAACTTCGCTGAAATCTTATATTAAACAAAATATAAAATGATCTAATCAGGTCTCTGATTGCCCTATCATAGAAGTTTAGTAGTGCATTTTACTCGCCATTCCACGCGCTTTAAGATGCCGCCTAGCCCAGTATGCTATCTGAAATAGGAGCGACGTAAGTTTAACAAATGTGATAGAATTACGCTGAATTCTTATATTAGCCGTAATATAAAATGATCTAATCGGGTCTCTGTTTGCCTTATCCTAGGAGTTGAATAGCGCATTTTACTCGCCATTTCATGCGCTTTGAGATGCTGCTTAGCCCAATACGCTATCTGAAATAGGAGCGACGTAAATTGAACAAATCTGATAGAATTTCCCTGAAATCTTATATTAAACAAAATATAAAATGATCTAATCGGGTCTCTGTTTGCCTTATCCTAGAAGTTTAATAGTGCATTTTACTCGCCATTTCATGCGCTTTCAGATGCCGCTTAGCCCAATACGCTATCTGAAATAGGAGCGACGTAAATTGAACAAATGTGATAGAATTTCGCTGAATTCTTAAATTAACCATAATATAAAATGATCTTATCGGGTCTCTGTTTGCCGTACCCTAGCAGTTAAATAGTGCATTTTACTCGCCATTTCATGCGCTTTGAGATGCCGCTTAGCCGAATACGCTATCTGAAATAGGAGCGACGTAAATTGAACAAATGTGATAGAATTTCGCTGAATTCTTAAATTAACCATAATATAAAATGATCTTATCGGGTCTCTGTTCGCCCTACCCTAGAAGTTTAATAGTGCATTTTACTCGCCATTGCATGTGCTTTGAGATGCCGCATAGCCGAATACGCTATCTGAAACAGGAGCGACGTAAATTGTACAAATGTGATAGAATTTCCCTGAATTCTTATATTAACTTAATGTAAAATGATCTAATCGGGTCTCTGTTCGCCCTACCATAGAAGTCTAATAGCGCATTTCACTCGACATTTCATGTGCTTTGAGATGCCGCTTAGACCAATACGCTATCTGAAATAGGAGCGACGTAAATTGAACAAATGTGATAGAATTTTCCTGAATTCTTAAATTAACCATAATATAAAATGATCTAATCGGGCCTCTTTTTGCCCTACCCTAGAAGTTTCATAGTGCATTTTACTCGCCACTCCACGCGCTTTAGGATGCCGCCTAGCCCAGTACGCTATCCGAAATAGGAGCGACTTAAATTGAACAAATGTGATAGAATTTTGCTGAATTCGTAATTGACCATAATATAAAATGATCTAACCGGGTCTCTGTTTGCCCTACCCTAGAAGTTTAATAGTGCATTTTACTCGCCATTTCATGCGCTTTGAGATGCCGCTTAGCCCAATACGCTATCTGAAATAGGAGCGACGTAAATTGAACAAATGTGATAGAATTTCGCTGAATTCTTTTATTAACCACAATGTAAAATGATCTGATCGGGTCTCTGTTCGCCCTAGCCTAGAAGTTTAATAGTGCATTTTATTCGCCATTTCATGCGCTTTGAGATGCCGCTTAGCTGAGTACGCTATCTGAAATAGGAGCGACGTAAATTGAACAAATGTGATACAATTTCCCTGAAATCTTATATTAAACAAAATATAAAATGATCTAATCGGGTCTCTGATTGCCCTATCATAGAAGATTAGTAGTGCATTTTACTCGCCATTCCGCGCGCTTTAAGATGGCGCCTAGCGCAGTACGCTATCTGAAATAGGACCGACGTAAGTTGAACAAATGTGATAGAATTACGCTGAATTCTTATATTAACCGTAATATAAAATGATCTAATCGGGTCTCTGTTTGCCTTATCCTAGAAATTTAGTATTGCATTTTACTCGCTATTTCATGCGATTCGAGATGCCGCATAGCCCAGTACGCTATCTGAAATAGGAGCGACGTAAATTGAACAAATGTGATAGAATTTCGCTGAATTCTTATATTAACCAAAATATATAATGATCTAATCGGGTCTCTGATTGCCCTATCATAGATGATTAATAGTGCATTTTACTCGCCACTCCACGCGATTTAGGATGCCGCCAAGCCCAGTACGCTATCCGAAATAGGAGCGACGTAAATTGAACAAATGTGATAGAATTTTGCTGAATTCTTAAATTAACCATAATATTAGATGATCTAATCGGGTCTCTGTTTGCCCTACCCTAGAAGTTTAATAGTGCATTTTACTCGCCATTTCATGCGCTTTGAGATGCCGCTTAGCCCAATACGCTATTTGAAATAGGAGCGACGTAAATTGAACAAATGTGATAGAATTTCGCAGAATTCTTGTATTAACCGAAATATAAAATGATCCAATCTGGTCTCTGTTCGCCCTAGCCTAGAAGTTTAATAGTGCATTTTGTTCGCCGTTTCATGCGCTTTGAGATGCCGCTTAGCCCAATACGCTATCTGAAATAGGAGCGACGTAAATTGAACAAATGTGATAGAATTTCCCTGAAATCTTATATTAACCAAAATATAAAATGATCTAATCGGGTCTCTGATTGCCCTATCATAGAATTTTAATAATGCATTTTGCTCGCCATTCCACGCGCTTTAAGATGCCGCCTAGCCCAGTACGCTATCTGAAATAGGAGCGACGTAAATTGAGCAAATGTGATAGAATTTCGCTGAAATCTTAAATTAACCATAATATAAAATGATCTAATCGGGTCTCTGTTCGCCCTACGCTAGAAGTTTAATAGTGCATTTTACTCACCATTTCATGCGCTTTGAGATGCCGCTTAGCCCAATACGCGATCTGAAATAGGAGCGACGTAAGTTGAACGAATGTGATAGAATTTCGCTGAATTCTTTTATTAACCATAATGTAAAATGATCTGATCGGGTCTCTGTTCGCCCTAGCCTACAAGTATAATGGTGCATTTTATTCGCCGTTTCATGCGCTTTGAGATGCCGCTTAGCCCAATACGGTATCTGAAATAGGAGCGACGAAAATTGAACAAATGTGATAGAATTTTGCTGAATTCTTAAATTAACCATAATATAAAATGATCTAATCGGGTCTCTGATTGCCCTATCATAGAATTTTAATGGTGCATTTTACTTGCCATTCCACGCGCTTTAAGATGCCGACTAGCCCAGTACGCTATCTGAAATAGGAGCGACATAAATTGAACAAATGTGATAGAATTTTGGTGAATTCTTAAATTAACCATAAAATAAAATGATCTAATCGGATCTCTTTTTTCCCTACCCTAGAAGTTTCATAGTGCATTTTGCTCGCCATTTCATGCGCTTTGAGATGCCGCTTAGCCCAATACGCTATCTGAAATAGGAGCGACGTAAGTTGAACAAATGTGATAGAGTTTCGCTGAATTCTTTTATTAACCACAATGTAAAATGATCTAATCGGGTCTCTGTTTGCCCTACCCTAGAAATTTAATAGTGCATTTTACTCGCCATTCCACAGGCTTTAAGATGCCGCCTAGCCAGTACGATATCTGAAATAGGAGCGACGTAAGTTGAACAAATGTGATAGAATTTTGCTGAATTCTTAAATTAACCAACATATAAAATGATCTAATCTGGTCTCTGTTCGCCCTACCATAGAAGTCTAATAGTGCATTTCACTCGCAATTTCATGCGCTTTGAGATGCCGCTTAGCCCAATACGCTATTTGAAATAGGAGCGACGGAAATTGAACAAATGTGACACAACTTCGCTGAAATTTTATATTAACCATAATATAAAATGATCTAATCGGGTCTCTCTTTTCCCAACCCTAGAAGATTCATAGTGCATTTTACTCGCCATTTCATGCGCTTTGAGATGCCGCTTAGCCCAATACGCTATCTGAAATAGGAGCGACGTAAACTGAACAAATGTGATAGAATTTCGCTGAATTCTTAAATTAACCATAATGTAAAATGATCTAATCGGGTCTCTGTTTGCCCTACCCCAGAAGTTTAATAGTGCATTTCACTCGTCATTTCATGCGCTTTGAGATGCCGCTTAGACCAATACGCTATCTGAAATAGGAGCGACGTAAATTGAACAAATGTGATAGAACTTCGCTGAAATCTTATATTAACCGTAATATAAATGATCTAATCGGGTCTCTGTTTGGCTTATCCTAGAAGTTTAATAGTGCATTGTACTCGCCATTTCATGCGCTTTGAAATGCCGCTTAGCCCAATACGCTATCTGAAATAGGAGCGACGTAAATTGAACAAATGTGATAGAATTTCGCTGAATTCTTAAATTAACCATAATATAAAATGATCTAATCGCGTCTCTGTTTGTCCTACCCTAGAAGTTTAATAGTGCATTTCACTCGCCATTTCATGCGCTTTTAGATGCCGCATAGCCCAATACGCTATCTGAAATGGGACCGACGAAAATTGAACAAATGTGATAGAATTTCCGTGAATTCTTATATTAAACTTAATGTAAAATGATCTAATCGGGTCTCTGTTCGCCCTACCCTAGAAGTTTAATAGTGCATTTTATTCGCCATTTCATGCGCTTTGAGATGCCGCTTAGCCGAATACGCTGACTGAAATAGGAGCGACGTAAATTGAACAAATGTGATACAATTTCCCTGAAATCTGATATTAAACAAAATATAAAATGATCTAATCGTGTCTCTGATTGCCCTATCATAGAAGTTTAATAGTGCATTTTATTCGCCATTCCATGCGCTTTGAGATGCCGCTTAGCCGAATTCGCTATCTGAAATAGGAGCCACGTAAATTGAACAAATGTGATAAAATTTCACTGAAATCTTATATTAAACAAAATATAAAATGATCTAATCGGGTCTCTGATTGCCCTATCGTAGAAGTTTAATAGTTCATTTCACTCGTCATTTCATGCGCTTTGAGATGCCGCTAAGCCCAATACGCTATCTGTAATAGGAGCGACGTAAATTGAACAAATGTGATAGAATTTCGCTGAATTCTTATATTAACCAATACATAAAATGATCTAATCGTGTCTCTGATTGCCCTATCATAGAAGTTTAATAGTGCATTTTACTTGCCATTCCACGCGCTTTAAGATGCCGCCTAGCCCAGTACGCTATCTGAAATAGGAGCGACATAAATTGAACAAATGCGATAAAATTTTGCTGACATCTTAAATTAACCATAATATAAAATGATCTAATCGGGTCTCTGATTGCCCTATCATAGAAGTTTAACAGTGTATTTTGTTCGCCATTTCATGCGCTTTGAGATGCCGCTTAGCCCAATACGCTATCTGAAATAGGAGCGACGTAAATTGAACAAATGTGATAGAATTACGCTGAATTCTTATATTAACCGTAATATAAAATGATCTAATCGGGTCTCTGATTGCCGTATCCTATAAGTTTAATAGTGAATTATACTCGCCATTTCATGCGCTTTGCGATGCCGCTCAGCCCAATACGCTATCTGAAATAGGAGCGACGTAAATTGAACAAATGTGATAGAATTTCGCTGAATTCTTAAATTAACGATAATATAAAATGAACTAATCGGGTCTCTGTTTGTCCTACCCTAAAAGTTTAATAGTGCATTTTACTCGCCATTTCATGCGCTTTGAGATGCCGCATAGCCTAATACGCTGTCTGAAATAGGAGCGACGTAAATTGAACAAATGTGATAGAATTTCCCTGAATTCTTATATTAACTTAATGTAAAATGATCTAATCGGGTCTCTGTTCGCCCTACCATAGAAGTCTAATAGTGCATTTTATTCGACATTTCATTCGCTTTGAGATGCCTCTTAGCCGAATACGCTATCCGAAATAGGAGCGACGTAAATTGAACAAATGTGATACAATTTCCCTGAAATCTGATATTAAACAAAATATAAAATGATCTAATCGGGTCTCTGATTGCCCTATCATAGAAGTTTAGTAGTGCATTTTACTCGCCATTCCACGCGCTTTAAGATGCCGCCTAGGCCAGTACGCTATCTGAAATAGGAGCGACGTAAGTTGAACAAATGTGATAGAAATACGCCGAATTCTTATATTAACCGTAATATAAAATGATTTAATCGGGTCTCTGTTTGCCGTATCCTAGAAGTTTAACAGTGCATTATACTCGCCATTTCATGCGCTTTGAGATGCCGCTTAGCCCAATACGCTATCTGAAATAGGAGCGACGTAAATTGAACGAATGTGATAGAATTACGCTGCATTCTTAAATTAACCATAATATAAAATGATTTAATCGGGTCTTTGTTTGCCCTACCCTAGACGTTTAGTAGTCCATTTTACTCGCCATTGCATGTGCTTTGAGATGCCGCATAGCCCAATACGTTATCTGAAATAGGAGCGACGCAAATTGAACAAATGTGATAGAATTTCCGTGAATTCTTATATTACCCTAACTGTAAAATGATCTAATTGGGTCTCTGTTCGCCCTACCATAGAAGTCTAATAGTGCATTTCACTCGACATTTCATGCGCTTTGAGATGCCGCTTAGCCCAATACGCTATCTGAAATAGGAGCGACGTAAATTGAACAAATGAGATAGAATATCGCTGAATTCTTAAATTAACCATAATATAAAATGATCTAATCGGGTCTCTCTTTGCGCTACCCTAGAAGTTTAATAGTGCATTTCACTCGTCATTTCGTGCGCTTTGAGATGCCGCTTAGACCAATACGCTATCTGAAATAGGTGCGACGTAAATTGAACAAATGTGATAGAACTTCGCTGAACTCTTATATAAAACAAAATATAAAATGATCTAATCAGGTCTCTGATTGCCCTATCATAGAAGTTTAATAGTGCATTTTACTCGCCACTCCACGCGCTTTAAGATGCCGCCTAGCCCAGTATGCTATCTGAAATAGGAGCGACGTAAATTGAACAAATGTGATAGAATTTCCCTGAAATCTTATATTAAACAAAATATAAAATGATCTAATCGGGTCTCTGATTGCCCTATCATAGAAGTTTAATAGTGCATTTCACTCGTCATTTCATGCGCTTTGAGATGCCGCTAAGCCCAATAAGCTATCTGTAATAGGAGCGACGTAAATTGAACAGATGTGATAGAATTTCGCTGAATTCTTATATTAACCAAAATATAAAATGATCTAATCGTGTCTCTGATTGCCCTATCATAGAAGTTTAATAGTGCATTTTACTTGCCATTCCACGCGCTTTAAGATGCCGCCTAGCCCAGTACGCTATCTGAAATAGGAGCGACATAAATTGAACAAATGCGATAAAATTTTGCTGACATCTTAAATTAACCATAATATAAAATGATCTAATCGGGTCTCTGATTGCCCTATCATAGAAGCTTAACAGTGTATTTTGATCGCCATTTCATGCGCTTTGAGATGCCGCTTAGCCCAATACGCTATCGGAAATAGGAGCGACGTAAATTGAACAAATGTGATAGAATTACGCTGAATTCTTATATTAACCGTAATATAAAATGATCTAATCCGGTCTCTGATTGCCTTATCCTAGAAGTTTAATAGTGCATTATACTCGCCATTTCATGCTCTTTGAGATGCCGCATCGCCTAGTACGCTGTCTGAAGTAGGAGCGACGTAAATTGAACAAATGTGATAGAATTTCCCTGAATTGTTATATTAACTTAATGTAAAATGATCTAATCGGGTCTCTGTTCGCCCTACCATAGAAGTCTAATAGTGCATTTTATTCGACATTTCATTCGCTTTGAGATGCCGCTTAGCCGAATACGCTATCTGAAATAGGAGCGACGTAAATTGAACAAATGTGATACAATTTCCCTGAAATCTGATATTAAACAAAATATAAAATGATCTAATCGGGTCTCTGATTGCCCTATCATAGAAGTTTAGTAGTGCATTTTACTCGCCATTCCACGCGCTTTAAGATGCCGCCTAGGCCAGTACGCTATCTGAAATAGGAGCGACGTAAGTTGAACAAATGTGATAGAATTACGCCGAATTCTTATATTAACCGTAATATAAAATGATCTAACCGGGTCTCTGTTTGCCGTATCCTAGAAGTTGAACAGTGCATTATACTCGCCATTTCATGCGCTTTGAGATGCCGCTTAGCCCAATACGCTATCTGAAATAGGAGCGACGTAAATTGAACGAATGTGATAGAATTACGCTGAATTCTTAAATTAACCATAACATAAAATGATTTAATCGGGTCTTTGTTTGCCCTACCCTAGAAGTTTAATAGTCCATTTTACCCGCCATTGCATGTGCTTTGAGATGCCACACAGCCCAATACGCTATCTGAAATAGGAGCGACGTAAATTGAACAAATGTGATAGAATTTCCCTGAATTCTTATATTAACTTAATGTAAAATGATCTAATCGGGTCTCTGTTCGCCCTACCATAGAAGTCTACTAGTGCATTTCACTCGACATTTCATGCGCTTTGAGATGCCGCTTAGCCCAATACGCTATCTGAAATAGGAGCGACGTAAATTGAACAAATGTGATAGAATTTCCGTGAAATCTTATATTAAACTTAATGTAAAATGATCTAATCTGGTCTCTTTTTTCCCTACCCTAGAAGTTTCATAGTGCATCTTACTCGCCATTTCATGCGCTTTGAAATGCCGCTTAGCCCAATACGCTATCTGAACTAGGAGCGACGTAAATTGAACAAATGTGATACAATTTCCCTGAAATCTGATATTAAACAAAATATAAAATGATCTAATCGGGTCTCTGTTTGCCGTATCCTAGAAGTCTAATAGTGCATTTCACTCGACATTTCATGCGCTTTGAGATGCCGCTTAGCCCAATACGCTATCTGAAATAGGAGCGACGTAAATTGAACAAATGAGATAGAATTTCGCTGAATTCTTAAATTAACCATAATATAAAATGATCTAATCGGGTCTCTCTTTGCGCTACCCTAGAAGTTTAATAGTGCATTTCACTCGTCATTTCATGCGCTTTGAGATGCCGCTTAGACCAATACGCTATCTGAAATAGGTGCGACGTAAATTGAACAAATGTGATAGAACTTCGCTGAAATCTTATATAAAACAAAATATAAAATGATCTAATCAGGTCTCTGATTGCCCTATCATAGAAGTTTAGTAGTTCAT
This sequence comes from Macropis europaea, assembly GCA_916610135.2. NCBI lineage: Eukaryota > Metazoa > Arthropoda > Insecta > Hymenoptera > Melittidae > Macropis > Macropis europaea. The sequence goes on from CAKAJE020002012.1 coordinate 642,639, forward strand.
TTTACTCGCCACTCCACGCGCTTTAAGTTGCCGCCTATCCCAGTATGCTATCTGAAATAGGAGCGACGTAAATTGAACAAATGTGATAAAATTTCACTGAAATCTTATATTAAACAAAATATAAAATGATCTAATCGGGTCTCTGATTGCCCTATCATAGAAGTTTAATAGTGCATTTCACTCGTCATTTCATGCGCTTTGAGATGCCGCTAAGCCCAATAAGCTATCTGTAATAGGAGCGACGTAAATTGAACAGATGTGATAGAACTTCTCTGAAATCTTATATTAAACAAAATATGAAATGATCTAATCATGTCTCTGATTGCCCTGTCATAGAAGTTTAGTAGTGCATTTTACGCGCCATTCCACGCGCTTTAAGATGCCGACTAGCCCAGTATGCTATCTGAAATAGGAGCGACGTAAGTTGCACAAATGTGATAGAATTACGCTGAATTCTTATATTAACCGTAATATAAAATGATCTAATCGGGTCTCTGTTTGGCTTATCCTAGAAGTTTAATAGTGCATTTTACTCTTCACTTCATGCGCTTTGAATTGCCGCTTAGCCCAATACGCTATCTGAAATAGGAGCGACGTAAATTGAACACATGTGATAGAATTTTGCTGAATTCTTAAATTAACCATAATATAAAATGATCTAATCGGGTCTCTGATTACCCTATCATAGAAGTTTAATAGTGCATTTTACTCGCCATTCCACGCGCTTTAAGATGCCGACTAGCCCAGTAGGCTATCTGAAATAGGAGCGACGTAAGATGAACAAATGTGATAGAATTTCGCTGAATTCTTATATTAACCGTAATATAAAATGATCTAATCGGGTCTCTGATTGCCCTATCATAGTAGTTTAGTAGTGCATTTTACTCGCCACTCCACGCGCTTTAAGATGCCGCCTAGGCCAATACGCTATCTGAAATAGGAGCGACGTAAATTGAACAAATGTGATAGAATTTCGCTGAATTCTTAAATTAACCATAATATAAAATGATCTAATCGGGTCTCTGTTTGTCCTACCCTAGAAGTTTAATAGTGCATTTTACTCGCCATTTCATGCGCTTTGAGATGCCGCATAGCCCAATACGCTATCTGAAATAGGAGCGACGTAAATTGAACAAATGTGATAGAATTTCCGTGAATTCTTATATTAACCTTAATGTAAAATTATCTAATCGGGTCTCTGTTCGCCCTACCATAGAAGTCTAATAGTGCATTTCACTCGCCATTTCATGCGCTTTGAGGTGCCACCTAGCCCAGTACGCTTTCTGAAATAGGAGCGACGAAAGTTGAACGAATGTGATAGAATTACGCTGCATTCTTATATTAACCGTAATATAAAATGATCTAATCGGGACTCTGTTTGCCTTATCCTAGAAGTTTAATGGCGCGTTTTACTCGCCATTCCACGCGCTTTAAGATGCCGCATAGCCCAGTGTGCTATCTGAAATAGGAGCGACGTAAATTGAACAAATGTGATAGAATTTCGCTGAATTCTTATATTAACCGTAATATAAAATGATCTAATCGGGTCTCTGTTTGCCTTATCCTAGAAGTTTAATAGTGCATTATACTCGCCATTTCATGCGCTTTTAGATGCCGCCCAGCTCAGTACGCTATCTGAAATAGGAGCGACGTAAATTGAACAAATGTGATAGAATGTCGCTGAAATCTTATATTAACCGTAATATAAATTGGTCTAATCTGGTCTCTGTTTGCCCTACCCTAGAAGTTTAATAGTGCATTTCACTCGTCATTCCACGCGCTTTGAGATGCCGCTTAGCCCAATAAGCTACCTGAAATAGGAGCGACGTAAATTTAACAAATGTGATAGAATTACGCTGAAATCTTATATTAACCGTAATATAAAATGATCTAATCGGGTCTCTGCTTGCCTTACCCTTGAAGTTTAATAGTGCATTTTACTCGCCATTTCATGCGCTTTGAGATGCCGCTTAGCCCAATTCGCTATCTGAAATAGGAGCGACGTAAATTGAACAAATGTGATAGAATTTGGCTGAATTCTGAAATTAAGCATAATATAAATTGATCTAATCGGGTCTCTGTTTGACCTACCCTAGCAGCTTAATAGTGCATTTTACGCGCCATTTCTTGCGCTTTCAGATGCCGCTTAGCCCAATACGCTATCTGAAATATGAGCGACTTAAATTGAACAAATGTGATAGGATTTCACTGAATTCTTATATAAACCTTAATGTAAAATGATCTAGTCGGGTCTCTATTCGCAATACCCTAGAAGTTTAATAGTGCATTTCACTCGTCATTTCATGCGCTTTGAGATGCCGCTTAGCGCAATAAGCTATCTGAAATAGGAGCGACGTAAATTTAACAAATGTGATAGAATTACGCTGAATTCTTATATTAATCGTAATATAAAATGATCTAATCGGGTCTCTGATTGCCCTATCATAGTAGTTTAGTAGTGCATTTTACTCGCCACTCCACGCGCTTTAAGATGCCGCCTAGGCCAATACGCTATCTGAAATAGGAGCGACGTAAATTGAACAAATGTGATAGAATTTCGCTGAATTCTTAAATTAACCATAATATAAAATGATCTAATCGGGTCTCTGTTTGCCTTACCCTAGAAGTTTAATAGTGCATTGTACTCGCCATTTCTTGCGCTTTGAGGTGCCGCTTAGCCCAATACGCTATCTGAAATAGGAGCGACGAAAGTTGAACAAATGTGATAGAATTTCGCTGAATTCTTATATTAACCTTAATGTAAAATGATCTAATCGGGTCTCTGATCGCCCTACCCTGGAAGATTAATAGTGCATTTCATTCGTCATTTCATGCGCTGTGAGATGCCGCTTAGCCCAATACGCTATCTGAAATAGGAGCGATGTAAATTGAACAAATGTGATAGAATTTCGCTGAATTCTTATACTAACCAAAATATAAAATGATCTAATCAGGTCTCTGATTGCCCTATCATAGACGTTTAATTGTGCATTTTACTCGCCATTCCACGCGCTTTAAGATACCGCCTAGCCCACTGCGCTATCTGATATAGGAGCGACGTAAATTGAACAAACGTGATAGGATTTCGCTGAATACTTGTATTAACCAAAATATAAAATGATCTAATCGGGTCTCTCTTTGCCTTACCCTAGAAGTTTAATAGTGCATTTTATTCGCCATTCCATGCGCTTTGAGATGCCGCTTAGCCCAATACGCTATCTGAAATAGGAGCGACGTAGATTGAACAAATGTGATAGAATTTCGCTGAATTCTTATATTAACCAAAATATATAATGATCTAATCGGGTCCCTGATTGCCCTGTCATAGATGATTAATAGTGCATTTTACTCGCCACTCCACCCGCTTTAGGATGCCGCCTAGCCCAGTACGCTTTCCGAAATAGGAGCGACGTAAATTGAACAAATGTGATAGAATTTTGCTGAATTCTTAAATTAACCATAATATAAAATGATCTAATCGGGTCTCTGTTTGCACTACCCTAGAAGTTTAATACTGCATTTTACTCGCCATTTCATGCGCTTTGAGATGCCGCTTAGCCCAATAAGCTATCTGAAATTGGAGCGACGTAAATTGAACAAATGTGATAGAATTTTGCTGAATTCTTAAATTAACCATAATATTAGATGATCTAATCGGGTCTCTGTTTGCCCTACCCTAGAAGTTTAATAGTGCATTTTACTCGCCATTTCATGCGCTTTGAGATGCCGCTTAGCCCAATACGCTGTCTGAAATAGGAGCGACGTAAGTTGAACAAATGTGATAGAATTTCGCTGAATTCTTTTATTAACCATAATGTAAAATGATCTAATCGGGTCTCTGTTCGCCCTAGCCTAGAAGTATAATTGTGCATTTTAATCGCCATTTCATGCGCTTTGAGATGGCGCTTAGCCCAATACGCTGTCTGAAATAGGAGCGACGTAAGTTGAACAAATGTGATAGAATTTCGCTGAATTCTTTTATTAACCATAATGTAAAATGATCTAATCGGGTCTCTGTTCGCCTTACCCTAGAAGTTTAATAGTGCATTTTATTCGCCATTTCATGCGCTTTGAGATGCCGCTTAGCCCAATACACTATCTGAAATAGGAGCGACGTAAACGGAACAAGAGTGATAGGATTTCCCGGGAATCTTATATTAAGCAAAATATAAAATGATCTAATCGGGTCTCTGATTGCCCTATCATAGAAGTTTAATAGTGCATTTTACTCGCAATTCCACGCGCTTTAAGATGCCGCCTAGCCCAGTACGCTATCGGATATAGGAGCGACGTAAATTGAACAAATGTGATAGATTAACGCTGAATTCTTATATTAACCGTAATATAAAATGATCTAATCGGGTCTCTGTTCGCCCTACCCTAGAAGTTTAATAGTGCATTTCACCCGACATTTCATGCGCTTTGAGATGCCGCTTAGCCCAATTCGCTATCTGAAATAGGAGCGACGTAAATTGAATAAATGTGATAGAATTTCGCTGAATTCTTAAATTAACCATAATATAAAATGATCTAAACTGGTCTCTGATTGCCCTACCCTAGAAGTTTAACAGTGCGTTATACTCGCCATTCCACGCGCTTTAAGATGCCCGCTAGCCCAGTACGCTATCTGAAACAGGAGCGACGTAAATTGAACAAATGCGATAGAATTACGCTGAATTCTTATATTAACCGTAATATAAAATGATCTAATCGGGTCTCTGTTTGCCTTACCCTAGAAGCTTAATAGTGCATTTCACTCGTCATTTCATGCGCTTTGAGATGCCGCTTAGCCCAATTCGCTATCTGAAATAGGAGCGACGTTAATTGAACAAATGTGATAGTATTTCGCTGAACACTTATATTAACCAAAATATAAAATGTTCTAATCGGGTCTCTAATTGCCCTGTCATAGAAGGTTAACAGTGCATTTCACTCGTCATTCCACGCGCTTTAAGATGCCCGCTAGCCCAGTATGCTATCTGAAACAGGAGCGACGTAAATTGAACAAATGCGATAGAATTACGCTGAATTCTTATATTAACCGTAATATAAAATGATCTAATCGGGTCTCTGTTTGCCTTACTCTAGAAGTTTAATAGTGCATTTTACTCGCCATTTCTTGCGCTTTGAGATGCCGCTTAGCCCAATACGCTATCTGAAATAGGAGCGACGAAAGTTGAACAAATGTGATAGAATTTCGCTGAATTCTTATATTAACCTTAATGTAAAATGATCTAATCGGGTCTCTGGTCGCCCTACCCTGGAAGATTAATAGTGCATTTCATTCGTCATTTCATGCGCTGTGAGATGCCGCTTAGCCCAATACGCTATCTGAAATAGGAGCGACGTAAATTGAACAAATGTGATAGAATTTCGCTGAATTCTTATACTAACCAAAATATAAAATGATCTAATCAGGTCTCTGATTGCCCTATCATAGACGCTTAATAGTGCATTTTACTCGCCATTCCACGCGCTTTAAGACGCCGCCTAGCCCACTGCGCTATCTGATATAGGAGCGACGTAAATTGAACAAATGTGATAGGATTTCGCTGAATACTTGTATTAACCAAAATATAAAATGATCTAATCGGGTCTCCCTTTGCCTTACCCTAGAAGTTTTAATAGTGCATTTTATTCGCCATTTCATACGCTTTGAGATGCCGCTTAGCCCAATACGCTATCTGAAATAGGAGCGACGTAAATGGGACAAGAGTGATAGGATTTCCCGGGAATCTTATATTAAGCAAAATATAAAATGATCTAATCGGGTCTCTGATTGCCCTATCATAGAAGTTTAATAGTGCATTTTACTCGCAATTCCACGCGCTTTAAGATGCCGCCTAGCCCAGTACGCTATCGGATATAGGAGCGACGTAAATTGAACAAATGTGATAGACTAACGCTGAATACTTATATTAACCGTAAATAAAATGATCTAATCGGGTCTCTGTTCGCCCTACCCTAGAAGTTTAATAGTGCATTTCACCCGACATTTCATGCGCTTTGAGGATGCCGCTTAGCCCAATTCGCTATCTGAAATAGGAGCGACGTAAATTGGACAAATGCGATAGAATTTCGCTGAATTCTTAAATAACCATAATATAAAATGATCTAATCGGGTCTCTGTTTACCCTACCCTAGAAGTTTAATAGTGCATTTACTCGCCATTTCATGCGCTTTGAGATGCCGCTTAGCCCAATACGCTATCTGAAATAGGAGCGACGTAAATTTAGCAAATGTGATAGGATTTCGCTGAATTCTTATATTAACCTTAATATAAAATGATCTAATCGTGTCTCTATTCGCAATACCCTAGAAGTTTAATAGTGCATTTCACTGGACATTTCATGCGCTTTGAGATGCCGCTTAGCCCAATTCGCTATCTGAAATAGGAGCGACGTAAATTGAATAAATGTGATAGAATTTCGCTGAGCACTTATATTAACCAAAATATAAAATGATCTAATCGGGTCTCTGTTTACAGTACCCCTAGAAGATTGATAGTGCATTTTACTCGCCATTTCATGCGCTTTGAGATGCCGCTTAGCCCAATACGCTATCTGGAATAGGAGCGACGTAAATTGAATAAATGTGATAGAATTTCGCTGAATTCTTAAATTAACCATAATATAAATTGGTCTAATCTGGTCTCTGTTTGCCCTACCCTAGAAGTTTAATAGTGCATTTTACTCGCCACTTCATTCGCTTTGAGATGCCGCTTAGCCCAATTCGCTACCTGAAATAGGAGCGACGTAAATTTAACAAATGTGATAGAATTACGCTGTATTCTTATATTAATCGTAATATAAAATGATGTAATCGGGCCTCTGATTGCCCTATCATAGAAGTTGTATAGTGCATTGTACTCGCCATTCCACGCGCTTTAAGATGCCGTCAAGCCCAGTGCGCTATCTGAAATAGGAGAGACGTAAGTTGAACAAATGTGATAGAATTACATTGAATTCTTATATTAACCGTAATATAAAATGATCTTATCAGGTCTCTGTTTGCCTTACCCTAGAAGGTTAATAGTGCATTTCACTCGACATTTCATGTGCTTTGAGATGCCGCTTAGCCCTATTCGCTATCTGAAATAGGAGCCACGTAAATTGAATAAATGTGATAGAATTTCGCTGAACACTTATATTAACCAAAATATAAAATGATCTAATCTGGACTCTGATTGCCCTACCCTAAAAGTTTAATAGTGCATTTCACTCGTCATTCCACGCTTTTTAAGATGCCGGCTAGCCCAGTACGCTATCTGAAACAGGAGCGACGTAAATTGAACAAATGCGATAGAATTTTGCTGAATTCTTAATTAACCATAATATAAAATGATCTAATCGGGTCTCTGTTTACCGTACCCTAGAAGTTTAATAGTGCATTTTACTCGCCATTTCATGCGCTTTGAGGTGCCGCTTAGCCCAATTCGCTATCTGAAATAGGAGCGACGTTAATTGAACAAATGTGATAGTATTTCGCTGAATTCTTGTATTAATCAAAATATAAAATGATCTAATCGGGTCTCTTATTGCCCTATCATAGTAGTTCAATAGTGCATTTTACTCGCAATTCCACGCGCTTTAAGATGCCGCCTAGCCCAGTACTCTATCTGAAATAGGAGCGACGTAAATTTAACAAATGTGATAGAATTACGCTGAATTCTTATATTAACCGTAATATAAAATGATGTAATCGGGTCTCTGATTGCCCTATCGTAGAAGTTGTATTGTGCATTTTACTCGCCATTCCACGAGCTTTAAAATGCCGTCTAGCCCAGTACGCTATCTGTAATAGGAGCGACGTAAGTTGAACAAATGTGATAGAATTACGCTGCATTCTTATATTAACAGTAATATAAAATGATCTAATCGGGTCTCTGTTTGCCTTACCCTAGAAGTTTAATAGTGCATTTTACTCGACATTTCATGCGCTTGAGATGCCGCTTAGCGCAATTCGCTATCTGAAATAGGAGCGACGTAAATTGAACAAATGTGATAGAATTTTGCTGAATTCTTAAATTAACCATCATATAAAATGATCTAATCGGGTCTCTGTTTGCCCTACCCTAGAAGTTTAATAGTGCATTTTACTCGCCATTTCATGCGCTTTGAGATGCCGCTTAGCCCAATACGCTATCTGAATAGGAGCGACGTAAATTGAACAAATGTGATAGAATTTCGCTGAATCCTAAATTAACCATAATATAAAATGATCTAATTGGGTCTCTGTTTACCCTACCCTAGAAGTTTAATAGTGCATTTTACTCGCCACTTCATTCGCTTTGAGATGCCGCTTAGCCCAATACGCTATCTGAAATAGGAGCGACGTAAATTGAAGGAAGTGATAGAATTTCGCTGATTCTTAACTTAATCATAATATAAAATGATCCTAATCGGGTCTCTGTTTGCCCTACCCTAGAAGTTTATTAGTGCATTTTACTCGCCATTTCTTTCGCTTTGAGATGCCGCTTATCCCAATACGCTATCTGAAATATGAGCGACGTAAATTGAACAAATGTGATAGAATTTCGCTGAATTCTTATATTAACCAAAATATAAAATGATCTAATCGGGTCTCTGATTGCCCTATCATAGAAGTTTAATAGTGCATTTTACTCGCCACTCCACGCGCTTTAAGATGCCGCCTAGCCCAGTACGCTATCTGAAATAGGAGCGACGTAAATTGAACAAATGTGATAGAATTTCGCTGAATCCTTTTATTAACCATAATGTAAAATGATCTAATCGGGTCTCTGTTCGCCCTAGCCTAGAAGTTTAATAGTGCATTTTATTCGCCATTTCATGCGCTTTGAGATACCGCTTAGCCCAATACGCTATCTGAAATAGGAGGAACGTAAGTTGTACAAATGTGATAGAATTACGCTGAATTCTTATATTAACCGTAATATAAAATGATCTAATCGGGTATCTGATTGCCTTACCCTAGAAGTTTAATAGTGCGTTTTACTCGCCATTTCATGCGCTTTGAGATGCCGCATAGCCCAGTACGCTATCTGAAATAGGAGCGACGTAAATTGAACAAATGTGATAGAATTTCGCTGAATCCTTATATTAACCAAAATATAAAATGATCTAATCGGGTCTCTGTTTGCCTTACCCTAGAAGTTTAATAGTGCATTTTACTCGCCATTTCATGCGCTTTGAGATGCCGCCCAGTCCAGTACGCTATCTGAAACAGGAGCGACGTAAGTTGAACAAATGTGATAGAATTACGCTGAATTCTTATATGAACCATAATATGAAATGATCTAATCGGGTCTCTGTTTGCCCAACCCTAGAAGTTTAGTAGTGCATTTTACTCGCCGTTCCACGCGCTTTATGATGCCGCCTAGCCAAGTACGCTGTCTGAAATAGGAGCGACGTAAATTGAACAAATGTGATAGAATTTCGCTGAATTCTTTTATTAACCATAATGTAAAATGATCTAAACGGGTCTCTGTTCGCCCTAGCCTAGAAGTTTAATAGTGCATTTTATTCGCCATTTCATGCGCTTTGCGATGCCGCTTAGCCCAATACGCTATCTGAAATAGGAGCGACGTAAATTGAATAAATGTGATAGAATTTCCGTGAATTCTTATATTAACCTTAATGTAAAATGATCTAATCGGGTCTCTGTTCGCCCTACCATAGACGTCTAATCGTGCATTTTACTCGCCATTTCATGCGCTTTGAGATGCCGCCTAGCCCAGTACGCTATCTGAAATAGGAGCGACGTAAGTTGAACAAATGTGATAGAATTACGCTGAATTCTTTTATTAACCATAATGTAAAATGATCTGATCGGGGCTCTGTTCGCCCTAGCCTAGAAGTTTAATAGTGCATTTTACTCGCCATTTCATGCGCTTTCAGCTGCCGCTTAGCCCAATACGCTATCTGAAATAGGAGCGACGTAAATTGAACAAATGTGATAGAATTTCGCTGAATTCTTAAATTAACTATAATATAAAATGATCTTATCGGGTCTGTGTTTGCCCTACCCTAGAAGTTTAATAGTGCATTTTACTGGCCATTTCATGCGCTTTGAGATGCCGCTTAGCCCAATACGCTATCTGAAATAGGAGCGACGTAAATTGAACAAATGTGATAGAATTTCCCTGAAATATTTTATTAAACAAAATATAAAATGATCTAATCGTGTCTCTGATTGCCCTATCATAGTAGTTTAGTAGTGCATTTTACTCGCCATTCCACGCGCTTTAAGATGCCGCCTAGCCCAGTACGCTATCCGAAATAGGAGCGACGTAAATTGAACAAATGTGATAGAATTTTGCTGAATTCTTAAATTACCCATAATATAAAATGATCTAATCGGGTCTCTGTTTGCACTACCCTAGAAGTTTAATAGTGCATTTTACTCGCCATTTCATGCGCTTTGAGATGCCGCTTAGCCCAATACGCTGTCTGAAATAGGAGCGACGTAAGTTGAACAAATGTGATAGAATTTCGCTGAATTCTTTTATTAACCATAATGTAAAATGATCTAATCGGGTCTCTGTTCGCCCTAGCCTAGAAGTATAATTCTGCATTTTATTCGCCATTTCATGCGCTTTGAGATGGCGCTTAGCCTATTACGCTACCTGAAATAGGAGCGACGTAAATTGAACAAATGTGATAGAATTTCGCTGAATTCTTATATTAACCTTAATGTAAAATGATCTAATCGGGTCTCTGATTGCCCTATCATAGAAGTTTAATAGTGCATTTCACTAGTCATTCCACGCGCTTTAAGATGCCGCCTAGCCCAGTACGCTATGTGAAATAGGAGCGACGTAAGTTAAACAAATGTGACAGAATTACGCTGAATTCTTATATTAACCGTAATATAAAATGATCTAATCGGGTCTCTGTTTGCCTTATCCTAGAAGTTTAATAGAGCATTATACTCGCCATTTCATGCGCTTTGCGATGCCGCTTAGCCCAATACGCTATCTGAAATAGGAGCGACGTAAATTGAATAAATGTGATAGAATTTCGCTGTATTCTTAAATTAACCATAATATAAAATGATTTAATCGGGTCTTTGTTTGCCCTAGCCTAGAAGTTTAATAGTGCATTTTACTCGCCATTTCATGCGCTTTCAGATGCCGCTTAGCCCAATACGCTATCTGAAATAGAAGCGACGTAAATTGAACAAATGTGATAGAGTTTCGCTGAATTCTTAAATTAACCATAATATGAAATGATCTAATCGGGTCTCTGTTTGTCCTACCCCAGAAGTTTAACAGTGCATTTTACTCGCCATTTCATGCGCTTTCAGATGCCGCTTAGCCCAATACGCTATCTGAAATAGGAGCGACGTAAATTGAACAAATGTGATAGAATTTCGCTGAATTCTTAAATTAACAATAATATAAAATGATCTTATCGGGTCTCTGTTTGCCCTACCCTAGAAGTTTAATAGTGCATTTTGCTGGCCATTTCATGCGCTTTGAGATGCCGCTTAGCCCAATACGCTATCTGAAATAGGAGCGACGTAAATTGAACAAATGTGATAGAATTTCGCTGAATTCTTAAATTAACCATAATATGAAATGATCTAATCGGGTCTCTGTTTGTCCTACCCCAGAAGTTTAACAGTGCATTTTACTCGCCATTTCATGCGCTTTGAGATGCCGCATAGCCCAATACGCTATCTGAAATAGGAGAGACGTAAATTGAACAAATGTGATAGAATTTCCGTGAATTCTTATATTAACCTTAATGTAAAATGATCTAATCGGGTCTCTGTTCGCCCTACCATAGAAGTCTAATCGTGCATTTCACTCGCCATTTCATGCGCGTTGAGATTCCGTCTAGCCCAGTACGCTATCTGAAATAGGAGCGACGTAAGTTGAACAAATGTGATAGAATTACGCTGAATTCTTTTATTAACCATAATGTAAAATGATCTGATCGGGGCTCTGTTCGCCTTAGCCTAGAAGTTTAATAGTGCATTTTACTCGCCATTTCATGCGCTTTCAGATGCCGCTTAGCCCAATACGCTATCTGAAATAGGAGCGACGTAAATTGAACAAATGTGATAGAATTTCGCTGAATTCTTAAATTAACAATAATATAAAATGATCTTATCGGGTCTCTGTTTGCCCTACCCTAGAAGTTTAATAGTGCATTTTGCTGGCCATTTCATGCGCTTTGAGATGCCGCTTAGCCCAATACGCTATCTGAAATAGGAGCGACGTAAATTGAACAAATGTGATAGAATTTCCCTGAAATATTTTATTAAACAAAATAGAAAATGATCTAATCGGGTCTCTGATTGCCCTATCATAGTAGTTTAGTAGTGCATTTTACTCGCCATTCCACGCGCTTTAAGATGCCGCCTAGCCCAGTACGCTATCTAAAATAGGAGCGACGTAAGTTGAACAAATGTGATAGAATTACGTGAATTGTTATATTAACCGTAATATAAAATGATCTAATCGGGTCTCTGTTTGCCTTATCCTAGAAGTTTAGTATTGCATTTTACTCGCCATTTCATGCGCTTTGAGATGCCGCTTAGCCCAATACGCTATCTGAAATAGGAGCGTCGTAAATTGAACAAATGTGATAGAATTTCGCTGAATTCTTATATTAACCAAAATATATAATGATCTAATCGGGTCTCTGATTGCCCTATCATTGATGATTAATAGTGCATTTTACTCGCCACTCCACCCGCTTTAGGATGCCGCCTAGCCCAGTACGCTATCCGAAATAGGAGCGACGTAAATTGAACAAATGTGATAGAATTTTGCTGAATTCTTAAATTAACCATAATATAAAATGATCTAATCGGGTCTCTGTTTGCCCTACCCTAGAAGATTAATAGTGCATTTTACTCGCCATTTCATGCGCTTTGAGATGCCGCTTAGCCCAATACGCTGTCTGAAATAGGAGCGACGTAAGTTGAACAAATGTGATAGAATTTCGCTGAATTCTTTTATTAACCATAATGTAAAATGATCTAATCGGGTCTCTGTTCGCCCTAGCCTAGAAGTATAATTCTGCATTTTACTCGCCATTTCATGCGCTTTGAGATGGCGCTTAGCCCAATACGCTACCTGAAATAGGAGCGACGTAAATTGAACAAATGTGATAGAATTTCGCTGAATTCTTATATTAACCTTAATGTAAAATGATCTAATCGGGTCTCTGTTCGCCCTACCATAGAAGTCTAATAGTGCATTACACTCTCCATTTCATGCGCTTTGAGATGCCGCTTAGCCCAATACGCTATTTGAAATAGGAGCCACGTAAATTGAGCAAATGTGATAGAATTACGCTGAATTCTTATATTAACCGTAATATAAAATGATCTAATCGGGTCTCTGTTTGTCCTACCCCAGAAGTTTAATAGTTCATTTTACTCGCCATTTCATGCGCTTTGAGATGCCGCATAGCCCAATACGCTATCTGAAATAGGAGCGACGTAAATTGAACAAATGTGATAGAATTTCCGTGAATTCTTATATTAACCTTAATGTAAAATGATCTAATCGGGTCTCTGTTCGCCCTACCATAGGAGTCTAATCGTGCATTTTATTCTCCATTTCATGCACTTTGAGATGCCGCTTAGCCCAGTACGCCATCTGAAATAGGAGCGACGTAAATTGAACAAATGTGATAGAATTTTGCTGAATTCTTAAATTAACCACAACATAAAATGATCTAATCGGGTCTCTGTTTGCCCTACCCAGGAAATGTAATATTGCATTTTACTCGCCTTTTCATGCGCTTTCAGATGCCGCTTAGCCCAATACGCTATCTGCAATAGGAGCGACGTAAATTCAACAAATGTGATAGAATGTCGCTGAATTCTTAAATTAACCATAATGTAAAAGGATCTAATCGGGTCTCTGTTCGCCCTAGCCTAGAAGTTTAATAGTGCATTTCACTCGTCATTTCATGCGCTTTGAGATGCCGCTAAGCACAATAAGCTATCTGAAATAGGAGCGACGTAAATTGAACAAACGTGATAGAATTTCCCTCAAATCTTATATTAAACAAAATATAAAATGATCTAATCGGGTCTCTGACTGCCCTATCATATAAGTTTAACAGTGCATTTCACTCGTCATTTTATGCGCTTTGAGACGCCGCTTAGCCCAATAAGCTATCTGAAATAGGAGCGATGTGAATTGAACAAATGTGACAGAATTTCGCTGAATTCTTTAATTAACCATATAATAAAATGATTTAATCGGGTCTCTGTTTGCCCTACCCTAGAAGCTTAATAGTGCATTTTACTCGCCATTTCACGGGCTTTCAGATGCCGCTTAGCGCAATACGCTATCTGAAATAGGAGCGACGTAAATTGAACAAATATGATAGAATTTCGCTGAATTCTTAAATTAACCATAACATAAAATGATCTAATCGGGTCTCTGTTTGCCCTACCCTAGAAGTTTAATAGTGCATTTTACTCGCCATTCCACACGCTTTAAGATGCCGCCTAGCCCAGTACGCTATCTGAAATAGGAACGACGTAAATTGAACAAATGTGATAGAATTTCGCTGAATTCTTAAATTAACCATAATGTAAAATGATCTAATCGGGTCTCTGTTCGCCCTAGCCTAGAAGTTTAATAGTGCATTTCACTAGACATTTCATGCGCTTTGAGATGCCGCTAAGCCCAATAAGCTATCTGAAATAGGAGCGACGTAAATTGAACAAATGTGATAGGATTTTGCTGAATTCTTAAATTAACCATAATATAAAATGATCTAATCGGGTCTCTGTTTGCCCTATCATAGAAGTTTAATAGTGCATTTTACTCGCCATTCCACGCGCTTTAAGATGCCGCCTAGCCCAGTACGCTATTTGAAATAGGAGCGACGTAAATTGAACAAATGTGATAGAATTTTGCTGACTTCTTAAATTGATCATAATATAAAATGATCCAATCGGGCCTCTGTTCGCCCTACCATAGAAGTCTAATAGTGCATTTCACTCGTCATTTCATGCGCTTTGAGATGCCGCTTAGCCCAATACGCCATCTGAAATAGGAGCGACGTAAATTGAACAAATGTGATAGAATTTCCATGAAATCTTATATTAACCAAAATATAAAATGACCTAATCGGGGCTCTGTTTGCCTTATCCTAGAAGTTTAATAGTGCATTATACTCGCCATTTCATGCGCTTTGAGACGCCGCTTAGCCCAATGCGCTATCTGAAATAGTAGCGACGTAAATTGAACAAATGTGACAGAATTTCGCTGATTTCTTAAATTAACCATAATATAAAATGATTTAATCGGGTCTTTGTTTGCCCTACCCTAGAAGTTTAATAGTGCATTTTACTCGCCAGTTCATGCGCTTTCAGGTGCCGCTCAGCCCAATACGCTATCTGGAATAGGAGCGACGTAAATTGAACAAATGTGATAGAATTTCGCTGATTTCTTAAACTAACCATAATGTAAAATGATCTAATCGGGTCTCTGTTCGCCCTAGCCTAGAAGTTTAATAGTGCATTTCACTCGTCATTTCATGCGCTTTGAGATGCCGCTAAGCCCAATAAGCTATCTGAATTAGGAGCGACGTAAATTGAACAAATGTGATAGAATTTCCCTGAAATCTTATATTAAACAAAATATAAAATGATCTAATCGGGTCTCTGACTGCCCAATCATATAAGTTTAACAGTGCATTTCACTCGTCATTTTATACGCTTTGAGATTCCGCTTACCCCAATAAGCTATCTGAAATAGGAGCGATGTGAATTGAATAAATGTGATAGAATTTCGCTGAATTCTTATATTAACCAAAATATAAAATGATCTAATCGGGTCTCTGATTGCCCTATCATAGAAGTTTAATAGTGCATTTTACTCGCCATTCCACGCGCTTTAAGATGCCGCCGAGCCCAATACGCTATCTGAAATAGTAGCGACGTAAATTGAACAAATGTGATAGAATTTCGCTGAATTCTTAAATTAACCATAATACAAAATGATTTAATCGGGTCTTTGTTTGCCCTACCCTAGAAGTTTAATAGTGCATTTTACTTGCCATTTCATGCGCTTTGAGATGCCGCTTAGCCCAATACGCTATCTGAAATAGGAGCGACGTAAATTGAACAAATGTGATAGAATTTCGCTGAATTCTTAAATTAACCATAATGTAAAATGATCTAATCGGGTCTCTGTTCGCCCTAGCCTAGAAGTTTAATAGTGCATTTCACTCGTCATTTCTTGGGCTTTGAGATGCCGCTAAGCCCAATAAGCTATCTGAAATACAAGCGACGTAAATTGAACAAATGTGATAGGATTTTGCTGAATTCTTAAATTAACCATAATATAAAATGATCTAATCGGGTCTCTGTTTGCCCTATCACCGAAGTTTGATAGTGCATTTTACTCGCCATTCCACGCGCTTTAAGATGCCGCCTAGCCCAGTACGCTACTTGAAATAGGAGCGACGTAAGTTGAACAAATGTGATAGAATTACGCTGAATTCTTATATTAACCGTAATATAAAATGATCTAATTGGGTCTCTATTTGCCTTATCCTAGAAGTTAAATAGTGCATTATACTCGCCATTTCATGCGCTTTGAGATGCCGCTTAGCCCAATACGCTATCTGAAATAGGAGCGACGTAAATTGAACAAATGTGATAGAATTTCGCTGAATTCTTATATTAACCAAAATATAAAATGATCTAATCGGGTCTCGGATTGCCCTATCATAGAAGTTTAATAGTCCATTTTACTCGCCATTCCACGCGATTTAAGATGCCGCCTAGCCCAGTAGGCTATCTGAAATAGGAGCGGCGTAAATTGAACAAATGTGATAGTATTTTGCTGAATTCTTAAATTAACCATAATATAAAATGATCTAATCGGGTATCTGTTTGCCTTAAACTAGAAGTTTAATAGTGCATCTTACTCGCCATTCCACGCGCTTTGAGATGCCGCTAGCCCAATAAGCTATCTGAAATAGGAGCGACGTAAATTGACCAATGTGATAGAATTTTGCTGAATTCTTAAATTATCCATAATATAAAATGATATAATCGGGTCTCTGTTTGCCCTACCCTAGAAGTTTAACAGTGCATTTTACTCGGCATTGCATGCGCTTTGAGATGCCGCTTTGCCCAATACGCTATCTGAAATGTGAGCGACGTAAATTGAACAAATGTGATAGAATTTCCCTAAATTCTTATATTAACCTTCCTGTAAACTGATCTAATCGGGTCTCTGTTCGCCCTACCATAGAAGTCTAATAGTGCATTTCACTCGTCATTTCATGCGCTTTGAGATGCCGCTTAGCCCATTACGCTATCTGAAATAGGAGCGACGTAAATTGAACAAATGTGATAGAATTTCCCTGAATTCTTATATTAACCAAAATATAAAATGATCTAATCGGGTCTCTGATTGCCCTATCATAGAAGTTTAATAGTGCATTTTACTCGCCATTCCACGCGCTTTAAGATGCCGCCTAGCCCAGTACGCCATCTGAAATAGGAGCGACGTAAATTGAACAAATGTGATAGAATTTTGCTGAATTCTTAAATTAACCACAACATAAAATGATCTAATCGGGTCTCTGTTTGCCCTACCCAGGAAATGTAATATTGCATTTTACTCGCCTTTTCATGCGCTTTGAGATGCCGGTTAGCCCAATGCGCTATCTGAAATAGGAGCGACATAAATTGAACAAATGTGATAGAATTTCCCTGAATTCTTATATTAACCTTAATGTAAAATGATCTGATCGGGTCTCTGATTGCCCTATCATAGAAGTTTAGTAGTGCATTTTACTCGCCATTCCACGCGCTTTAAGATGCCGCCTCGCCCCGTACGCTATCTGAAACAGGAGCGACGAAAGTTGAACAAATGTGATAGAATTACGCTGAATTCTTCTATTAACCATAATGTTAAATGATCTGCTCGGGTCTCTGTTCGCCCTACCCTAGAAGTTTAGTAGTGCATTTCACTCGTAATTTCATGCGCCTTGAGATGCCGCTTAGCCCAATTAGCTATCTGAAATAGAAGCGACGTAAATTGAACAAATGTGATAGAATTTTGCTGAATTCATAAATTAACCATAATATAAAATGATCTAATCGGGTCTCTCTTTGCTCTACCCTAGAAGTTTGACAGTGCATTTTACTCGCCATTTCATGCGCTTTGAGATGCCATTTAGCCCAATACGCTGTCTGAAATAGGAGCGACGTAAAGTGAACAAATGTGATAGAATTTTGCTGAATACTTAAATTAACCATAATATAAAATGATCCAATCGGGTCTCTGTTTGCCCTACCCTAGAAGTTTAATTGTGCATTTTACTCGCCGTTTCATGCGCTTTGAGATGCCGCTCAGCCCAATACGCTATCTGAAATAGGAGCGACGTAAATTGAACAAATGTGATAGAATTTCCCTGAATTCTTATATTAACCTTAATGTAAAATGATCTAATCGGGTCTCTGATTGCCCTATCATAGAAGTTTAGTAGTGCATTTTACTCGCCATTCCACGCGCTTTAAGATGCCGCCTAGCCCCGTACGCTATCTGAAATAGGAGCGACGAAAGTTGAACAAATGTGATAGAATTACGCTGATTTCTTATATTAACCTTAATGTTAAATGATCTGCTCGGGTCTCTGTTCGCCCTACCCTAGAAGTTTAGTAGTGCATTTCACTCGTAATTTCATGCGCCTTGAGATGCCGCTTAGCCCAATTAGCTATCTGAAATAGAAGCGACGTAAATTGAACAAATGTGATAGAATTTTGCTGAATTCATAAATTAACCATAATATAAAATGATCTAATCGGGTCTCTGTTTGCTCTACCCTAGAAGTTTGACAGTGCATTTTACTCGCCATTTCATGCGCTTTGAGATGCCACTTAGCCAAATACGCTGTCTGAAATAGGAGCGACGTAAATTGAACAAATGTGATAGAATTTTGCTGAATACTTAAATTAACCATAATATAAAATGATCCAATCGGGTATCTGTTTGCCTTACCCTAGAAGTTTAATAATGCGTTTTACTCGCCATTTCATGCGCTTTGAGATGCCGCTTTGCCCAATACGCTATCTGAAATAGGAGCGACGTAAATTGAACAAATGTGATAGAATTTCGTTGAATTCTTATATTAACCAAAATATAAAATGATCTAATCGGGTCTCGGATTGCCCTATCATAGAAGTTTAATAGTCCATTTTACTCGCCATTCCACGCGCTTTAAGATGCCGCCTTGCCCAGTAGGCTATCTGAAATAGGAGCGACGTAAATTGAACAAATGTGATAGAATTTCCCTGAATTCTTATATTAACCTTAATGTAAAATGATCTAATCGGGTATCTGTTTGCCTTACCCTAGAAGTTTAATAGTGCATTTTACTCGCCGTTTCACCCGCTTTATTATGCCGCCTAGCCCAGTACGCTATCTGAAATAGGAGCGACGTAAATTGAACAAATGTGATAGAATATTGCTGAATACTTAAATTAACCATAATATAAAATGATCCAATCGGGTCTCTGTTTGCCCTACGCTAGAAGTTTAACAGTGCATTTTACTCGCCGTTTCATTCGCTTTGAGATGCCGCTCAGCCCAATACGCTATCTGAAATAGGGGCGACGTAAGTTGGACAAATGTGATAGAATTTCGCTGAATTCTTTTATTAACCATAATGTAAAATGATCTAATCAGGTCTCTGATTGCCCTATCATAGAAGTTTAGTAGTGCATTTTACTCGCCATTCCACGCGCTTTAAGATGCCGCCTAGCCCCGTACGCTATCTGAAATAGGAGCGACGAAAGTTGAACAAATGTGATAGAATTACGCTGAATTCTTATATTAACCTTAATGTTAAATGATATACTCGGGTCTCTGTTCGCCCTACCCTAGAAGTTTAGTAGTGCATTTCACTCGTAATTTCATGCGCTTTGAGATGCCGCTTAGCCCAATTAGCTATCTGAAATAGGAGCGACGTAAATTGAACAAATGTGATAGAATTTCGGTGAATTCTTAAATTAACCTTAATGTAAAATGATCTAATCGGGTCTCTGTTCGCCCTACCCTAGAAGTTTAATAGTGCATTTCAGTCGTCATTTCATGCGCTTTGACATGCCGCTTAGCCCATTACGCTATCTGAAATAGGAGCGACGTAAATTGAACAAATGTGATAGAATTTCGCTGAATTCTTATATTAACCAAAATATAAAATGATCTAATCGGGTCTCTGATTGCCCTATCATAGATGTTTAATAGTGCATTTTACTCGCCATTCCACGCGCTTTAAGATGCCGCATAGCCCAGTGCGCTATCTGAAATAGGAGCGACGTAAATTGAACAAATGTGATAGGATTTTGCTGAATTCTTAAATTAACCATAATATAAAATGATCTAATCGGGTCTCCGTTTGCCCTACCCTAGAAGTTTAATAGTGTATTTTACTCGCCATTTCATGCGTTTTGAGATGCCGCTTAGCCCAATGCGCTGTCTGAAATAGGAGCGACGTAAATTGAACAAATATGATAGCATTTCGCTGAATTCTTAAATTAACCAAAATGTAAAATGATCTAATCGGGTCTCTGTTCGCCCTAGCCTAGAAGTTTAATGGTGCATTTCACTCGCCATTCCACGCGCTTTAAGATGCCGCCTAGCCCAGTACGCTATCTGAAATAGGAACGACGTAAATTGAACAAATGTGAAAGCATTTCGCTGAATTCTTAAATTAACCATAATGTAAAATGATCTAATCGAGTCTCTGTTCGCCCTAGCCTAGAAGTTTAATAGTGCATTTCACTCGTCATTTCATGCGCTTTGAGATGCCGCTAAGCCCAATAAGTTATCTGAAATAGGAGCGACGTAAATTGAACAAATGTGATAGAATTTCGCTGAATTCTTAAATTAACCATAATATAAAATGATCTAATCGGGTCTCTGTTTGCCCTACGCTAGATGTTTAATAGTGCATTTTACTCGCCATTTCATGCGCTTTGAGAAGCCGCATAGCACAATACGCTATCTGAAATAGGAGCGACGTAAATTGAACAAATGTGATAGAATTTCTCTGAATTCTTATATTAACCTTAATGTAAAATGATCTAATCGGGACTCTGTTCGCCCTAGCCTAGAAGTTTAATAGTGCATTTCACTCGTCATTTTATGCGCTTTGAGATGCCGCTTAGCTCAATAAGCTATCTGAAATAGGAGCGATGTGAATTGAACAAATGTGATAGAATTTCGCTGAATTCTTATATTAACCAAAATATAAAATGATCTAATCGGGTCTCTGATTGCTCTATCATAGAAGTTTAATAGTGCATTTCACTCGCCATTGCACGCGCTTTAAGATGCCGCCTATCCCATTACGCTATCTGAAATAGGAGCGACGTAAATTGAACAAATGTGATAGAATTTCGGTGAATTATTAAATTAACCATAATGTAAAATGATCTAATCGGGTCTCTGTTCGCCCTACCCTAGAAGTTTAATAGTGCATTTTACTCGCCATTCCACGCGCTTTAAGATGCCGCTTAGCCCAATAAGCTATCTGAAATAGGAGCGACGTATATTGAACGAATGTGATAGAATTTCCCTGAATCCTTATATTAACCAAAATATAAAATGATCTGGTCGGGTCTCTGATTGCCCTATCATAGAAGTTTAGTGGAGCATTTTACTCGCCATTCCACGCTCTTTAAGATGCCGCCTAGCCCAGTACGCTATCTGAAATAGGTACGACGTAAATTGAACAAATGTGATAGAATATTGCTCAATTCTTATATTAACCGTAATATAAAATGATGTAATCGGGTCTCTGTTCGCCCTACCCTAGAAGTTCAATAGTGCATTTTACTCGCCATTTCATGCGCTTTGATATGCCGCGTAGCCCAATACGCTATCTGAAATAGGAGCGACGTAAATTGAAGGTACGTGATAGAATTTCGCTGAATTCTTACCTTAATCATAATATAAAATGATCTAATCGGGTCTCTGTTTGCCCTACCCTAGAAGTTTATTAGTGCATTTTACTCGCCATTTCTTTCGCTTTGAGATGCCGCTTATCCCAATACGCTATCTGAAATATGAGCGACGTAAATTGAACAAATGTGATAGAATTTCGATGAATTATTATATTAACCAAAATATAAAATGATCAAATCGGGTCTATGATTGCCCTGTCATAGAAGTTTAATAGTGCATTTTACTCGCCACTCCACGCGCTTTAAGATGCCGCCTAGCCCAGTAGGCTATCTGAAATAGGAGCGACGTAAATTGAACAAATGTGATAGAATTTTGCTGAATTCTTATATTAATCTTAATGAAAAATGATCTAATCGGGTCTCTGTTCGCCCCACCATAGAAGTCTAATAGTGTATTTTACTCGTCATTCCAGGCGCTTTAAATTGCCGCCTAGCCCAGTACGCTATCTGAAATAGGAGCGACGTAAATTGAACAAATGTGATAGAATTTTGCTGAATTCTTAAATTAACCATAATATAAAATGATCTAATCGGGTCTCTGTTTGCCCTACCCTAGAAGTTTAATAGTGCATTTTACTCGCCATTCCACGCGCTTTAAGATGCCGCCTAGCCCAGTAGGCTATCTGAAATAGGAGCGACGTAAATTGAAGGAATGTGATAGAATTTCGCTGAATTCTTAACTTAATCATAATATAAAATGATCTAATCGGGTCTCTGTTTGCCCTACCCTAGAAGTTTATTGGTGCATTCTACTCGCCATTTCTTTCGCTTTGAGATGCCGCTTATCCCAATACGCTATCTGAAATATGAGCGACGTAAATTGAACAAATGTGATAGAATTTCGCTGAATTCTTATATTAATCTTAATGAAAAATGATCTAATCGGGTCTCTGTTCGCCCTACCCTAGAAGTTTAATAGTGCATTTTACTCGCCATTCCACGCGCTTTAAGATGCCGCCTAGGCCAGTAGGCTATCTGAAATAGGAGCGACATAAATTGAACAAATGTGATAGAATTTTGCTGAATTCTTAAATTAACCATAATATAAAATGATCTAATCGGGTCCCTGTTTGCCCTATCATAGAAGTTTAATAGTGCATTTTACTCGCCATTCCACGCGCTTTAAGATGCCGTCTAGCCCAGTACGCTATCTGAAATAGGAGCGATGTAAATTGAACAAATGTGATAGAATTTCGCTGAAATCTTTTATTAACCATAATGTAAAATGATTTAAACAGCTCTCTGTTCGCCCTAGCCTAGAAGTTTAATAGTGATTTTTATTCGACATTTCATGCGCCTTGAGATTCCGCTTAGCCCAATACGCTATCTGAAATAGGAAAGACGTAAATTGAACAAATGTGATAGAATTACGCTGAATTCTTATATTAACCGTAATATAAAATGATTTAATCTGGTCTCTGTTTGTCTTATCCTAGAAGTTTAATAGTGCATTTTACTCGCCATTCCACGCTCTTTAAGATGCCGCCTAGCCCAGTACGCTGTCTGAAATAGGAGCGACGTAAATAGAACAAATGTGATAGAATTTTGCTGAATTCTTAAATGAACCATAATATAAAATGATCTAATCGGGCCTCTGTTTGCCCTACCCTGGAAATTTAATAGTGCATTTTACTCGCCATTTCATGAGCTTTGAGATGCCGCATCGCCCAGTACGCTATCTGAAATAGGAGCGACGTAATTTGAACAAATGTGATAGAATTTTGCTGAATTCTTAAATTAACCATAATATAAAATGATCTAATCGGGTCTCTGTTTGCCCTAACCTAGACGTTTAATAGTGCATTTTACTCGCCATTCCACGCGCTTTAAGATGCCGCCTAGCCCAGTACGCTATCTGAAATAGGAGCGACGTAAATTGAACAAATGTGATAGAATTTCGCTGAATTCTTAAATTAACCATAATATAAAATGATCTAATCGGTTCTCTGATTGCCCTATCGCTGAAGTTTAATAGTGCATTTTACTCGCCATTCCACGCGCTTTAAGATGCCGCTTAGCCGAATACGCTATCTGAAATAGGAGCAACGTAAATTGAACAAATGTGATAGAATTTCCCTGAATTCTTATATTAACCTTAATGTAAAATGATCTAATCGGGTCTCTGTTCGCCCCACCATAGAAGTCTAATAGTGCATTTCTCTCGTCATTTCATGCGCTTTGAGATGCCGCTTTGCGCAATACGCTATCTGAAATAGGAGCGACGTAAATTGAACAAATGTGATAGAATTTCGTTGAATTCTTATATTATCCAAAAAAAAAATGATCTAATCGGGTCCCTGATTGCCCTATCATAGAAGTTTAATGGTGCATTTTACTCGTCATTGCAGGCGCTTTAAGATGCCGCCTAGCCCAGTACGCTATCTGAAATAGGAGCGACGTAAATTGAACAAATGTGATAGAATTTCGCTGAATTCTTAAATTAACCATAATATAAAATGATCTAATCGGGTCTCTGATTGCCCTATCATAGAAGTTTAGTAGTGCATTTTACTCGCCATTCCACGCGCTGTAAGATGCCGCCCAGTCCAGTACGCTATCTGAAATAGGAGCGACGTAAGTTGAACAAATGTGATAGAATTACGCTGAATTCTTATATGAACCATAATATAAAATGATCTAATCGGGTCTCTGATTGCCCTATCATACAAGTTTAATAGTGCATTTTACTCGCCATTTCATGCGCTTTGACATGCCGCTTAGCGCAATACGCTATCTGAAATAGGAGCGACGTAAATTGAAGGAATGTGGTAGAATTTCGCTGAATTCTTAACTTAATCATAATATAAAATGATGTAATCGGGTCTCTGTTTGCCCTACCCTAGAAGTTTAGTAGTGCATTTTATTCGACATTTCATGCGCTGTGAGATGCCGCTTATCCCAATACGCTATCTGAAGTAGGAGCGACGTAAATTGAACAAATGTGATAGAATTTCCCTGAAATCTTATATTAAACAAAATATAAAATGGTCTAATCGGGTCTCTGATTGCCCTATCACTGAAGTTTAATAGTGCGTTTTACTCCCCATTCCACGCGATTTATGATGCCGCTTAGCCGAATACGCTATCTGAAATAGGAGCGACGTAAATTGAACAAATGTGATAGAATTTTGCTGAATTCTTAAATTAACCATAATATAAAATGATCTAATCGGGTCTCTGTTTGCCCTAACCTAGACGTTTAATAGTGCATTTTGCTCGTCATTTCATGCGCTTTGAGATGCCGCTTAGCCCAATACCCTATCTGAAATATGAGCGACGTAAATTGAACAAATGTGATAGAATTTCGCTGAATTCTTATATTAACCAAAATATAAAATGATCTAATCGGGTCTCTGATTGCCCTATCATAGAAGTTTAATAGTGCATTTTACTCGACACTCCACGCGCTTTAAGATGCCGCCTAGCCCAGTACGCTATCTGAAATAGGAGCGACGTAAATTGAACAAATGTGATAGAATTTCGCTGAATCCTTTTATTAACCATAATGTAAAATGATCTAATCGGGTCTCTGTTCGCCCTAGCCTAGAAGTTTAATAGTGCATTTCACTCGTCATTTCATGCGCTTGGAGAAGCCGCTTAGCCCAATAAGCTATCTGAAATGGGATCGACGTAAATTGAACAAATGTGATAGAATTTCCCTGAAATCTTATATAAAACAAAATATAAAATGATCTAATCGGGTCTCTGATTGCCCTATCATAGAAGTTTAATAGGGCATTTTACTCACCCTTCCACGCGCTTTATGATGCCGCTTAGCCCAGTACGCTATCTGAAATAGGAGCGACGTAAATTGAACAAATGTGATAGAATTTTGCTGAATTCTTTTATTAACCATAATGTAAAATGATCTAATCGGGTCTCTGTTCGCCCTAGCCTAGAAGTTTAATAGTGCATTTTATTCGCCATTTCATGCGCTTTGAGATGCCGCTTAGCCCAATACGCTATCTGAAATAGGAGGAACGTAAGTTGTACAAATGCGATAGAATTTCGCTGAATTCTTAAATTAACCATAATATGAAATGATCTAATCGGGTCTCTGTTCGCCCTAGCCTAGAAGTTTAATAGTGCATTTTGTTCTCCATTTCATGCACTTTGAGATGCCGCTTAGCCCAATACGCTATCTGAAATAGGAGGAACGTAAGTTGTACAAATGTGATAGAATTACGCTGCATTCTTATATTAACCGTAATATAAAATGATCTAATCGGGTATCTGTTTGCCTTACCCTAGAAGTTTAATAGAGCGTTTTACTCGCCATTTGATGCGCTTTGAGATGCCGCATAGCCCAGTACGCTATCTGAAATAGGAGCGACGTAAATTGAACAAATGTGATAGAATTTCGCTGAATTCTTATATTAACCGAAATATAAAATGATCTAATCGGGTCTCTGATTGCCCTATCATAGAAGTTCAATAGTGCATTTTACTCGCCACTCCACGCGCTTTAAGATGCCGCCTAGCCCAGTACGCTATCTGAAATAGGAGCGACGTAAATTGAACAAATGTGACAGAATTACGCTGAATTGTTATATTAACCGTAATATAAAATGATCTAATCGGGTCTCTGTTTGCCTTACCCTAGAAGTTTAATAGTGCATTTTACTCGCCATTTCATGCGCTTTGAGATGCCGCTTAGCCCAATACGCTATCTGCAATAGGAGCGACGTAAATTGAACAAATGTGATAGAATTTCGCTGAATTCTTAAATTAACCATAATATAAAATGATCTAATCGGGTCTCTGTTTGCCCTATCCTAGAAGTTTAACAGTTCATTTTACTCGCCATTTCTTGCGCTTTGAGATGCCGCTTAGCTCAATACGCTATCTGAAATATCAGCGACGTAAATTGAACAAATGTGAGAGAATCTCGCTGAATTCTTATATTAACCTTAATGTAAAATGATCTAACCGGGTCTCTGTTCGCCCTACCGTAGAAGATTAATAGTGCATTTGACTCGTCATATCATGCGCTTTGAGATGCCGCTGAGCCCAATAAGCTATCTGAAATAGGAGTCACGTAAATTGAACGAATGTGATAGAATTTTTCTGAATTCTTAAATAGACCATAATATGAAATGATCTAATCGGGTCTCTGTTTGCCCTACCCTAGAAGTTTAACAGTGCATTTTACTCGCCATTTCATGCGCTTTGAGATGCCGCTTAGCCCAATACGCTATCTGAAATAGGAGCGACGTATGTTGAACAAATGTGATAGAATTACGCTGAATTCTTATATTAACCGTAATATAAAATGATGTAATCGGGTCTCTGTTTGCCCTACCCTAGAAGTTTAATAGACAATTTTATTCACCATTTCATGCGCTTTGAGATGGCGCTTAGCCCAATACGCTACCTGAAATAGGAGCGACGGAAATTGAACAAATGTGATAGAATTTCGCTGAATTCTTATATTAACCAAAATATATAATGATCTAATCGGGTCTCTGATTGCCCTATCATAGATGATTAATAGTGCATTTTACTCGCCACTCCACCCGCTTTAGGATGCCGCCTAGCCCAGTACGCTATCCGAAATAGGAGCGACGTAAATTGAACAAATGTGATAGAATTTTGCTGAATTCTTAAATTAACCTAAATGTAAAATGATCTAATCGGGTCTCTGTTCGCCCTACCATAGAAGTCTAATAGAGCATTACACTCGCCATTTCATGCGCTTTGAGATGCCGCTTAGCCCAATACGCTATCTGAAATAGGAGCGACGTAAATTGAACAAATGTAATAGAATTTCGCTGAATTCTTATATTAATCTTAATGTAAAATGATCTAATCGGGCCTCTGTCCGCCCTAGCCTAGAAGTTTAATAGTGCATTTTATTCGCCATTTCATGGGCGTTGAGATGCCGCTTTGCCCAGTGCGCTATCTGAAATGGGAGCGACGTAAATTAGACAAATGTGGTAGAATTTTGCTGAATTCGTATATTAACCGTAATATAAAATGATCTAATCGGGCCTCTGTTTGCCTTACCCTAGAAGTTTAATAGTTCATTTTACTCGCCATTTCTTGCGCTTTGAGATGCCGCTTAGCCCAATACACTATCTGAAATATCAGCGACGTAAATTGAACAAATGTGAGAGAATCTTGCTGAATTCTTATATTAACCTTAATGTAAAATGATCTAATCGGGTCTCTGTTCGCCCTACCCTAGAAGATTAATAGTGCATTTCACTCGTCACGTCATGCGCTTTGAGATGCCGCTGAGCCCAATAAGCTATCTGAAATAGGAGCCACGTAAATTAACGAATGTGATAGAATTTTTCTGAATTCTTAAATAAACCATAATATGAAATGATCTAATCGGGTCTCTGTTTGCCCTGCCCTAGAAGTTTAACAGTGCATTTTACTCGCCATTTCATGCGCTTTGAAATGCCGCTTAGCCCAATACGCTATCTGAAATAGGAGCGACGTAAATTGAACAAATGTGATAGAATATCGCTGAATTCTTAAATTAACCAATATATGAAATGATCTAATCGGGTCTCTGTTTGTCCTACCCCAGAAGATTAACAGTGCATTTTACTCGCCATTTCATGCGCTTTGAGATGCCGCATAGCCCAATACGCTATCTGAAATAGGAGCGACGTAAATTGAACAAATGTGATAGAATTTCCGTGAATTCTTATATTAACCTTAATTTAAAATGATCTAATCGGGTCTCTGTTCGCCCTACCATAGAAGTCTAATCGTGCATTTCACTCGCCATTTCATGCGCTTTGAGATGCCGCCTAGCCCAGTACGCTATCTGAAAAAGGAGCGACGTAAGTTGAACAAATGTGATAGAATTACGCTGAATTCTTTTATTAACCATAATGTAAAATGATCTGATCGGGGCTCTGTTCGCCCTAGCCTAGAAGTTTAATAGTGCATTTTACTCGCCATTTCATGCGCTTTGAGATGCCGCTTAGCCTAATACGCTATCTGAAATAGGAGCGACGTAGATTGAACAAATGTGATAGAATTTCGCTGAATTCTTATATTAACCAAAATATATAATGATCTAATCGGGTCTCTGATTGCCCTATCATAGATGATTAATAGTGCATTTTACTCGCCACTCCACCCGCTTTAGGATGCCGCCTAGCCCAGTACGCTTTCCGAAATAGGAGCGACGTAAATTGAACAAATGTCATAGAATTTTGCTGAATTCTTATATTAACCGAAATATAAAATGATCTAATCGGGTCTCTGATTGCCCTATCATAGAAGTTCAATAGTGCATTTTACTCGCCACTCCACGCGCTTTAAGATGCCGCCTAGCCCAGTACGCTATCTGAAATAGGAGCGACGTAAATTGAACAAATATGATAGAATTTCGCTGAATTCTTTTATTAACCATAATGTAAAATGATCTAATCGGGTCTCTGTTTGCCTTACCCTAGAAGTTTAATAGTGCATTTTACTCGCCATTTCATGCGCTTTGAGATGCCGCTTAGCCCAATACGCTATCTGCAATAGGAGCGACGTAAATTGAACAAATGTGATAGAATTTCGCTGAATTCTTAAATTAACCATAATATAAAATGATCTAATCGGGTCTCTGTTTGCCCTATCCTAGAAGTTTAACAGTTCATTTTACTCGCCATTTCTTGCGCTTTGAGATGCCGCTTAGCTCAATACGCTATCTGAAATATCAGCGACGTAAATTGAACAAATGTGAGAGAATCTCGCTGAATTCTTATATTAACCTTAATGTAAAATGATCTAATCGGGTCTCTGTTCGCCCTACCGTAGAAGATTAATAGTGCATTTGACTCGTCATTTCATGCGCTTTGAGATGCCGCTGAGCCCAATAAGCTATCTGAAATAGGAGTCACGTAAATTGAACGAATGTGATAGAATTTTTCTGAATTCTTAAATAAACCATAATATGAAATGATCTAATCGGGTCTCTGTTTGCCCTACCCTAGAAGTTTAACAGTGCATTTTACTCGCCATTTCATGCGCTTTGAGATGCCGCTTAGCCCAATACGCTATCTGAAATAGGAGCGACGTATGTTGAACAAATGTGATAGAATTACGCTGAATTCTTATATTAACCGTAATATAAAATGATGTAATCGGGTCTCTGTTTGCCCTACCCTAGAAGTTTAATAGACAATTTTATTCGCCATTTCATGCGCTTTGAGATGGCGCTTAGCCCAATACGCTACCTGAAATAGGAGCGACGGAAATTGAACAAATGTGATAGAATTTCGCTGAATTCTTATATTAACCAAAATATATAATGATCTAATCGGGTCTCTGATTGCCCTATCATAGATGATTAATAGTGCATTTTACTCGCCACTCCACCCGCTTTAGGATGCCGCCTAGCCCAGTACGCTATCCGAAATAGGAACGACGTAAATTGAACAAATGTGATAGAATTTTGCTGAATTCTTAAATTAACCTAAATGTAAAATGATCTAATCGGGTCTCTGTTCGCCCTACCATAGAAGTCTAATAGAGCATTACACTCGCCATTTCATGCGCTTTGAGATGCCGCTTAGCCCAATACGCTATCTGAAATAGGAGCGACGTAAATTGAACAAATGTAATAGAATTTCGCTGAATTCTTATATTAATCTTAATGTAAAATGATCTAATCGGGCCTCTGTCCGCCCTAGCCTAGAAGTTTAATAGTGCATTTTATTCGCCATTTCATGGGCGTTGAGATGCCGCTTTGCCCAGTGCGCTATCTGAAATGGGAGCGACGTAAATTAGACAAATGTGATAGAATTTTGCTGAATTCGTATATTAACCGTAATATAAAATGATCTAATCGGGCCTCTGTTTGCCTTACCCTAGAAGTTTAATAGTTCATTTTACTCGCCATTTCTTGCGCTTTGAGATGCCGCTTAGCCCAATACACTATCTGAAATATCAGCGACGTAAATTGAACAAATGTGAGAGAATCTTGCTGAATTCTTATATTAACCTTAATGTAAAATGATCTAATCGGGTCTCTGTTCGCCCTACCCTAGAAGATTAATAGTGCATTTCACTCGTCACGTCATGCGCTTTGAGATGCCGCTGAGCCCAATAAGCTATCTGAAATAGGAGCCACGTAAATTAACGAATGTGATAGAATTTTTCTGAATTCTTAAATAAACCATAATATGAAATGATCTAATCGGGTCTCTGTTTGCCCTACCCTAGAAGTTTAACAGTGCATTTTACTCGCCATTTCATGCGCTTTGAGATGCCGCTTAGCCCAATACGCTATCTGAAATAGGAGCGACGTATGTTGAACAAATGTGATAGAATTACGCTGAATTCTTATATTAACCGTAATATAAAATGATGTAATCGGGTCTCTGTTTGCCCTACCCTAGAAGTTTAATAGACAATTTTATTCGCCATTTCATGCGCTTTGAGATGGCGCTTAGCCCAATACGCTACCTGAAATAGGAGCGACAGAAATTGAACAAATGTGATAGAATTTCGCTGAATTCTTATATTAACCAAAATATATAATGATCTAATCGGGTCTCTGATTGCCCTATCATAGAGGATTAATAGTGCATTTTACTCGCCACTCCACCCGCTTTAGGATGCCGCCTAGCCCAGTACGCTATCCGAAATAGGAGCGACGTAAATTGAACAAATGTGATAGAATATTGCTGAATTCTTAAATTAACCTAAATGTAAAATGATCTAATCGGGTCTCTGTTCGCCCTACCATAGAAGTCTAATAGAGCATTACACTCGCCATTTCATGCGCTTTGAGATGCCGCTTAGCCCAATACGCTATCTGAAATAGGAGCGACGTAAATTGAACAAATGTAATAGAATTTCGCTGAATTCTTATATTAATCTTAATGTAAAATGATCTAATCGGGCCTCTGTCCGCCCTAGCCTAGAAGTTTAATAGTGCATTTTATTCGCCATTTCATGGGCGTTGAGATGCCGCTTTGCCCAGTGCGCTATCTGAAATGGGAGCGACGTAAATTGAGCAAATGTGATAGGATTTCGCTGATTTCTTATATTAACCAAAATATAAAATGATCTAATCGGGTCTCTGATTGCCCTACCATAAAAGTTTAATAGTGCATTTTACTCATCAGTCCACGCGCTTTAAGATACCGCCTAGCCCAGTAGGCTATCTGAAATAGGAGCGACGTAAATTAGACAAATGTGATAGAATTTTGCTGAATTCTTATATTAACCGTAATATAAAATGATCTAATCGGGCCTCTGTTTGCCTTACCCTAGAAGTTTAATAGTTCATTTTACTCGCCATTTCTTGCGCTTTGAGATGTCGCTTAGCCCAATACGCTATCTGAAATATCAGCGACGTAAATTGAACAAATGTGAGAGAATCTTGCTGAATTCTTATATTAACCTTAATTTAAAATGATCTAATCGGGTCTCTGTTCGCCCTACCATAGAAGTCTAATCGTGCATTTCACTCGCCATTTCATGCGCTTTGAGATGCCGCCTAGCCCAGTACGCTATCGGATATAGGAGCGACGTAAGTTGAACAAATGTGATAGAATTTCGCTGAATTCTTTTATTAACTATAATGTAAAATGATCTAATCGGGTCTCCGTTCGCCTTACCCTAGAAGTTTAATAGTGCATTTTATTCGCCATTTCATGCGCTTTGAGATGCCGCTTAGCCCAATACGCTATCTGAAATAGGAGCGACGTAAATGGAACAAGAGTGATAGGATTTCCCGGGAATCTTATATTAAGCAAAATATAAAATGATCTAATCGGGTCTCTGATTGCCCTATCATAGAAGTTTAATAGTGCATTTTACTCGCAATTCCACGCGCTTTAAGATGCCGCCTAGCCCAGTACGCTATCGGATATAGGAGCGACGTAAATTGAACAAATGTGATAGATTAACGCTGAATTCTTATATTAACCGTAATATAAAATGATCTAATCGGGTCTCTGTTCGCTCTACCCTAGAAGTTTAATAGTGCATTTCACCCGACATTTCATGCGCTTTGAGATGCCGCTTAGCCCAATTCGCTATCTGAAATAGGAGCGACGTAAATTGAATAAATGTGATAGAATTTCGCTGAATTCTTAAATTAACCATAATATAAAATGATCTAAACTGGTCTCTGATTGCCCTACCCTAGAAGTTTAACAGTGCGTTATACTCGCCATTCCACGCGCTTTAAGATGCCCGCTAGCCCAGTACGCTATCTGAAACAGGAGCGACGTAAATTGAACAAATGCGATAGAATTTTGCTGAATTCTTAAATTAACCATAATATAAAATGATCTAATCGGGTCTCTGTTTACCGTACCCTAGAAGTTTAATAGTGCATTTTACTCGCCATTTCATGCGCTTTGAGGTGCCGCTTAGCCCAATTCGCTATCTGAAATAGGAGCGACGTTAATTGAACAAATGTGATAGTATTTCGCTGAATTCTTGTATTAACCAAAATATAAAATGATCTAATCGGGTCTCTTATTGCCCTATCATAGTAGTTCAATAGTGCATTTTACTCGCAATTCCACGTGCTTTAAGATGCCGCCTAGCCCAGTGCGCTATCTGAAATAGGAGCGACGTAAATTTAACAAATGTGATAGAATTACGCTGAATTCTTATATTAACCGTAATATAAAATGATGTAATCGGGTCTCTGATTGCCCTATCGTAGAAGTTGTATAGTGCATTTTACTCGCCATTCCACGCGCTTTAAAATGCCGTCTAGCCCAGTACGCTATCTGTAATAGGAGCGACGTAAGTTGAACAAATGTGATAGAATTACGCTGCATTCTTATATTAACCGTAATATAAAATGATCTAATCGGGTCTCTGTTTGCCTTACCCTAGAAGCTTAATAGTGCATTTTACTCGACATTTCATGCGCTTTGAGATGCCGCTTAGCGCAATTCGCTATCTGAAATAGGAGCGACGTAAATTGAACAAATGTGATAGAATTTTGCTGAATTCTTAAATTAACCATCATATAAAATGATCTAATCGAGTCTCTGTTTGCCCTACCCTAGAAGTTTAATAGTGCATTTTACTCGCCATTTCATGCGCTTTGAGATGCCGCTTAGCCCAATACGCTATCTGAAATAGGAGCGACGTAAATTGAACAAATGTGATAGAATTTCGCTGAATCCTTAAATTAACCATAATATAAAATGATCTAATCGGGTCTCTGTTTACCCTACCCTAGAAGTTTAATAGTGCATTTTACTCGCCACTTCATGCGCTTTGAGATGCCGCTTAGCCCAATACGCTATCTGAAATAGGAGCGACGTAAATTGAAGGAATGTGATAGAATTTCGCTGAATTCTTAACTTAATCATAATATAAAATGATCTAATCGGGTCTCTGTTTGCCCTACCCTAGAAGTTTATTAGTGCATTTTACTCGCCATTTCTTTCGCTTTGAGATGCCGCTTATCCCAATACGCTATCTGAAATATGAGCGACGTAAATTGAACAAATGTGATAGAATTTCGCTGAATTCTTATATTAACCAAAATATAAAATGATCTAATCGGGTCTCTGATTGCCCTATCATAGAAGTTTAATAGTGCATTTTACTCGCCACTCCACGCGCTTTAAGATGCCGCCTAGCCCAGTACGCTATCTGAAATAGGAGCGACGTAAATTGAACAAATGTGATAGAATTTCGCTGAATCCTTTTATTAACCATAATGTAAAATGATCTAATCGGGTCTCTGTTCGCCCTAGCCTAGAAGTTTAATAGTGCATTTTATTCGCCATTTCATGCGCTTTGAGATACCGCTTAGCCCAATACGCTATCTGAAATAGGAGGAACGTAAGTTGTACAAATGTGATAGAATTACGCTGAATTCTTATATTAACCGTAATATAAAATGATCTAATCGGGTATCTGTTTGCCTTACCCTAGAAGTTTAATAGTGCGTTTTACTCGCCATTTCATGCGCTTTGAGATGCCGCATAGCCCAGTACGCTATCTGAAATAGGAGCGACGTAAATTGAACAAATGTGATAGAATTTCGCTGAATCCTTATATTAACCAAAATATAAAATGATCTAATCGGGTCTCTGTTTGCCTTACCCTAGAAGTTTATTAGTGCATTTTACTCGCCATTTCATGCGCTTTGAGATGCCGCCCAGTCCAGTACGCTATCTGAAACAGGAGCGACGTAAGTTGAACAAATGTGATAGGATTTCGCTGAATACTTGTATTAACCAAAATATAAAATGATCTAATCGGGTCTCTCTTTGCCTTACCCTAGAAGTTTAATAGTGCATTTTATTCGCCATTTCATACGCTTTGAGATGCCGCTTAGCCCAATACGCTATCTGAAATAGGAGCGACGTAAATGGAACAAGAGTGATAGGATTTCCCGGGAATCTTATATTAAGCAAAATATAAAATGATCTAATCGGGTCTCTGATTGCCCTATCATAGAAGTTTAATAGTGCATTTTACTCGCAATTCCACGCGCTTTAAGATGCCGCCTAGCCCAGTACGCTATCGGATATAGGAGCGACGTAAATTGAACAAATGTGATAGACTAACGCTGAATACTTATATTAACCGTAATATAAAATGATCTAATCGGGTCTCTGTTCGCCCTACCCTAGAAGTTTAATAGTGCATTTCACCCGACATTTCATGCGCTTTGAGATGCCGCTTAGCCCAATTCGCTATCTGAAATAGGAGCGACGTAAATTGGACAAATGCGATAGAATTTCGCTGAATTCTTAAATTAACCATAATATAAAATGATCTAATCGGGTCTCTGTTTACCCTACCCTAGAAGTTTAATAGTGCATTTTACTCGCCATTTCATGCGCTTTGAGATGCCGCTTAGCCCAATACGCTATTTGAAATAGGAGCGACGTAAATTTAGCAAATGTGATAGGATTTCGCTGAATTCTTATATTAACCTTAATATAAAATGATCTAATCGTGTCTCTATTCGCAATACCCTAGAAGTTTAATAGTGCATTTCACTGGACATTTCATGCGCTTTGAGATGCCGCTTAGCCCAATTCGCTATCTGAAATAGGAGCGACGTAAATTGAATAAATGTGATAGAATTTCGCTGAGCACTTATATTAACCAAAATATAAAATGATCTAATCGGGTCTCTGATTACAGTACCCTAGAAGATTGATAGTGCATTTTACTCGCCATTTCATGCGCTTTGAGATGCCGCTTAGCCCAATACGCTATCTGGAATAGGAGCGACGTAAATTGAATAAATGTGATAGAATTTCGCTGAATTCTTAAATTAACCATAATATAAATTGGTCTAATCTGGTCTCTGTTTGCCCTACCCTAGAAGTTTAATAGTGCATTTCACTCGTCATTCCACGCGCTCTGAGATGCCGCTTAGCCCAATAAGCTACCTGAAATAGGAGCGACGTAAATTTAACAAATGTGATAGAATTACGCTGTATTCTTATATTAATCGTAATATAAAATGATGTAATCGGGCCTCTGATTGCCCTATCATAGAAGTTGTATAGTGCATTGTACTCGCCATTCCACGCGCTTTAAGATGCCGTCAAGCCCAGTGCGCTATCTGAAATAGGAGAGACGTAAGTTGAACAAATGTGATAGAATTACGCTGAATTCTTATATTAACCGTAATATAAAATGATCTAATCAGGTCTCTGTTTGCCTTACCCTAGAAGGTTAATAGTGCATTTCACTCGACATTTCATGTGCTTTGAGATGCCGCTTAGCCCTATTCGCTATCTGAAATAGGAGCCACGTAAATTGAATAAATGTGATAGAATTTCGCTGAACACTTATATTAACCAAAATATAAAATGATCTAATCTGGACTCTGATTGCCCTACCCTAAAAGTTTAATAGTGCATTTCACTCGTCATTCCACGCTTTTTAAGATGCCGGCTAGCCCAGTACGCTATCTGAAACAGGAGCGACGTAAATTGAACAAATGCGATAGAATTTTGCTGAATTCTTAAATTAACCATAATATAAAATGATCTAATCGGGTCTCTGTTTACCGTACCCTAGAAGTTTAATAGTGCATTTTACTCGCCATTTCATGCGCTTTGAGGTGCCGCTTAGCCCAATTCGCTATCTGAAATAGGAACTACGTTAATTGAACAAATGTGATAGTATTTCGCTGAATTCTTGTATTAACCAAAATATAAAATGATCTAATCGGGTCTCTTATTGCCCTATCATAGTAGTTCAATAGTGCATTTTACTCGCAATTCCACGCGCTTTAAGATGCCGCCTAGCCCAGTACGCTATCTGAAATAGGAGCGACGTAAATTT
The DNA here is from genome assembly GCA_916610135.2 of Macropis europaea. Lineage (NCBI taxonomy): Eukaryota > Metazoa > Arthropoda > Insecta > Hymenoptera > Melittidae > Macropis > Macropis europaea. Next base: position 679,839 of record CAKAJE020002012.1, read on the forward strand.
AACAAATGTGATAGAATTACGCTGAATTCTTATATTAACCGTAATATAAAATGATGTAATCGGGTCTCTGATTGCCCTATCGTAGAAGTTGTATAGTGCATTTTACTCGCCATTCCACGCGCTTTAAAATGCCGTCTAGCCCAGTACGCTATCTGTAATAGGAGCGACGTAAGTTGAACAAATGTGATAGAATTACGCTGCATTCTTATATTAACCGTAATATAAAATGATCTAATCGGGTCTCTGTTTGCCTTACCCTAGAAGCTTAATAGTGCATTTTACTCGACATTTCATGCGCTTTGAGATGCCGCTTAGCGCAATTCGCTATCTGAAATAGGAGCGACGTAAATTGAACAAATGTGATAGAATTTTGCTGAATTCTTAAATTAACCATCATATAAAATGATCTAATCGGGTCTCTGTTTGCCCTACCCTAGAAGTTTAATAGTGCATTTTACTCGCCATTTCATGCGCTTTGAGATGCCGCTTAGCCCAGTACGCTATCTGAAATAGGAGCGACGTAAATTGAACAAATGTGATAGAATTACGCTGCATTCTTAAATTAACCATAATATAAAATGATCTGATCGGGGCTCTGTTCGCCCTAGCCTAGAAGTTTAATAGTGCATTTTATTCGCCATTTCATGCTCTTTGAGATGCCGCTTAGCCGTATTCGCTATCTGAAATAGGAGCGACGTAAATTGAACAAATGTGATAAAATTTCCCTGAAATCTTATATTAAACAAAATATAAAATGATCTAATCGGGTCTCTGATTGCCCTATCATAGAAGTTTAATAGTGCATTTCACTGGTCATTCCACGCGCTTTAAGATGCCGCCTAGCCCAGTACGCTATGTGAAATAGGAGCGACGTAAGTTAAACAAATGTGACAGAATTACGCTGAATTCTTATATTAACCGTAATATAAAATGATCTAATCGGGTCTCTGTTTGCCTTATCCTAGAAGTTTAATAGAGCATTATACTCGCCATTTCATGCGCTTTGCGATGCCGCTTAGCCCAATACGCTATCTGAAATAGGAGCGACGTAAATTGAATAAATGTGATAGAATTTCCGTGAATTCTTATATTAACCTTAATGTAAAATGATCTAATCGGGTCTCTGTTCGCCCTACCATAGACGTCTAATCGTGCATTTTACTCGCCATTTCATGCGCTTTGAGATGCCGCCTAGCCCAGTACGCTATCTGAAATAGGAGCGACGTAAGTTGAACAAATGTGATAGAATTACGCTGAATTCTTTTATTAACCATAATGTAAAATGATCTGATCGGGGCTCTGTTCGCCCTAGCCTAGAAGTTTAATAGTGCATTTTACTCGCCATTTCATGCGCTTTCAGATGCCGCTTAGCCCAATACGCTATCTGAAATAGGAGCGACGTAAATTGAACAAATGTGATAGAATTTCGCTGAATTCTTAAATTAACTATAATATAAAATGATCTTATCGGGTCTGTGTTTGCCCTACCCTAGAAGTTTAATAGTGCATTTTACTGGCCATTTCACGCGCTTTGAGATGCCGCTTAGCCCAATACGCTATCTGAAATAGGAGCGACGTAAATTGAACAAATGTGATAGAATTTCCCTGAAATATTTTATTAAACAAAATATAAAATGATCTAATCGGGTCTCTGATTGCCCTATCATAGTAGTTTAGTAGTGCATTTTACTCGCCATTCCACGCGCGTTAAGATGCCGCCTAGCCCAGTACGCTATCCGAAATAGGAGCGACGTAAATTGAACAAATGTGATAGAATTTTGCTGAATTCTTAAATTACCCATAATATAAAATGATCTAATCGGGTCTCTGTTTGCACTACCCTAGAAGTTTAATAGTGCATTTTACTCGCCATTTCATGCGCTTTGAGATGCCGCTTAGCCCAATACGCTGTCTGAAATAGGAGCGACGTAAGTTGAACAAATGTGATAGAATTTCGCTGAATTCTTTTATTAACCATAATGTAAAATGATCTAATCGGGTCTCTGTTCGCCCTAGCCTAGAAGTATAATTCTGCATTTTATTCGCCATTTCATGCGCTTTGAGATGGCGCTTAGCCTATTACGCTACCTGAAATAGGAGCGACGTAAATTGAACAAATGTGATAGAATTTCGCTGAATTCTTATATTAACCTTAATGTAAAATGATCTAATCGGGTCTCTGATTGCCCTATCATAGAAGTTTAATAGTGCATTTCACTAGTCATTCCACGCGCTTTAAGATGCCGCCTAGCCCAGTACGCTATGTGAAATAGGAGCGACGTAAGTTAAACAAATGTGACAGAATTACGCTGAATTCTTATATTAACCGTAATATAAAATGATCTAATCGGGTCTCTGTTTGGCTTATCCTAGAAGTTTAATGGTGCATTTTACTCGCCATTTCATGCGCTTTCAAATGCCGCTTCGCCCAATACGCTATCTGAAATAGGAGCGACGTAAATTGAACAAATGTGATAGAATGTCCGTGAATTCTTACATGAACCTTAATGTTAAATGATCTAATCGTGTCTCTGTTCGCCCTACCATAGAAGTCTAATAGTGCATTTTACTCGCCATTTCATGCGCTTTGAAATGCCGCTTAGCCCAATACGCTATCTGAAATAGGAGCGACGTAAATTGAACAAATGTGATAGAATTTCGCTGAATTCTTCAATTAACCATAATATAAAATGATTTAATCGGGTCTTTGTTTGCCCTAGCCTAGAAGTTTAATAGTTCATTTTACTCGCCATTAAATGCGCTTTCAGATGCCGCTTAGCCCAATACGCTATCTGAAATACGAGCGACGTAAATTGAACAAATGTGATAGAATTTCGCTGAATTCTTAAATTAACAATAATATAAAATGATCTTATCGGGTCTCTGTTTGCCCTACCCTAGAAGTTTAGTAGTGCATTTTACTCGCCATTCCACGCGCTGTAAGATGCCGCCCTGTCCAGTACGCTATCTGAAATAGGAGCGACGTAAGTTGAACAAATGTGATAGGATTACGCTGAATTCTTATATTAACCGTAATATAAAATGATCTAATCGGGTATCTGTTTGCCTTACCCAAGATGTTTAATAGTGCATTTTACTCGCCATTTCATGCGCTTTGAGATGCCGCTTAGCCCAATACGCTATCTGAAATCGGAACGATGTAAATTGCACAAATGTGAGAGAATATCGCTGAACACTTTTATTAACCATAATGTAAAATGATCTAATCGGGTCTCCGTTCGCCCTAGCCTAGAAGTTTAACAGTGCATTTTATTCGCGATTTCATGCGCATTGAGGTGCCGCTTAGCCCAATATGCTATCCGAAATAGGAACGACGTAAATTGAACAAATGTGATAGAATTGCCCTGAAATCTTATATAAAACAAAATATAAAATGATATAATCGGGCCTCTGATTGCCCCATCATAGAAGTTTAGCAGTGCATTTTACTCGACATTTCATGCGCTTTGAGATGCCGCTTAGCTCTATACGCTATCTGAAATATCAACGACGTAAATTGATCAAATGTGATAGAATTTCGCTGAATTCTTATATTAACCTTAATGTAAAATGATCTAATCGGGTCTCTGTTCGCCCTA
>CAKAJE020002012.1:683937-825979 GCA_916610135.2 Macropis europaea
CAAACAGATACCCGATTAGATCATTTTATATTACGGTTAATATAAGAATTCAGCGTAATTCTATCACATTTGTTCAACTTACGTTCCTCCTATTTCAGATAGCGTATTGGGCTAAGCGGCATCTCAAAGCGCATGTAATGGCGAATAAAATGCACTATTAAACTTCTAGGCTAGGGCGAACAGAGACCCGATTAGATCATTTTACATTATGGTTAATAAAAGAATTCAGCGAAACTCTATCACATTTGTTCAATTTACGTCGCTCCTATTTCAGATAGCGTACTGGGCTATGCGGCATCTCAAAGCGCATGAAATGGCGAGTAAAACGCACTATTAAACTTCTAGGGTAAGGCAAACAGATACCCGATTAGATCATTTTATATTACGGTTAATATAAGAATTCAGCGTAATTCTATCACATTTGTTCAACTTACGTTCCTCCTATTTCAGATAGCGTATTGGGCTAAGCGGCATCTCAAAGTGCATGTAATGGCGAATAAAATGCACTATTAAACTTCTAGGCTAGGGCGAACAGAGACCCGATTAGATCATTTTACATTATGGTTAATAAAAGAATTCAGCGAAATTCTATCACATTTGTTCAATTTACGTCGCTCCTATTTCAGATAGCGTACTGGGCTAGGCGGCATCTTAAAGCGCGCGGAGTGTCGAGTAAAATGCACTATTAAACTTCTATGATAGGGCAATCAGAGACCCGATTAGATCATTTTATATTTTGGTTAATATAAGAATTCAGCGAAATTCTATCACATTTGTTCAATTTACGTCGCTCATATTTCAGATAGGGTATTGGGCTCAGTGGCATCTCAAAGCGCATGAAATGGCGAGTAAAATGCACTATTAAACTTCTAGGGTAGGGCAAACAAAGACCCGATTAGATCATTTTATATTATGCTTAATTTAAGAATTCAGCGAAATTCTATCATATTTGTTCAATTTACATCGCTCCTATTTCAGATAGCGCATTGGGCTAAGCGGCATCTCAAAGCGCATGAAATGGCGAGTAAAATGCACTATTAAACTTCTAGGATAAGGCAAACAGAGACACGATTAGATCATTTTATATTACGGTTAATATAAGAATTCAGCGTAATTCTATCACATTTGTTCAATTTACGTCGCTCATATTTCAGATAGCGTACTGGGCTATGCGGCATCTCAAAGCGCATGAAATGGCGAGTAAAACGCACTATTAAACTTCTAGGGTAAGGCAAACAGATACCCGATTAGATCATTTTATATTACGGTTAATATAAGAATTCAGCGTAATTCTATCACATTTGTTCAACTTACGTTCCTCCTATTTCAGATAGCGTATTGGGCTAAGCGGCATCTCAAAGTGCATGTAATGGCGAATAAAATGCACTATTAAACTTCTAGGCTAGGGCGAACAGAGACCCGATTAGATCATTTTACATTATGGTTAATAAAAGAATTCAGCGAAACTCTATCACATTTGTTCAATTTACGTCGCTCCTATTTCAGATAGCGTACTGGGCTATGCGGCATCTCAAAGCGCATGAAATGGCGAGTAAAACGCACTATTAAACTTCTAGGGTAAGGCAAACAGATACCCGATTAGATCATTTTATATTACGGTTAATATAAGAATTCAGCGTAATTCTATCACATTTGTTCAACTTACGTTCCTCCTATTTCAGATAGCGTATTGGGCTAAGCGGCATCTCAAAGTGCATGAAATGGAGAATAAAATGCACTATTAAACTTCTAGGCTAGGGCGAACAGAGACCCGATTAGATCATTTTACATTATGGTTAATAAAAGAATTCAGCGAAATTCTATCACATTTGTTCAACTTACGTCGCTCCTATTTCAGATAGCGTACTGGGCTAGGCGGCATCTTAAAGCGCGTGGAGTGTCGAGTAAAATGCACTATTAAACTTCTATGATAGGGCAATCAGAGACCCGATTAGATCATTTTATATTTTGGTTAATATAAGAATTCAGCGAAATTCTATCACATTTGTTCAATTTACGTCGCTCATATTTCAGATAGGGTATTGGGCTCAGTGGCATCTCAAAGCGCATGAAATGGCGAGTAGAATGCACTATTAAACTTCTAGGGTAGGGCAAACAAAGACCCGATTAGATCATTTTATATTATGGTTAATTTAAGAATTCAGCGAAATTCTATCATATTTGTTCAATTTACATCGCTCCTATTTCAGATAGCGCATTGGGCTAAGCGGCATCTCAAAGCGCATGAAATGGCGAGTAAAATGCACTATTAAACTTCTAGGATAAGGCAAACAGAGACACGATTAGATCATTTTATATTACGGTTAATATAAGAATTCAGCGTAATTCTATCACATTTGTTCAACTTACGATGCTCCTATTTCAGATAGCGTCCTGGACTGGGCGGCATCTTACAGCGCGCGGAATGGCAAGTAAAATGCACTACTAAACTTCTATGATAGGGCAATCAGAGACCCGATTAGATCATTTTATATTATGGTAAATTTAAGAATTCATCGAAATTCTATCACATTTGTTCAATTCACGTCGATCCTATTTCAGATAGTGTATTGGGCAAAGCGGCATCTCAAAGCGCATGAAATGTCGAGTAAAATGCACTACTAAACTTCTATGATGGGGCAAGCAGAGGCCCGATTAGATCATTTTATATTTTGTTTTATATAAGATTTCAGGGCAATTCTATCACATTTGTTCAATTTACGTCGTTCCTATTTCAGATAGCATATTGGGCTAAGCGGCACCTCAATGGGCATGAAATCGCGAATAAAATGCACTGTTAAACTTCTAGGCTAGGGCGAACGGAGACCCGATTAGATCATTTTACATTATGGTTAATAAGAGAATTCAGCGAAATTCTATCATATTTGTTCAATTTACGTCGCTCCTATTTCAGATAGCGTACTGGGCTAGGCGGCATCTTAAAGCGCGTGGAGTGGCGAGTAAAATGCACTATTAAACTTCTATGATAGGGCAATCAGAGACCCGATTAGATCATTTTATATTTTGGTTAAATAAGAATTCAGCGAAATTCTATCACATTTGTTCAATTTACGTCGCTCATATTTCAGATAGCGTATTGGGATAAGCGGCATCTCAAAGCGAAAGAAATGCCGAGTAAAATGCACTATTAAACTTCTAGGGTAAGGCAAACAGAGACCCGATTAGATCATTTTATATTTTGGTTAATATAAGAATTCAGCGAAATTCTATCACATTTGTTCAATTCACGTCGCTCCTATTTCAGATAGCGTACTGGGCTATGCGGCATCTCAAAGCGCATGAAATGGCGAGTTAAACGCACTATTAAACTTCTAGGGTAAGGCAAACAGATACCCGATTAGATCATTTTATATTACGGTTAATATAGGAATTCAGCGTAATTCTATCACATTTGTACAACTTACGTTCCTCCTATTTGAGATAGCGTATTGGGCTAAGCGGCATCTCAAAGTTCATGAAATGGAGAATAAAATGCACTATTAAACTTCTAGGCTAGGGCGAACAGAGACCCGATTAGATCATTTTACATTATGGTTAATAAAAGAATTCAGCGAAATTCTATCACATTTGTTCAATTTACGTCGCTCCTATTTCAGATAGCGTACTGGGCTAGGCGGCATCTTAAAGCGCGTGGAGTGTCGAGTAAAATGCACTATTAAACTTCTATGATAGGGCAATCAGAGACCCGATTAGATCATTTTATATTTTGGTTAATATAAGATTTCCGGGAAATTCTATCACATTTGTTCAATTTACGTCGCTCCTATTTCAGATAGCGTATTGGGATAAGCGGCATCTCAAAGCGCGTGAAATGTCGAATAAAATGCACTACTAAACTTCTAGGCTAGGGCGAACAGAGACCCGATTAGATCATTTTACATTATGGTTAATAAAAGAATTCAGCGAAATTATATCACTTTTGTTCAATTTACGTCGCTTCTATTTCAGATAGCGTACTGGGCTAGGCGGCATCTTAAAGCGCGTGGAATGGCGAGTAAAATGCACTATTAAACTTCTAGGGTATGGCGAACAGAGACCCGATTAGATTATTTTTCATTAAGATTAATATAAGAATTCAGCGTAATTCTATCACATTTGTTCAACTTACGTCGCTCCTATTTCAGATAGCGTACTGGGCTAGGCGGCATCATAAAGCGCGTGGAATGGCGAGTGAAATGCACTACTAAACTTCTAGGGTAGGGAAAACAGAGACCCGATTAGATCATTTCATATTATGGTTCATATAAGAATTCAGCGTAATTCTATCACATTTGTTCAACTTACGTCGCTCCTATTTCAGATAGCGTACTGGACTGGGCGGCATCTTACAGCGCGTGGAATGGCGAGTAAAATGCACTACTAAACTTCTATGATAGGGCAATCAGAAACCCGATTAGATCATTTTATATTATGGTTAATATAAGAATTCAGCGAAATTCTATCTCATTTGTTCAATTTACGTCGCTCCTATTTCAGATAGCGTATTCGGCTAAGCGGCATCTTAAAGCGCGTGGAATGGCGAGTAGAATGCACTATTAAACTTCAGCGATAGGGCAATCAGAGACCCGATTAGATCATTTTATATTATGGTTAATAAAACAATTCAGCGAAATTCTATCACATTTGTTCAATTTACGTCGCTCCTATTTCAGATACCGTACTGGGCTAGGCGGCATCATAAAGCGCGTGGAATGGCGAATAAAATGCACTATTAAACTTCTAGGCTAGGGCGAACAGAGACCCGATTAGATCATTTTCCATTATGGTTAATAAAACAATTCAGCGAAATTCTATCACATTTGTTCAATTTACGTCGCTCCTATTTCAGATAGCTTATTGGGCTAAGCGGCATCTCAAAGCGCATGAAATGACGACTGAAATGCACTATTAAACTTCTAGGGTAGGGCGAACAGAGACCCGATTAGATCATTTTACATTAAGGTTAATATAAGAATTCAGCGAAATTCTATCACATTTGTTCAATTTACGTCGTTGATATTTCAGATAGCGTATAGGGCTAAGCGGCATCTCAAAGCGCAAGAAATGGCGAGTAAAATGCACTATTACACTTCTAGGGTAGGGCAAACAGAGACCCGATTAGATCATTTTATATTATGGTTAATTTAATAATTCACCGAAATTCTATCACATTTGTTAAATTTACGTCGCTCCTATTTCAGATAGTGTATTGGGCTAAGCGGCATCTCAAAGCGCATGAAATGGCGAGTAAAATGCACTATTAAATTTCCAGGGTAGGGCAAACAGAGACCCGATTAGATCATTTTATATTATGGTTCATTTAAGAATTCAGCAAAATTCTATCACATTTGTTCTATTTACGTCGCTCCTATTTCAAACAGCGTACTGGGCTAGGCGGCATCTTAAAGCGCGTGGAATGGCGAGTAAAATGCACTATTAAACTTCTAGGATAAGACAAACAGAGACCAGATTAGATCATTTTATATTACGGTCAATATAAGAATTCAGCGTAATTCTATCACATTTGTTCAACTTACGTCGCTCCTATTTCAGATAGCGTACTGGGATAGGCGGCATCATAAAGCGCGTGGAATGGCGAGTAAAATGCACTACTAAACTTCTATGATAGGGCAATCAGAGACCCTATTAGATCATTTTATATTTTGTTTAATATAAGACTTCAGGGAAATTGTATTACATTTGTTCAATTTACGTCGCTCCTATTTCAGATAGCGTACTGGGCTAGGCGGCAATTAAAAGCGCCTGGAATGACGAGTAAAATGCACTATTAGACTTCTATGGTCGGGCGAACAGAGACCCGATTAGATCATTTTACATTAAGGTTAATATAAGAATTCAGGGAAATTCTATCACATTTGTTCAATTTACGTCGCTCCTATTTCAGATAGCGTACTGGGCTAGGCGGTATCTTAAAGCGCGTGGAATGGCGAGTAAAATGCACTATTAAACTTCTAGGCTAGGGCGAACAGAGACCCGATTACATCATTTTACATTAGGGTTAATAAAAGAATTCAGCGAAATTCTATCAAATTTGTTCAATTTACGTCGCTCCTATTTCAGATACCGTACTGGGCTAGGCGGCATCATAAAGCGCGTGGAATGGCGAGTAAAATGTACTACTAAACTTCTACGATAGGACAATCAGAGACCCGATTAGATCATTTTACATTATGGTTAATAAAAGAATTCAGCGAAATTCTATCACATTTGTTCAATTTACGTCGCTCCTATTTCAGATAGCGTACTGGGCTAGGCGGCATCTTAAAGCGCGTGGAGTGTCGAGTAAAATGCACTATTAAACTTCTATGATAGGGCAATCAGAGACCCGATTAGATCATTTTATATTTTGGTTAATATAAGAATTCAGCGAAATTCTATCACATTTGTGCAATTTACATCGCTCCTATTTCAGGTAGCGTATTGGGCTAAGCGGAATCTCAAAGCGCATGAAATTTCGAGTAATATGCGCTATTAAACTTCTGGGGTAAGGCAGACAGATACCCGATTAGATCATTTTACATTATGGTTAATAAAAGAATTCAGCGAAATTCTATCACATTTGTGCAATTTACATCGCTCCTATTTCAGGTAGCGTATTGGGCTAAGCGGAATCTCAAAGCGCATGAAATTTCGAGTAATATGCGCTATTAAACTTCTAGGGTAGGGCAAACAGAGACCCGATTAGATCATTTTATATTTTGTTTAATATAAGATTTCAGGGAAATTCTATCACATTTGTTCAATTTACGTCGCTCCTATTTCAGATAGCGTACTGGGCAAAGCGGCATCTTAAAGCGCGTGGAATGGCGAGTAAAATGCACTATGAAACTTCTATGATAGGGCAATCAGAGACCCGATTAGATCATTTTATATTTTGTTTAATATAAGAATTCAGCGAAATTCTATCACATTTGTTCAATTTACGTCGCTCCTATTTCAGATAGCGTATTGGGCTAAGCGGCATCTCAAAGCGCATTAAATGACGAGTGAAATGCACTATTAAACTTCTAGGGTAAGGCAAACAGATACCCGATTAGATCATTTTATATTTTGGTTAATATAAGAATTCAGCGAAATTCTATCACATTTGTTCAATTCACGTCGCTCCTATTTCAGATAGCGTACTGGGCTATGCGGCATCTCAAAGCGCATGAAATGGCGAGTAAAACGCACTATTAAACTACTAGGGTAAGGCAAACAGATACCCGATTAGATCATTTTATATTACGGTTAATATAGGAATTCAGCGTAATTCTATCACATTTGTACAACTTACGTTCCTCCTATTTCAGATAGCGTATTGGGCTAAGCGGCATCTCAAAGTGCATGAAATGGAGAATAAAATGCACTATTAAACTTCTAGGCTAGGGCGAACAGAGACCCGATTAGATCATTTTACATTATGGTTAATAAAAGAATTCAGCGAAATTCTATCACATTTGTTCAATTTACGTCGCTCCTATTTCAGATAGCGTACTGGGCTAGGCGGCATCTTAAAGCGCGTGGAGTGTCGAGTAAAATGCACTATTAAACTTCTATGATAGGGCAATCAGAGACCCGATTAGATCATTTTATATTTTGGTTAATATAAGATTTCCGGGAAATTCTATCACATTTGTTCAATTTACGTCGCTCCTATTTCAGATAGCGTACTGGGCTAGGCGGCATCTTAAAGCGCGTGGAGTGTCGAGTAAAATGCACTATTAAACTTCTATGATAGGGCAATCAGAGACCCGATTAGATCATTTTATATTTTGGTTAATATAAGATTTCCGGGAAATTCTATCACATTTGTTCAATTTACGTCGCTCCTATTTCAGATAGCGTATTGGGATAAGCGGCATCTCAAAGCGCATGAAATGTCGAATAAAATGCACTACTAAACTTCTAGGCTAGGGCGAACAGAGACCCGATTAGATCATTTTACATTATGGTTAATAAAAGAATTCAGCGAAATTATATCACTTTTGTTCAATTTACGTCGCTTCTATTTCAGATAGCGTACTGGGCTAGGCGGCATCTTAAAGCGCGTGGAATGGCGAGTAAAATGCACTATTAAACTTCTAGGGTATGGCGAACAGAGACCCGATTAGATTATTTTTCATTAAGATTAATATAAGAATTCAGCGTAATTCTATCACATTTGTTCAACTTACGTCGCTCCTATTTCAGATAGCGTACTGGGCTAGGCGGCATCATAAAGCGCGTGGAATGGCGAGTAAAATGCACTACTAAACTTCTAGGGTAGGGAAAACAGAGACCCGATTAGATCATTTCATATTATGGTTCATATAAGAATTCAATGTAATTCTATCACATTTGTTCAACTTACGTCGCTCCTATTTCAGATAGCGTACTGGACTGGGCGGCATCTTACAGCGCGTGGAATGGCGAGTAAAATGCACTACTAAACTTCTATGATAGGGCAATCAGAGACCCGATTAGATCATTTTATATTATGGTTAATATAAGAATTCAGCGAAATTCTATCTCATTTGTTCAATTTACGTCGCTCCTATTTCAGATAGCGTATTCGGCTAAGCGGCATCTTAAAGCGCGTGGAGTGTCGAGTAAAATGCACTATTAAACTTCTATGATAGGGCAATCAGAGACCCGATTAGATCATTTTATATTTTGGTTAATATAAGAATTCAGCGAAATTCTATCACATTTGTTCAATTTACGTCGCTCCTATTTCAGATAGCGTACTGGGCTAGGCGGCATCATAAAGCGCGTGGAATGGCGAGTAAAATGCACTACTAAACTACTATGATAGGGCAATCAGAGACCCGATTAGATCATTTTATATTTTGGTTAATACAAGAATTCAGCGAAATTCTATCACATTTGTTCAATTTACATCGCTCCTATTTCAGATAGCGTATTGGGCTAAGCGGCATCTCAAAGCGCATGAAATGGCGAATAAAATGCACTATTAAACTTCTAGGCTAGGGCGAACAGAGACCCGATTAGATCATTTTACATTATGGTTAATAAAAGAATTCAGCGAAATTCTATCACATTTGTTCAATTTACGTCGCTCCTATTTCAGATACCGTACTGGGCTAGGCGGCATCATAAAGCGCGTGGAATGGCGAGTAAAATGCACTACTAAACTTCTATGATAGGGCAATCAGAGACCCGATTAGATCATTTTATATTTTGTTTAATATAAGACTTCAGGGAAATTCTATCACATTTGTTCAATTTACGTCGTTCCTATTTCAGATAGCGTAATGGGCTAGGCGGCATCTTAAAGCACGTGGAATGGCGAGTGAAATGCACTACTATACTTCTATGATAGGGCAATCAGAGACCCGATTAGATCATTTTATATTTTGGTTAATACAAGAATTCAGCGAAATTCTATCACATTTGTTCAATTTACGTCGCTCCTATTTCAGATAGCGTATTGGGCTAAGCGGCATCTCAAAGCGCATGAAATGACGAGCAAAATGCACCATTAATCTTCTAGGGTAGGGCAAACAGTGAACCGGTTAGATCATTTTATATTATGGTTAATTTAAGAATTCAGCAAAATTCTATCACATTTGTTCAATTTACGTCGCTCCTATTTCAGATAGCGTACTGGGCTATGCGGCATCTCAAAGCGCATGAAATGGCGAATAAAATGCACCATTAAACTTCTAGGCTAGGGCGAACAGAGACCCGATTAGATCATTTTCCATTATGGTTAATAAAACAATTCAGCGAAATTCTATCACATTTGTTCAATTTACGTCGCTCCTATTTCAGACAGCGTACTGGGCTAGGCGGCATCTTAAAGCGCGTGGAGTGGCGAGTAAAATGCACTATTAAACTTCTATGATAGGGCAATCAGAGACCCGATTAGATCATTTTATATTCTGGTTAATATAAGAATTCAGCGAAATTCTATCACATTTGTTCAATTTACGTCGCTCCTATTTCAGATAGCTTATTGGGCTAAGCGGCATCTCAAAGCGCATGAAATGACGACTGAAATGCACTATTAAACTTCTAGGGTAGGGCGAACAGAGACCCGATTAGATCATTTTACATTAAGGTTAATATAAGAATTCAGCGAAATTCTATCACATTTGTTCAATTTACGTCGTTGATATTTCAGATAGCGTATAGGGCTAAGCGGCATCTCAAAGCGCAAGAAATGGCGAGTAAAATGCACTATTACACTTCTAGGGTAGGGCAAACAGAGACCCGATTAGATCATTTTATATTATGGTTAATTTAATAATTCACCGAAATTCTATCACATTTGTTAAATTTACGTCGCTCCTATTTCAGATAGTGTATTGGGCTAAGCGGCATCTCAAAGCGCATGAAATGGCGAGTAAAATGCACTATTAAATTTCCAGGGTAGGGCAAACAGAGACCCGATTAGATCATTTTATATTATGGTTCATTTAAGAATTCAGCAAAATTCTATCACATTTGTTCTATTTACGTCGCTCCTATTTCAGATAGCGTACTGGCCTAGGCGGCACCTTAAAGCGCGAGGAATGGCGAGTAAAATGCACTATTAAACTTCTATGATAGGGCAAACAGGGACCCGATTAGATCATCTTATATTATGGTTAATTTAAGAATTCAGCAAAATTCTATCACATTTGTTCAATTTACGTCGCTCCTATTTCAGATAGCGTACTGGGCTAGGCGGCAATTTAAAGCGCCTGGAATGACGAGTAAAATGCACTATTAGACTTCTATGGTCGGGCGAACAGAGACCCGATTAGATCATTTTACATTAAGGTTAATATAAGAATTCAGGGAAATTCTATCACATTTGTTCAATTTACGTCGCTCCTATTTCAGATAGCGTACTGGGCTAGGCGGTATCTTAAAGCGCGTGGAATGGCGAGTAAAATGCACTATTAAACTTCTAGGCTAGGGCGAACAGAGACCCGATTAGATCATTTTATATTATGGTTAATTTAAGAATTCAGCAAAATTCTATCACATTTGTTCAATTTACGTCGCTCCTATTTCAGATAGCGTACTGGGCGAGGCGGCAATTTAAAGCGCCTGGAATGACGAGTAAAATGCACTATTAGACTTCTATGGTCGGGCGAACAGAGACCCGATTAGATCATTTTACATTAAGGTTAATATAAGAATTCAGGGAAATTCTATCACATTTGTTCAATTTACGTCGCTCCTATTTCAGATAGCGTACTGGGCTAGGCGGTATCTTAAAGCGCGTGGAATGGCGAGTAAAATGCACTATTAAACTTCTAGGCTAGGGCGAACAGAGACCCGATTAGATCATTTTACATTATGGTTAATAAAAGAATTCAGCGAAATTCTATCACATTTGTTCAATTTACGTCGCTCCTATTTCAGATAGCGTACTGGGCTAGGCGGCATCTTAAAGCGCGTGGAGTGTCGAGTAAAATGCACTATTAAACTTCTATGATAGGGCAATCAGAGACCCGATTAGATCATTTTATATTTTGGTTAATATAAGAATTCAGCGAAATTCTATCACATTTGTTCAATTTACGTCGCTCATATTTCAGATAGGGTATTGGGCTCAGTGGCATCTCAAAGCGCATGAAATGGCGAGTAAAATGCACTATTAAACTTCTAGGGTAGGGCAAACAGAGACCCGATTAGATCATTTTATATTATGGTTAATTTAAGAATTCAGCGAAATTCTATCATATTTGTTCAATTTACATCGCTCCTATTTCAGATAGCGCATTGGGCTGAGCGGCATCTCAAAGCGCATGAAATGGCGAGTGAAATGCACTATTAAACTTCTAGGATAAGGCAAACAGAGACCCGATTAGATCATTTTATATTACGGTTAATATAAGAATTCAGCGTAATTCTATCACATTTGTTCAACTTACGATGCTCCTATTTCAGATAGCGTCCTGGACTGGGCGGCATCTTACAGCGCGCGGAATGGCAAGTAAAATGCACTACTAAACTTCTATGATAGGGCAATCAGAGACCCGATTAGATCATTTTATATTATGGTAAATTTAAGAATTCAGCGAAATTCTATCACATTTGTTCAATTCACGTCGATCCTATTTCAGATAGTGTATTGGGCAAAGCGGCATCTCAAAGCGCATGAAATGTCGAGTAAAATGCACTACTAAACTTCTATGATGGGGCAATCAGAGGCCCGATTAGATCATTTTATATTTTGTTTTATATAAGATTTCAGGGCAATTCTATCACATTTGCTCAATTTACGTCGTTCCTATTTCAGATAGCATATTGGGCTAAGCGGCACCTCAATGCGCATGAAATCGCGAATAAAATGCACTGTTAAACTTCTAGGCTAGGGCGAACGGAGACCCGATTAGATCATTTTACATTATGGTTAATAAAAGAATTCAGCGAAATTCTATCATATTTGTTCCATTTACGTCGCTCCTATTTCAGATAGCGTACTGGGCTAGGCGGCATCTTAAAGCGCGTGGAGTGGCGAGTAAAATGCACTATTAAACTTCTATGATAGGGCAATCAGAGACCCGATTAGATCATTTTATATTTTGGTTCAATAAGAATTCAGCGAAATTCTATCACATTTGTTCAATTTCCGTCGCCCATATTTCAGATAGCGTATTGGGATAAGCGGCATCTCAAAGCGAAAGAAATGCCGAGTAAAATGCACTATTAAACTTCTAGGGTAAGGCAAACAGAGACCCGATTAGATCATTTTATATTTTGGTTAATATAAGAATTCAGCGAAATTCTATCACATTTGTTCAATTCACGTCGCTCCTATTTCAGATAGCGTACTGGGCTATGCGGCATCTCAAAGCGCATGAAATGGCGAGTAAAACGCACTATTCAACTTCTAGGGTAAGGCAAACAGATACCCGATTAGATCATTTTATATTACGGTTAATATAGGAATTCAGCGTAATTCTATCACATTTGTACAACTTACGTTCCTCCTATTTCAGATAGCGTATTGGGCTAAGCGGCATCTCAAAGTGCATGAAATGGAGAATAAAATGCACTATTAAACTTCTAGGCTAGGGCGAACAGAGACCCGATTAGATCATTTTACATTATGGTTAATAAAAGAATTCAGCGAAATTCTATCACATTTGTTCAATTTACGTCGCTCCTATTTCAGATAGCGTACTGGGCTATGCGGCATCTTAAAGCGCGTGGAGTGTCGAGTAAAATGCACTATTAAACTTCTATGATAGGGCAATCAGAGACCCGATTAGATCATTTTATATTTTGGTTAATATAAGAATTCAGCGAAATTCTATCACATTTGTTCAATTTACGTCGCTCATATTTCAGATAGCGTATTGGGCTAAGCGGCATCTCAAAGTGCATGAAATGGAGAATAAAATGCACTATTAAACTTCTAGGCTAGGGCGAACAGAGACCCGATTAGATCATTTTACATTATGGTTAATAAAAGAATTCAGCGAAATTCTATCACATTTGTTCAATTTACGTCGCTCCTATTTCAGATAGCGTACTGGGCTAGGCGGCATCTTAAAGCGCGTGGAATGGCGAGTAAAATGCACTATTAAACTTCTAGGGTATGGCGAACAGAGACCCGATTAGATTATTTTTCATTAAGGTTAATATAAGAATTCAGCGTAATTCTATCACATTTGTTCAACTTACGTCGCTCCTATTTCCGATAGCGTACTGGGCTAGGCGGCATCATAAAGCGCGTGGAATGGCGAGTAAAATGCACTACTAAACTTCTAGGGCAGGGCAAACAGAGACCCGATTAAATCATTTCATATTATGGTTCATATAAGAATTCAGCGTAATTCTATCACATTTGTTCAATTTACGTCGCTCCTATTTCAGATAGCGTATTGGGCTAAGCGGCATCTCAAAGCGCATGAAATGACGAGCAAAATGCACCATTAAACTTCTAGGGTAGGGCAAACAGTGAACCGGTTAGATCATTTTATATTATGGTTAATTTAAGAATTCAGCAAAATTCTATCACATTTGTTCAATTTACGTCGCTCCTATTTCAGATAGCGTACTGGGCTATGCGGCATCTCAATGCGCATGAAATGGCGA
This sequence comes from Macropis europaea, assembly GCA_916610135.2. NCBI lineage: Eukaryota > Metazoa > Arthropoda > Insecta > Hymenoptera > Melittidae > Macropis > Macropis europaea. Next base: position 697,984 of record CAKAJE020002012.1, read on the forward strand.
ATAAAATGCACTATTAAACTTCTAGGCTAGGGCGAACAGAGACCCGATTAGATCATTTTCCATTATGGTTAATAAAACAATTCAGCGAAATTCTATCACATTTGTTCAATTTACGTCGCTCCTATTTCAGACAGCGTACTGGGCTAGGCGGCATCTTAAGGCGCGTGGAGTGGCGAGTAAAATGCACTATTAAACTTCTATGATAGGGCAATCAGAGACCCGATTAGATCATTTTATATTCTGGTTAATATAAGAATTCAGCGAAATTCTATCACATTTGTTCAATTTACGTCGCTCCTATTTCAGATAGCTTATTGGGCTAAGCGGCATCTCAAAGCGCATGAAATGACGACTGAAATGCACTATTAAACGTCTAGGGTGGGGCGAACAGAGACCCGATTAGATCATTTTACATTAAGGTTAATATAAGAATTCAGCGAAATTCTATCACATTTGTTCAATTTACGTCGTTGATATTTCAGATAGCGTATAGGGCTAAGCGGCATCTCAAAGCGCAAGAAATGGCGAGTAAAATGCACTATTACACTTCTAGGGTAGGGCAAACAGAGACCCGATTAGATCATTTTATATTATGGTTAATTTAATAATTCACCGAAATTCTATCACATTTGTTAAATTTACGTCGCTCCTATTTCAGATAGCGTACTGGGATAGGCGGCATCATAAAGCGCGTGGAATGGCGAGTAAAATGCACTACTAAACTTCTATGATAGGGCAATCAGAGACCCTATTAGATCATTTTATATTTTGTTTAATATAAGACTTCAGGGAAATTGTATTACATTTGTTCAATTTACGTCGCTCCTATTTCAGATAGCGTATTGGGCTAAGCAGAATCTCAAAGCGCATGAAATGACGAATAAAATTCACTATTAAACTTCTAGGCTAGGGCGAACAGAGAGCTGATTAAATCATTTTACATTATGGTTAATAAAAGATTTCAGCGAAATTCTATCACATTTGTACAATTTACATCGCTCCTATTTCAGATAGCATACTGGCCTAGGCGGCATCTTAAAGCGCGAGTAATGGCGAGTAAAATGCACTATTAAACTTCTATGATAGGGCAAACAGGGACCCGATTAGATCATTTTATATTATGGTTAATTTAAGAATTCAGCAAAATTCTATCACATTTGTTCAATTTATGTCGCTCCTATTTCAGATAGCCTACTGGGCTATGCGGCATCTTAAAGCGCGTGGAATGGCGAGTAAAATGCACTATTAAACTTCTTGGGTAGGGCAAACAGAGACCCGATTAGATCATTTTATATTCTGGTTAATATAAGAATTCAGCGAAATTCCATCACATTTGTTCAATTTACGTCGCTCCTATTTCAGATAGCTTATTGGGCTAAGCGGCATCTCAAAGCGCATGAAATGACGACTGAAATGCACTATTAAACTTCTAGGGTAGGGCGAACAGAGACCCGATTAGATCATTTTACATTAAGGTTAATATAAGAATTCAGCGAAATTCTATCACATTTGTTCAATTTACGTCGTTGATATTTCAGATAGCGTATAGGGCTAAGCGGCATCTCAAAGCGCAAGAAATGGCGAGTAAAATGCACTATTACACTTCTAGGGTAGGGCAAACAGAGCCCCGATTAGATCATTTTATATTATGGTTAATTTAATAATTCACCGAAATTCTATCACATTTGTTAAATTTACGTCGCTCCTATTTCAGATAGTGTATTGGGCTAAGCGGCATCTCAAAGCGCATGAAATGGCGAGTAAAATGCACTATTAAATTTCCAGGGTAGGGCAAACAGAGACCCGATTAGATCATTTTATATTATGGTTCATTTAAGAATTCAGCAAAATTCTATCACATTTGTTCTATTTACGTCGCTCCTATTTCAGACAGCGTACTGGGCTAGGCGGCATCTTAAAGCGCGTGGAATGGCGAGTAAAATGCACTATTAAACTTCTAGGATAAGACAAACAGAGACCAGATTAGATCATTTTATATTACGGTTAATATAAGAATTCAGCGTAATTCTATCACATTTGTTCAACTTACGTCGCTCCTATTTCAGATAGCGTACTGGGATAGGCGGCATCATAAATCGCGTGGAATGGCGAGTAAAATGCACTACTAAACTTCTATGATACGGCAATCAGAGACCCGATTAGATCATTTTATATTTTGTTTAATATAAGACTTCAGGGAAATTCTATCACATTTGTTCAATTTACGTCGCTCCTATTTCAGATAGCGTATTGGGCTAAGTAGAATCTCAAAGCGCATGAAATGTCGAATAAAATTCACTATTAAACTTCTAGGCTAGGGCGAACAGAGAGCTGATTAAATCATTTTACATTATGGTTAATAAAAGATTTCAGCGAAATTCTATCACATTTGTACAATTTACATCGCTCCTATTTCAGATAGCGTACTGGGCTAGGCGGCATCTTAAAGCGCGAGGAATGGCGAGTAAAATGCACTATTAAACTTCTATGATAGGGCAAACAGGGACCCGATTAGATCATTTTGTATTATGGTTAATTTAAGAATTCAGCAAAATTCTATCACATTTGTTCAATTTACGTCGCTCCTATTTCAGATAGCCTACTGGGCTAGGGGGCATCTTAAAGCGCGTGGAGTGGCGAGTAAAATGCACTATTAAACTTCTATGACAGGGCAATCAGTGACCCGATTTGATCATTTTATATTATGATTAAGGTAAGAATTCAGCGAAATTCTATCACGTTCCTTCAATTTACGTCGCTCCTATTTCAGATAGCGTATTGGGCAAAGCGGCATCTCAAAGCGCATGAAATGGCGAGTAAAACGCACTATTAAACTTCTAGGGTAAGGCAAACAGATACCCGATTAGATCATTTTATATTACGGTTAATATAAGAATTCAGCGTAATTCTATCACATTTGTTCAACTTACGTCGCTCCTATTTCAGATAGCGTATTGGGCTAAGCCGCATCTCAAAGCGCATGAAATGGCGAGTAAAATGCACTATTAAACTTCTAGGGTAAGGCAAACAGAGACCCGATTACATCATTTTATATTACGGTTAATATAAGAATTCAGCAATATTCTATCACATTTGTTCAATTTACGTCGTACCTATTTCAGATAGAGTACTGGGCTGGGCGGCATCTTAAAGAGCGTGGAATGGCTAGTAAAATGCTCCACTAAACTTCTATGATAGGGCAATCAGAGACCCGACCAGATCATTTTATATTTTGGTTAATATATGGATTCAGGGAAATTCTATCACATTTGTTCAATATACGTCGCTCCTATTTCAGATAGCTTATTGGGCTAAGCGGCATCTCAAAGCGCATGAAATGACGAGTGAAATGCACTATTAAACTTCTATGATAGGGCAAACAGAGACCCGATTCGGTCATTTTATATTTTGGTTAATACAAGAATTCAGCGAAATTCTATCACATTTGTTCCATTTACGTCGCTCCTATTTCAGATAGCGTATTGGACTATGCGGCAACTTAAAGCGCGTGGAATGGCGATTGAAATGCACCATTAAACTTCTATGATAGGGCAATCAGAGACCCGATTAGATCATTTAATATTTTGGTTAATACAAGAATTCAGCGAAATTCTATCACATTTGTTCAATTTACGTCGCTCGCTTTACAGATAGCTTATTGGGCTAAGCGGCATCTCAAAGCGCATGAAATCATGAGTGAAATGCACTATTAGACTTCTAGGGCAGGTCGAACAGAGACCCGATTAGATCATTTTATATTATAGTTCATTTAAGAATTCAGCAAAATTCTATCACATTTGTTCTATTTACGTCGCTCCTATTTCAGATAGCGTACTGGGCTAGGCGGCATCTTAAAGTGCGAGGAATGGCGAGTAAAATGCACTATTAAACTTCTATGATAGGGCAAACAGGGACCCGATTAGATCATTTTATATTATGGTTAATTTAAGAATTCAGCAAAATTCTATCACATTTGTTCAATTTACGTCGCTCCTATTTCAGATAGCCTACTGGGCTAGGCGGCATCTTAAAGCGCGTGGAATGGCGAGTAAAATGCACTATTAAACTTCTAGGGAAGGGCAAACAGAGACCCGATTAGATCATTTTATATTATGGTTAATTTAAGAATTCAGCAAAATTCTATCACATTTGGTCAATTTACGTCGCTCCTATTTCAGATAGCGTACTGGGCTAGACGGCATCTTAAAGCGCGTGGAGTGGCGAGTAAAATGCACTATTAAACTTCTATGACAGGGCAATCATAGACCCGATTTGATCATTTTATATTTTGGTTAATATAAGAATTCAGCGAAATTCTATCACATTTGTTCAATTTACGTCGCTCCTATTTCAGATAGCGTATTGGGATAAGCGGCATCTCAAAGCGAAAGAAATGGCGAGTTAAATGCACTAATAAACTTCTAGGGTAGGGCAAACAGAGACCCGATTAGATCATTTTATATTATGATTAATGTAAGAATTCAGCGAAATTCTATCACGTACCTTCAATTTACGTCGCTCCTATTTCAGATAGCGTATTGGGCTACGCGGCATCTCAAAGCGCATGAAATGGCGAGTAAAATGCACTATTAAACTTCTAGGGAAGGGCAAACAGAGACCCGATTAGATCATTTTATATTATGGTTAATTTAAGAATTCTGCAAAATTCTATCACATTTGTTCAATTTACGTCGTTCCTATTTCAGATAGCGTACTGGGCTAAGCGGCATCTCAAAGCGCATGAAATTACGATTGAAATGCACTACTAAACTTCTAGGGTAGGGCGAACAGAGACCCGATTAGATCATTTTACATTAAGGGTAATATAAGAATCCAGCAAAATTCTATCACATTTGTTCAATTTACGTCGCTCCTATTTTAGATAGCGTACTGGGCTGGGCGGCATCTTAAATCGCGTGGAATGGCGAGTAAAATGCACTATTAAACTTCTCGGGTAGGGCAAACAGAAACCCGATTAGATCATTTTATATTATGTTTAATTTAAGAATTCAGCAAAATTCTATCACATTTGTTCAATTTACGTCGCTCCTATTTCAGATAGCGTACTGAGCTAGGCGGCATGTTAAAGCGCGTGGAATGCCGAGTAAAATGCACTATTAAACTTCTATGATAGGGCAATCAGAGAACCGATTAGATCATTTTATATTTTGGTTAATATAAGAATTCAGCGAAATTCTATCACATTTCTTCAATTTACGTCGCTCCTATATCAGATAGCGTATTGGGCAAAGCGGCATCTCAAAGCGCATGAAATGACGAGTGAAATGCACTGTTAAACTTCTAGGGTAGGGCAAACAGAGAGCCGATTAGATCATTTTATATTATGGTTAATTTAAGAATTCTGCCAAATTCTATCACATTTGTTCAATTTACGTCGTTCCTATTTCAGATAGCGTACTGGGCTAAGCGACATCTCAAAGCGCATGAAATTACGATTGGAATGCACTACTAAACTTCTAGGGTAGGGCGAACAGAGACCCGATTAGATCATTTTACATTAAGGTTAATATAAGAATTCAGCGGAATTCTATCACATTTGTTCAATTTACGTCGTTGATATTTCAGATAGCGTATAGGGCTAAGCGGCATCTCAAAGCGCAAGAAATGGCGAGTAAAATGCACTATTACACTTCTAGGGTAGGGCAAACAGAGACCCGATTAGATCATTTTATATTATGGTTAATTTAATAATTCACCGAAATTCTATCACATTTGTTCAATTTACGTCGCTCCTATTTCAGATAGCGTATTGGGCTAAGTGGCATCTCAAAGCGCATGAAATGGCGAGTAAAATGCACTATTAAATTTCCAGGGTAGGGCAAACAGAGACCCGATTAGATCATTTTATATTATGGTTCATTTAAGAATTCAGCAAAATTCTATCACATTTGTTCTATTTACGTCGCTCCTATTTCAGACAGCGTACTGGGCCGGGCGGCACCTTAAAGCGCGTGGAATGGCGAGTAAAATGCACTATTAAACTTCTAGGATAAGACAAACAGAGACCAGATTAGATCATTTTATATTACGGTTAATATAAGAATTCAGCGTAATTCTATCACATTTGTTCAACTTACGTCGCTCCTATTTCAGATAGCGTATTGGGCTAAGTGGCATCTCAAAGCGCATGAAATGGCGAGTAAAATGCACTATTAAATTTCCAGGGTAGGGCAAACAGAGACCCGATTACATCATTTTATATTACGGTTAATATAAGAATTCAGCAATATTCTATCACATTTGTTCAATTTACGTCGTACCTATTTCAGATAGCGTACTGGGCTAGGCGGCATCTTAAAGAGCGTGGAATGGCGAGTAAAATGCTCCACTCAACTTCTATGATAGGGCAATCAGAGACCCGACCAGATCATTTTATATTTTGGTTAATATAAGGATTCAGGGAAATTCTATCACATTCGTTCAATATACGTCGCTCCTATTTCAGATAGCTTATTGGGCTAAGCGGCATCTCAAAGCGCATGAAATGACGAGTGAAATGCACTATTAAACTTCTATGATAGGGCAAACAGAGACCCGATTAGGTCATTTTATATTTTGGTTAATACAAGAATTCAGCGAAATTCTATCACATTTGTTCCATTTACGTCGCTCCTATTTCTGATAGCTTACTGGGCTAAGCGGCATCTCAAAGCGCATGAAATGACGAGTGAAATGCACTGTTAAACTTCTAGGGTAGGGCAAACAGAGACCCGATTAGATCATTTTATATTATGGTTAATTTAAGAATTCTGCAAAATTCTATCATATTTGTTCAATTTACGTTGCTCCTATTTCAGATAGCCTACTGGCCTAGGCGGCATCTTAAAGCGTGTGGAATGGCAAGTAAAATGCACTATTAAACTTCTAGGGTAAGGCAAACAGATACCCGATTAGATCATTTTATATTATGGTTAATTTAAGAATTCAGCGTAATTCTATCACATTTGTACAACTTACGTTCCTCCTATTTCAGATAGCGTATTGGGCTAAGCGGCATCTCAAAGTGCATGAAATGGAGAATAAAATGCACTATTAAACTTCTAGGCTAGGGTGAACAGAGACCCGATTAGATCATTTTACATTATGGTTAATAAAAGAATTCAGCGAAATTCTATCACATTTCTTCAATTTACGTCGTACCTATTTCAGATAGCGTATTGGGCAAAGCGGCATCTCAAAGCGCATGCAATGGCGGATAAAATGCACTGTTAAACTCCTAGGGTAGGGCAAACAGAGACCCGATTATATCATTTTATATTATGGATAATCTAAGAATTCAGCAAAATTCTATCACATTGGTCAATTTACGTCGCTCCTATTTCAGATAGCTTATTGGGCTAAGCGGCATCTCAAAGCGCATGAAATCACGAGTGAAATGCACTATTAGACTTCTATGGTGGGGCGAACAGAGACCCGATTAGATCATTTTACATTAAGGTTAATATAAGAATTCAGGGAAATTCTATCACATTTGTTCAATTTACGTCGCTCCTATTTCAGACAGCGTACTGGGCTATGCGGCATCTTAAAGCGCGTGGAGTGGCGAGTAAAATGCACTATTAAACTTCTATGATAGGGCAATCAGAGACCCGATTAGATCATTTTATATTCTGGTTAATATAAGAATTCAGCGAAATTCTATCACATTTGTTCAATTTACGTCGCTCCTATTTCAGATAGCTTATTGGGCTAAGCGGCATCTCAAAGCGCATGAAATGACGACTGAAATGCACTATTAAACTTCTAGGGTAGGGCGAACAGAGACCCGATTAGATCATTTTACATTAAGGTTAATATAAGAATTCAGCGAAATTCTATCACATTTGTTCAATTTACGTCGTTGATATTTCAGATAGCGTATAGGGCTAAGCGGCATCTCAAAGCGCAAGAAATGGCGAGTAAAATGCACTATTACACTTCTAGGGTAGGGCAAACAGAGACCCGATTAGATCATTTTATATTATGGTTAATTTAATAATTCACCGAAATTCTATCACATTTGTTAAATTTACGTCGCTCCTATTTCAGATAGTGTACTGGGCTAAGCGGCATCTCAAAGCGCATGAAATGACGAGTAAAATGCACTATTAAATTTCCAGGGTAGGGCAAACAGAGACCCGATTAGATCATTTTATATTATGGTTCATTTAAGAATTCAGCAAAATTCTATCACATTTGTTCTATTTACGTCGCTCCTATTTCAAACAGCGTACTGGGCTAGGCGGCATCTTAAAGCGCGTGGAATGGCGAGTAAAATGCACTATTAAACTTCTGGGATAAGACAAACAGAGACCAGATTAGATCATTTTATATTACGGTTAATATAAGAATTCAGCGTAATTCTATCACATTTGTTCAACTTACGTCGCTCCTATTTCAGATAGCGTACTGGGATAGGCGGCATCATAAAGCGCGTGGAATGGCGAGTAAAATGCACTACTAAACTTCTATGATAGGGCAATCAGAGACCCTATTAGATCATTTTATATTTTGTTTAATATAAGACTTCAGGGAAATTGTATCACATTTGTTCAATTTACGTCGCTCCTATTTCAGATAGCGTATTGGGCTAAGCAGAATCTCAAAGCGCATGAAATGTCGAATAAAATTCACTATTAAACTTCTAGGCTAGGGCGAACAGAGAGCTGATTAAATCATTTTACATTATGGTTAATAAAAGATTTCAGCGAAATTCTATCACATTTGTTCAATTTACGTCGCTCCTATTTCAGATAGCCTACTGGGCTAGGCGGCATCTTAAAGCGCGTGGAATGGCGAGTAAAATGCACTATTAAACTTCTATGATAGGGCAATCCGAGACCCGATTAGATCATTTTATATTTTGGTTAATATAAGAATTCAGCGAAATTCTATCACATTTGTTCAATTTACGTCGCTCCTATTTCAGATAGCGTACTGGGCTAGGCGGCATCTCAAATGGCATGAAATGGCGAATAGAATGCACTATTAAACTTCTAGGCTAGGGCGAACAGAGACCCGATTAGATCATTTCACATTATGGTTAATAAAAGAATTCAGCGAAATTCTATTACATTTGTTCAATTTACGTCGCTCCTATTTCAGATAGCGTACTGGGCTAAGCGGCATCTCAAAGCGCGTGGAGTGGCGAGTAAAATGCTCTATTAAACTTCTATGACAGGGCAATCAGAGACCCGATTTGATCATTTTATATTTTGGTTAATATAGGAATTCAGCGAAATTCTATCACATTCGTTCAATTTACGTCGCACATATTTCAGATAGCGTATTGAGATAAGCGGCATCTCAAAGCGAAAGAAATGGCGAGTAAAATGCACGAATAAACTTCTAGGGTAGGGCAAACAGAGACCCGATTAGATCATTTTATATTATGATTAAGGTAAGAATTCAGCGAAATTCTATCACGTTCCTTCAATATACGTCGCTCCTATTTCAGATAGCGTATTCGGCTAAGCGGCATCTCAAAGCGCATGAAATGGTGAGTAAAATGCACTATTGAACTTCTAGGGTAGGGCGAACAGAGACCCGATTACATCATTTTATATTACGGTTAATATAAGAATTCAGCAATATTCTATCACATTTGTTCAATTTACGTCGTACCTATTTCAGATAGCGTACTGGGCTAGGCGGCATCTTAAAGAGCGTGGAATGGCGAGTAAAATGCTCCACTCAACTTCTATGATAGGGCAATCAGAGACCCGACCAGATCATTTTATATTTTGGTTAATATAAGGATTCAGGGAAATTCTATCACATTCGTTCAATATACGTCGCTCCTATTTCAGATAGCTTATTGTGCTAAGCGGCATCTCAAAGCGCATGAAATGACGAGTGAAATGCACTATTAAACTTCTTTGATAGGGCAAACAGAGACCCGATTAGGTCATTTTATATTTTGGTTAATACAAGAATTCAGCGAAATTCTATCACATTTGTTCCATTTACGTCGCTCCTATTTCAGATAGCTTACTGGGCTATGCGGCATCTCAAAGCGCATGAAATGACGAGTGAAATGCACTGTTAAACTTCTAGGGTAGGGCAAACAGAGACCCGATTAGATCATTTTATATTATGGTTAATTTAAGAATTCTGCAAAATTCTATCATATTTGTTCAATTTACGTTGCTCCTATTTCAGATAGCCTACTGGCCTAGGCGGCATCTTAAAGCGTGTGGAATGGCGAGTAAAATGCACTATTAAACTTCTAGGGTAAGGCAAACAGATACCCGATTAGATCATTTTATATTATGGTTAATTTAAGAATTCAGCGTAATTCTATCACATTTGTACAACTTACGTTCCTCCTATTTCAGATAGCGTATTGGGCTAAGCGGCATCTCAAAGTGCATGAAATGGAGAATAAAATGCACTATTAAACTTCTAGGCTAGGGCGAACAGAGACCCGATTAGATCATTTTACATTATGGTTAATAAAAGAATTCAGCGAAATTCTATCACATTTCTTCAATTTACGTCGTACCTATTTCAGATAGCGTATTGGGCAAAGCGGCATCTCAAAGCGCATGCAATGGCGGGTAAAATGCACTGTTAAACTCCTAGGGTAGGGCAAACAGAGACCCGATTATATCATTTTATATTATGGATAATCTAAGAATTCAGCAAAATTCTATCACATTGGTCAATTTACGTCGCTCCTATTTCAGATAGCTTATTGGGCTAAGCGGCATCTCAAAGCGCATGAAATAACGAGTGAAATGCACTATTAGACTTCTATGATAGGGCAAACAGGGACCCGATTAGATCATTTTATATTATTGTTAATTTAAGAATTCAGCAAAATTCTATCACATTTGTTCAATTTATGTCGCTCCTATTTCAGATAGCCTACTGGGCTATGCGGCATCTTAAAGCGCGTGGAATGGCGAGTAAAATGCTCTATTAATCATCTATGATAGGGCAATTAGAGACCCGATTAGATCATTTTATATTTTGGTTAATATAAGAATTCAGCGAAATTCTATCACATTTGTTCAATTTACGTCGCTCCTATTTCAGATAGCGTATTGGGCTAAGCGGCATCTCAAAGCGCATTAAATGACGAGTGAAATGCACTATTAAACATCTAGGGTAGGGCGAACAGAGACCCGATTAGATCATTTTACATTATGGTTAATTAAAGAATTCAGCGAAATTCTATCACATTTGTTCAATTTACATCGCTCCTATTTCAGATAGCGTACTGGGCTAGGCGGCATCTTACAGCGCGTGGAATGGCGAGTAAAATGCACTATTATACTTCTATGATAGGGCAATCAGAGACCTGATTAGATCATTTTATATTTTGGTTAATATAAGTATTCAGCGAAATTGTATCACATTTGTTCAATTTACGTCGCTCCTATTTCAGATAGCGTAATGGGCTAAGCGGCATCTCAAAGCGCATGAAATGACGAGTGAAATGCACTATTAGACTTCTATGGTAGGGCGAACAGAGACCCGATTAGATCATTTTACATTATGGTTAATAAAAGAATTCAGCGAAATTCTATCATATTTGTTCAATTTACGTCGCTCCTATTTCAGATAGCGTACTGGGCTAGGCGGCATCTTAAAGCGCGTGGAGTGGCGTGTAAAATGCACTATTAAACTTCTATGATAGGGCAATCAGAGACCCGATTAGATCATTTTATATTTTGGTTAATATAAGAATTCAGCGAAATTCTATCACATTTGTTCAATTTACGTCGCTCATATTTCAGATAGCGTATTGGGATAAGCGGCATCTCAAAGCGAAAGAAATGCCGAGTAAAATGCACTAATAAACTTCTAGGGTAGGGCAAACAGAGACCCGATTAGATCATTTTATATTATGATTAAGGTAAGAATTCAGCGAAATTCTATCACATTCTTTCAATTTACGTCGCTCCTATTTCAGATAGCGTATTGGGCTAGGCGGCATCTTAAAGCGCGTGGAATGGCGAGTAAAATGCACTATTAAACTTCTAGGGTAGGGCAAACAGAGACCCGATTAGATCATTTTATATTATGGTTAATTTAAGAATTCAGCAAAATTCTATCACATTTGTTCAATTTACGTCGCTCCTATTTCAGATAGCGTACTGGGCTAGGCGGCAATTTAAAGCGCCTGGAATGGCGAGTAAAATGCACTATTAAACTTCTATGATAGGGCAATCCGAGACCCGTTTAGATCATTTTATATTTTGGTTAATATAAGAATTCAGGGAAATTCTATCACATCTGTTCAATTTACGTCGCTCCTATTTCAGATAGCGTACTGGGCTAGGCGGCATCTCTAAGCGCATGAAATGGCGAATAGAATGCACTATTAAACTTCTAGGCTAGGGCGAACAGAGACCCGATTAGATCATTTCACATTATGGGTAATAAAAGAATTCAGCGAAATTCTATTACATTTGTTCAATTTACGTCGCTCCTATTTCAGATAGCGTACTGGGCTAGGCGGCATCTTAAAGCGCGTGGAGTGGCGAGTAAAATGCACTATTAAACTTCTATGACAGGGCAATCATAGACCCGATTTGATCATTTTATATTTTGGTTAATATAAGAATTCAGCGAAATTCTATCACATTTGTTCAATTTACGTCGCTCATATTTCAGATAGCGTATTGGGATAAGCGGCATCTCAAAGCGAAAGAAATGGCGAGTTAAATGCACTAATAAACTTCTAGGGTAGGGCAAACAGAGACCCGATTAGATCATTTTATATTATGATTAAGGTAAGAATTCAGCGAAATTCTATCACGTACCTTCAATTTACGTCGCTCCTGTTTCAGATAGCGTATTGGGCTAAGCGGCATCTCAAAGCGCATGAAATGGCGAGTAAAATGCACTATTAAACTTCTAGGGAAGGGCAAACAGAGACCCGATTAGATCATTTTATATTATGGTTAATTTAAGAATTCTGCAAAATTCTATCACATTTGTTCAATTTACATCGTTCCTATTTCAGATAGCGTACTGGGCTAAGCGGCATCTCAAAGCGCATGAAATTACGATCGAAATGCACTACTAAACTTCTAGGGTAGGGCGAACAGAGACCCGATTAGATCATTTTACATTAAGGGTAATATAAGAATTCAGCAAAATTCTATCACATTTGTTCAATTTACGTCGCTCCTATTTTAGATAGCGTACTGGGCTGGGCGGCATCTTAAAGCGCGTGGAATGGCGAGTAAAATGCACTATTAAACTTCTCGGGTAGGGCAAACAGAAACCCGATTAGATCATTTTATATTATGTTTAATTTAAGAATTCAGCAAAATTCTATCACATTTGTTCAATTTACGTCGCTCCTATTTCAGATAGCGTACTGGGCTAGGCGGCATGTTAAGGCGCGTGGAATGCCGAGTAAAATGCACTACTAAACTTCTATGATAGGGCAATCAGAGACCCGATTAGATCATTTTATATTTTGGTTAATATAAGAATTCAGCGAAATTCTATCACATTTCTTCAATTTACGTCGCTCCTATTTCAGATAGCGTATTGGGCTAAGTGGCATCTCAAAGCGCATGAAATGGCGAGTAAAATGCACTATTAAATTTCCAGGGTAGGGCAAACAGAGACCCGATTAGATCATTTTATATTATGGTTCATTTAAGAATTCAGCAAAATTCTATCACATTTGTTCTATTTACGTCGCTCCTATTTCAGACAGCGTACTGGGCCGGGCGGCATCTTAAAGCGTGTGGAATGGCGAGTAAAATGCACTATTAAACTTCTAGGGTAAGGCAAACAGATACCCGATTAGATCATTTTATATTATGGTTAATTTAAGAATTCAGCGTAATTCTATCACATTTGTACAACTTACGTTCCTCCTATTTCAGATAGCGTATTGGGCTAAGCGGCATCTCAAAGTGCATGAAATGGAGAATAAAATGAACTATTAAACTTCTAGGCTAGGGCGAACAGAGACCCGATTAGATCATTTTACATTATGGTTAATAAAAGAATTCAGCGAAATTCTATCACATTTCTTCAATTTACGTCGTACCTATTTCAGATAGCGTATTGGGCAAAGCGGCATCTCAAAGCGCATGCAATGGCGAGTAAAATGCACTGTTAAACTTCTAGGGTAGGGCAAACAGAGACCCGATTATATCATTTTATATTATGGATAATCTAAGAATTCAGCAAAATTCTATCACATTGGTCAATTTACGTCGCTCCTATTTCAGATAGCTTATTGGGCTAAGCGGCATCTCAAAGCGCATGAAATGACGAGTGAAATGCACTATTAGACTTCTATGGTGGGGCGAACAGAGACCCGATTAGATCATTTTACATTAAGGTTAATATAAGAATTCAGGGAAATTCTATCACATTTGTTCAATTTACGTCGCTCCTATTTCAGACAGCGTACTGGGCTAGGCGGCATCTTAAAGCGCGTGGAGTGGCGAGTAAAATGCACTATTAAACTTCTATGATAGGGCAATCAGAGACCCGATTAGATCATTTTATATTCTGGTTAATATAAGAATTCAGCGAAATTCTATCACATTTGTTCAATTTACGTCGCTCCTATTTCAGATAGCTTATTGGGCTAAGCGGCATCTCAAAGCGCATGAAATGACGACTGAAATGCACTATTAAACTTCTAGGGTAGGGCGAACAGAGACCCGATTAGATCATTTTACATTAAGGTTAATATAAGAATTCAGCGAAATTCTATCACATTTGTTCAATTTACGTCGTTGATATTTCAGATAGCGTATAGGGCTAAGCGGCATCTCAAAGCGCAAGAAATGGCGAGTAAAATGCACTATTACACTTCTAGGGTAGGGCAAACAGAGACCCGATTAGATCATTTTATATTATGGTTAATTTAATAATTCACCGAAATTCTATCACATTTGTTAAATTTACGTCGCTCCTATTTCAGATAGTGTATTGGGCTAAGCGGCATCTCAAAGCGCATGAAATGACGAGTAAAATGCACTATTAAATTTCCAGGGCAGGGCAAACAGAGACCCGATTAGATCATTTTATATTATGGTTCATTTAAGAATTCAGCAAAATTCTATCACATTTGTTCTATTTACGTCGCTCCTATTTCAAACAGCGTACTGGGCTAGGCGGCATCTTAAAGCGCGTGGAATGGCGAGTAAAATGCACTATTAAACTTCTAGGATAAGACAAACAGAGACCAGATTAGATCATTTTATATTACGGTTAATATACGAATTCAGCGTAATTCTATCACATTTGTTCAACTTACGTCGCTCCTATTTCAGATAGCGTACTGGGATAGGCGGCATCATAAAGCGCGTGGAATGGCGAGTAAAATGCACTACTAAACTTCTATGATAGGGCAATCAGTGACCCTATTAGATCATTTTATATTTTGTTTAATATAAGACTTCAGGGAAATTGTATCACATTTGTTCAATTTACGTCGCTCCTATTTCAGATAGCGTATTGGGCTAAGCAGAATCTCAAAGCGCATGAAATGTCGAATAAAATTCACTATTAAACTTCTAGGCTAGGGCGAACAGAGAGCTGATTAAATCATTTTACATTATAGATAATAAAAGATTTCAGCGAAATTCTATCACATTTGTACAATTTACATCGCTCCTATTTCAGATAGCGTACTGGGCTAGGCGGCATCTTAAAGCGCGAGGAATGGCGAGTAAAATGCACTATTAAACTTCTATGATAGGGCAAACAGGGACCCGATTAGATCATTTTATATTATGGTTAATTTAAGAATTCAGCAAAATTCTATCACATTTGTTCAATTTATGTCGCTCCTATTTCAGATAGCCTACTGGGCTATGCGGCATCTTAAAGCGCGTGGAATTGCGAGTAAAATGCACTATTAAACTTCTTGGGTAGGGCAAACAGAGACCCGATTAGATCATTTTATATTATGGTTAATTTAAGAATTCAGCAAAATTCTATCACATTTGTTCAATTTACGTCGCTCCTATTTCAGATAGCGTACTGGGCTAGGCGGCAATTTAAAGCGCCTGGAATGACGAGTAAAATGCACTATTAGACTTCTATGGTGGGGCGAACAGAGACCCGATTAGATCATTTTACATTAAGGTTAATATAAGAATTCAGGGAAATTCTATCACATTTGTTCAATTTACGTCGCTCCTATTTCAGATAGCGTACTGGGCTAGGCGGTATCTTAAAGCGCGTGGAATGGCGAGTAAAATGCACTATTAAACTTCTAGGCTAGGGCGAACAGAGACCCGATTAGATCATTTTACATTATGGTTAATAAAAGAATTCAGCGAAATTCTATCACATTTGTTCAATTTACGTCGCTCCTATTTCAGATACCGTACTGGGCTAGGCGGCATCATAAAGCGCGTGGAATGGCGAGTAAAATGCACTACTAAACTTCTATGATAGGGCAATCAGAGACCCGATTAGATCATTTTATATTTTGTTTAATATAAGACTTCAGGGAAATTCTATCACATTTGTTCAATTTACGTCGTTCCTATTTCAGATAGCGTAATGGGCTAGGCGGCATCTTAAAGCACGTGGAATGGCGAGTGAAATGCACTACTATACTTCTATGATAGGGCAATCAGAGACCCGATTAGATCATTTTATATTTTGGTTAATATAAGAATTCAGCGAAATTCTATCACATTTGTTCAACTTACGTCGCTCATATTTCAGATAGCGTATTGGGCAAAGCGGCATCTCAAAGCGCATGAAATGTCGAGTGAAATGCACTATTAGACTTCTATGGTGGGGCGAACAGAGACCCGATTAGATCATTTTACATTAAGGTTAATATAAGAATTCAGCGAAATTCTATCACATTTGTTCAATTTACGTCGTTGATATTTCAGATAGCGTATAGGGCTAAGCGGCATCTCAAAGCGCAAGAAATGGCGAGTAAAATGCACTATTACACTTCTAGGGTAGGGCAGACAGAGACCCGATTAGATCATTTTATATTATGGTTAATTTAATAATTCACCGAAATTCTATCACATTTGTTAAATTTACGTCGCTCCTATTTCAGATAGTGTATTGGGCTAAGCGGCATCTCAAAGCGCATGAAATGGCGAGTAAAATGCACTATTAAATTTCCAGGGTAGGGCAAACAGAGACCCGATTAGATCATTTTATATTATGGTTCATTTAAGAATTCAGCAAAATTCTATCACATTTGTTCTATTTACGTCGCTCCTATTTCGGACAGCGTACTGGGCTAGGCGGCATCTTAAAGCGCGTGGAATGGCGAGTAAAATGCACTATTAATCTTCTAGGATAAGACAAACAGAGACCAGATTAGATCATTTTATATTACGGTTAATATAAGAATTCAGCGTAATTCTATCACATTTGTTCAACTTACGTCGCTCCTATTTCAGATAGCGTACTGGGATAGGCGGCATCATAAAGCGCGTGGAATGGCGTGTAAAATGCACTACTAAACTTCTATGATACGGCAATCAGAGACCCGATTAGATCATATTATATTTTGTTTAATATAAGACTTCAGGGAAATTCTATCACATTTGTTCAATTTACGTCGCTCCTATTTCAGATAGCGTATTGGGCTAAGCAGAATCTCAAAGCGCATGAAATGTCGAATAAAATTCACTATTAAACTTCTAGGCTAGGGCGAACAGAGAGCTGATTAAATCATTTTACATTATGGTTAATAAAAGATTTCAGCGAAATTCTATCACATTTGTACAATTTACATCGCTCCTATTTCAGATAGCGTACTGGCCTAGGCGGCATCTTAAAGCGCGAGGAATGGCGAGTAAAATGCACTATTAAACTTCTATGATAGGGCAAACAGGGACCCGATTAGATCATTTTATATTATGGTTAATTTAAGAATTCAGCAAAATTCTATCACATTTGTTCAATTTATGTCGCTCCTATTTCAGATAGCCTACTGGGCTATGCGGCATCTTAAAGCGCGTGGAATGGCGAGTAAAATGCACTATTAAACTTCTTGGGTAGGGCAAACAGAGACCCGATTAGATCATTTTATATTATGGTTAATTTAAGAATTCAGCAAAATTCTATCACATTTGTTCAATTTACGTCGCTCCTATTTCAGATAGCGTACTGGGCTAGGCGGCATGTTAAAGCGCGTGGAATGCCGAGTAAAATGCACTACTAAACTTCTATGATAGGGCAATCAGAGACTCGATTAGATCATTTTATATTTTGGTTAATATAAGAATTCAGCGAAATTCTATCACATTTCTTCAATTTACGTCGCTCCTATTTCAGATAGCGTATTGGGCAAAGCGGCATCTCAAAGCGCATGAAATGGCGAGTAAAATGCACTATTAAACTTCTAGGGTAAGGCAAACAGAGACCCGATTACATCATTTTATATTACGGTTAATATAAGAATTCAGCAATATTCTATCACATTTGTTCAATTTACGTCGTACCTATTTCAGATAGAGTACTGGGCTGGGCGGCATCTTAAAGAGCGTGGAATGGCTAGTAAAATGCTCCACTAAACTTCTATGATAGGGCAATCAGAGACCCGACCAGATCATTTTATATTTTGGTTAATATAAGGATTCAGGGAAATTCTATCACATTTGTTCAATATACGTCGCTCCTATTTCAGATAGCGTATTGGGCTAAGCGGCATCTCAAAGCGCATGAAATGGCGAGTAAACTGCACTATTAAACTTCTCGGGTAGGGCAAACAGTTACCCGATCAGATCATTTTATATTAT
Source organism: Macropis europaea (assembly GCA_916610135.2). Classification (NCBI taxonomy): domain Eukaryota; kingdom Metazoa; phylum Arthropoda; class Insecta; order Hymenoptera; family Melittidae; genus Macropis; species Macropis europaea. The sequence continues at coordinate 716,703 of CAKAJE020002012.1, forward strand.
GGTTAATTTAAGAATTCAGCAAAATTCTATCACATCTGTTCAATTTACGTCGCTCCTATTTCAGATAGCGTACTGGGCTAGGCGGCAATTTAAAGCGCCTGGAATGGCGAGTAAAATGCACTATTAAACTTCTATGATAGGGCAATCCGAGACCCGTTTAGATCATTTTATATTTTGGTTAATATAAGAATTCAGCGAAATTCTATCACATCTGTTCAATTTACGTCGCTCCTATTTCAGATAGCGTACTGGGCTAGGCGGCATCTCAAAGCGCATGAAATGGCGAATAGAATGCACTATTAAACTTCTAGGCTAGGGCGAACAGAGACCCGATTAGATCATTTCACATTATGGATAATAAAAGAATTCAGCGAAATTCTATTACATTTGTTCAATTTACGTCGCTCCTATTTCAGATAGCGTACTGGGCTAGGCGTCATCTTAAAGCGCGTGGAGTGGCGAGCAAAATGCACTATTAAACTTCTATGACAGGGCAATCATAGACCCGATTTGATCATTTTATATTTTGGTTAATATAAGAATTCAGCGAAATTCTATCACAATTGTTCAATTTACGTCGCTCATATTTCAGATAGCGCATTGGGATAAGCGGCATCTCAAAGCGAAAGAAATGGCGAGTTAAATGCACTAATAAACTTCTAGGGTAGGGCAAACAGAGACCCGATTAGATCATTTTATATTATGATTAAGGTAAGAGTTCAGCGAAATTCTATCACGTACCTTCAATTTACGTCGCTCCTATTTCAGATAGCGTATTGGGCTAAGCGGCATCTCAAAGCGCATGAAATGGCGAGTAAAATGCACTATTAAACTTCTAGGGTAGGGCAAACAGAGACCCGATTAGATCATTTTATATTATGGTTAATTTAAGAATTCTGCAAAATTCTATCACATTTGTTCAATTTACGTCGTTCCTATTTCAGATAGCGTACTGGGCTAAGCGGCATCTCAAAGCGCATGAAATTACGATTGAAATGCACTACTAAACTTCTAGGGTAGGGCGAACAGAGACCCGATTAGATCATTTTACATTAAGGGTAATATAAGAATTCAGCAAAATTCTATCACATTTGTTCAATTTACGTCGCTCCTATTTTAGATAGCGTACTAGGCTGGGCGGCATCTGAAAGCACGTGGAATGGCGAGTAAAATGCACTATTAAACTTATCGGGTAGGGCAAACAGAAACCCGATTAGATCATTTTATATTATGATTAAGGTAAGAATTCAGCGAAATTCTACCACGTTCCTTCAATATACGTCGCTCCTATTTCAGATAGCGTATTGGGCTAAGCGGCATCTCAAAGCGCATGAAATGGTGAGTAAAATGCACTATTGAACTTCTAGGGTAGGGCGAACAGAGACCCGATTACATCATTTTATATTACGGTTAATATAAGAATTCAGCAATATTCTATCACATTTGTTCAATTTACGTCGTACCTATTTCAGATAGCGAACTGGGCTAGGCGGCATCTTAAAGAGCGTGGAATGGCGAGTAAAATGCTCCACTCAACTTCTATGATAGGGCAATCAGAGACCCGACCAGATCATTTTATATTTTGGTTAATATAAGGATTCAGGGAAATTCTATCACATTCGTTCAATATACGTCGCTCCTATTTCAGATAGCTTATTGGGCTAAGCGGCATCTCAAAGCGCATGAAATGACGAGTGAAATGCACTATTAAACTTCTATGATAGGGCAAACAGAGACCCGATTAGGTCATTTTATATTTTGGTTAATACAAGAATTTAGCGAAATTCTATCACATTTGTTCCATTTACGTCGCTCCTATTTCAGATAGCGTATTGGACTAAGCGGTAACTTAAAGCGCGTGGAATGGCGATTGAAATGCACCATAAAACTTCTATGATAGGGCAATCAGAGACCCGATTAGATCATTTTATATTTTGGTTAATACAAGAATTCAGCGAAATTCTATCACATTTGTTCAATTTACGTCGTTGATATTTCAGATAGCGTACAGGGCTAAGCGGCATCTCAAAGCGCAAGAAATGGCGAGTAAAATGCACTATTACACTTCTAGGGTAGGGCAAACAGAGACCCGATTAGATCATTTTATATTATGGTTAATTTAATAATTCACCGAAATTCTATCACATTTGTTCAATTTACGTCGCTCCTATTTCAGATAGCGCATTGGGCTAAGCGGAATCTCAAAGCGCATGAAATGTCGAATAAAATTCGCTATTAAACTTCTAGGCTAGGGCGAACAGAGAGCTGATTAAATCATTTTACATTATGGTTAATAAAAGATTTCAGCGAAATTCTATCACATTTGTACAATTTACAACGCTCCTATTTCAGATAGCGTACTGGGCTAGGCGGCATCTTAAAGCGCGAGGAATGGCGAGTAAAATGCGCTATTAAACTTCTATGATAGGGCAAACAGGGACCCGATTAGATCATTTTATATTATGGTTAATTTAAGAATTCAGCAAAATTCTATCACATTTGTTCAATTTACGTCGCTCCTATTTCAGATAGCCTACTGGGCTAGGCGGCAATTTAAAGCGCCTGGAATGGCGAGTAAAATGTACTATTAAACTTCTATGATAGGGCAATCCGAGACCCGATTAGATCATTTTATATTTTGGTTAATATAAGAATTCAGCGAAAGTCTATCACATTTGTTCAATTTACGTCGCTCATATTTCAGATAGCGTATTGGGATAAGCGGCATCTCAAAGCGAAAGAAATGGCGAGTAAAATGCACGAATAAACTTCTAGGGTAGGGCAAACAGAGACCCGATTAGATCATTTTATATTATGATTAAGGTAAGAATTCAGCGAAATTCTATCACGTTCCTTCAATATACGTCGCTCCTATTTCAGATAGCGTATTGGGCTAAGCGGCATCTCAAAGCGCATGAAATGGTGAGTAAAATGCACTATTGAACTTCTAGGGTAGGGCGAACAGAGACCCGATTACATCATTTTATATTACGGTTAATATAAGAATTCAGCAATATTCTATCACATTTGTTCAATTTACGTCGTACCTATTTCAGATAGCGTACTGGGCTAGGCGGCATCTTAAAGAGCGTGGAATGGCGAGTAAAATGCTCCACTCAACTTCAATGATAGGGCAATCAGAGACCCGACCAGATCATTTTATATTTTGGTTAATATAAGGATTCAGGGAAATTCTATCACATTCGTTCAATATACGTCGCTCCTATTTCAGATAGCTTATTGGGCTAAGCGGCATCTCAAAGCGCATGAAATGACGAGTGAAATGCACTATTAAACTTCTATGATAGGGCAAACAGAGACCCGATTAGGTCATTTTATATTTTGGTTAATACAAGAATTCAGCGAAATTCTATCACATTTGTTCCATTTACGTCGCTCCTATTTCAGATAGCGTATTGGACTAAGCGGCAACTTAAAGCGCGTGGAATGGCGATTGAAATGCACCATAAAACTTCTATGATAAGGCAATCAGAGACCCGATTAGATCATTTTATATTTTGGTTAATACAAGAATTCAGCGAAATTCTATCACATTTGTTCAATTTACGTCGCTCCTATTTCAGATAGCTTACTGGGCTAAGCGGCATCTCAAAGCGCATGAAATGACGAGTGAAATGCACTGTTAAACTTCTAGGGTAGGGCAAACAGAGACCCGATTAGATCATTTTATATTATGGTTAATTTAAGAATTCTGCAAAATTCTATCACATTTGTTCAATTTACGTCGCTCCTATTTCAGATAGCCTACTGGGCTAGGCGGCCTCTTAAAGCGTGTGGAATGGCGGGTAAAATGCACTATTAAACTTCTAGGGTAAGGCAAACAGATACCCGATTAGATCATTTTATATTATGGTTAATTTAAGAATTCAGCGTAATTCTATCACATTTGTACAACTTACGTTCCTCCTATTTCAGATAGCGTATTGGGCTAAGCGGCATCTCAAAGTGCATGAAATGGAGAATAAAATGCACTATTAAACTTCTAGGCTATGGCGAACAGAGACCCGATTAGATCATTTTACATTATGGTTAATAAAAGAATTCAGCGAAATTCTATCACATTTCTTCAATTTACGTCGTACCTATTTCAGATAGCGTATTCGTCAAAGCGGCATCTCAAAGCGCATGCAATGGCGAGTAAAATGCACTGTTAAACTTCTAGGGTAGGGCAAACAGAGAGCCGATTATATCATTTTATATTATGCATAATCTAAGAATTCAGCAAAATTCTATCACATTGGTCAATTTACGTCGCTCCTATTTCAGATAGCTTATTGGGCTAAGCGGCATCTCAAAGCGCATGAAATGACGAGTGAAATGCACTATTAGACTTCTATGGTGGGGCGAACAGAGACCCGATTAGATCATTTTACATTAAGGTTAATATAAGAATTCAGGGAAATTCTATCACATTTGTTCAATTTACGTCGCTCCTATTCCAGATAGCGTATTGGGCTAAGCGGCATCCTAAAGCGCGTGGAATGGCGAGTAAAATGCACTATTAAACTTCTAGGGTAGGGCGAACAGAGACCCGATTAGATCATTTTACATTATGGTTAATTTAATAATTCACCGAAATTCTATCACATTTGTTCAATTTACGTCGTTCCTATTTCAGATAGCGTAATGGGCTAGGCGGCATCTTAAAGCGCGTGGAATGGCGAGTGAAATGCACTATTAAACTTCTATGATAGGGCAATCAGAGACCCGATTAGATCATTTTATATTTTGGTTAATACAAGAATTCAGCGAAATTCTATCACATTTGTTCAATTTACGTCGTTGATATTTCAGATAGCTTATTGGGCTAAGCGGCATGTCAAAGCGCATGAAATGACGACCGAAATGCACTATTAAACTTCTAGGGTAGGGCGAACAGAGACCCGATTAGATCATTTTACATTAAGGTTAATATAAGAATTCAGCGAAATTCTATCACATTTGTTCAATTTACGTCGTTGATATTTCAGATAGCGTATAGGGCTAAGCGGCATCTCAAAGCGCAAGAAATGGCGAGTAAAATGCACTATTAAACTCCTAGGGTAAGGCAAACAGAGACCCGATTACATCATTTTATATTACGGTTAATATAAGAATTCAGCAATATTCTATCACATTTGTTCAATTTACGTCGTACCTATTTCAGATAGCGTACTGTGCTAGGCAGCATCTTAAAGAGCGTGGAATGGCGAGTAAAATGCTCCACTAAACTTCTATGATAGGGCAATCAGAGACCCGACCAGATCATTTTATATTTTGGTTAATATAAGGATTCAGGGAAATTCTATCACATTTGTTCAATATACGTCGCTCCTATTTCAGATAGCTTAGTGGGCTAAGCGGCATCTCAAAGCGCATGAAATGACGAGTGAAATGCACTATTAAACTTCTATGATAGGGCAATCAGAGACCCGATTAGATCATTTTATATTTTGGTTAATACAAGAATTCAGCGAAATTCTATCACATTTGTTCAATTTACGTCTCTCCTATTTCAGATAGCTTATTGGGCTAGCGGCATCTCCAAGCGCATGAAATGACGAGTGAAATGCACTATTAAACTTCTAGGGTAGGGCGAACAGGGACCCGATTAGATCATTTTATATTACGGTTAATTTAATAATTCACCGAAATTCTATCACATTTGTTCAATTTACGTCGCTCATATTTCAGATAGCGTATTGGGATAAGCGGCATCTCAAAGCGCATGAAATGGCGAGTAAAATGCACTTTTAGACTTCTATGGTGGGGCGAACAGAGACCCGATTACATCATTTTACATTATGGTTAATTTAATAATTCACCGAAATTCTATCACATTTGTTCAATTACCGTCGTTCCTATTTCAGATAGCGTAATGGGCTAGGCGGCATCTTAAAGCGCGTGGAATGGTGAGTGAAAGGGACTATTACACTTCTATGATAGGGCAATCAGAGACCCGATTAGATCATTTTATATTTTGGTTAATACAAGAATTCAGCGAAATTCTATAACATTTGTTCAATTTACGTCGCTCCTATTTCAGATAGCTTATTGGGCTAGCGGCATCTCAAAGCGCATGAAATGACGAGTGAAATGCACTATTAAACTTCTAGGGTAGGGCGAACAGGGACCCGATTAGATCATTTTATATTATGGTTAATTTAATAATTCACCGAAATTCTATCACATTTGTTCAATTTACGTCGCTCCTATTTCAGATAGCGTATTGGGATAAGCGGCATCTCAAAGCGCATGAAATGGCGAGTAAAATGCACTGTTAAATTTCCAGGGTAGGGCAAACAGAGACCCGATTAGATCATTTTATATTATGGTTAATTTAAGAATTCAGCAAAATTCTATCCCATTTGTTCAATTTACGTCGCTCCTATTTCAGATAGCGTACTCGGCTAGGCGGCATCTTAAAGCGCGTGGAATGGCGAGTAAAATGCACTATTAAACTTCTAGGGTAAGGCAAACAGATACCCGATTATATCATTTTATATTATGGTTAATTTAAGAATTCAGCAAAATTCTATCACATTTGTACAATTTACGTCGCTCCTATTTCAGATAGCGTATTGGGCAAAGCGGCATCTCAAAGCGCATAAAATGACGAGTGAAATGCACTATTAGACTTCTATGGTGGGGCGAACAGAGACCCGATTAGATCATTTTACATTAGGTTAATATAAGAATTCAGGGAAATTCTATCACATTTGTTCAATTTACGTCGCTCCTATTTCAGATAGCGTATTGGGCAAAGCGGCATCTCAAAGCGCATGAAATTACGAGTGAAATGCACTATTAAACTTCTAGGGTAGGGCGAACAGAGACCCGAGTAGATCATTTAACGTTAAGGTTAATATAAGAATTCAGCGTAATTCTATCACATTTGTTCAACTTTCGTCGCTCCTATTTCGGATAGCATACGGGGCTAGGCGGCATCTTATAGCGCGTGGAATGGCGAGTAAAATGCAGTACTAAACTTCTATGATAGGGCAATCAGAGACCCGATTAGATCATTTTATATTTTGGTTAATATAAGAATTCAGCGAAATTCTATCACATTTGTTCAATTCACATAGCTCCTATTTCAGATAGCTTATTGGGCTAAGCAGCATCTCAAAGCGCATGAAATGATGAGTGAAATGCACTGTTAAACTTATACGATAGGGCAGTCAGAGACCCGATTAGATCATTTTATATTTTGTTAAATATAAGATTTCAGGGAAACTCTATCCCATTTGTTCAATTTACGTCGTTCCTATTTCAGATAGCTTATTGGGCTTAGCGGCATCTCAAAGCGCATGAAATGACGAGTGAAATGCACTATTAAACTTCTAGGCTAGGGCGAACAGAGTCCCGATTAGATCATTTTACATTAAGGTTAATATAAGAATTCAGGGAAATTCTATCACATTTGTTCAATTTACGTCGCTCCTATTTCAGATAGCGTATTGTGCTATGCGGCTTCTCAAAGCGCATGAAATGTCGAGTAAAATGCACTATTAAACATCTAGGGTAGGGCAAACAGAGACCCGATTAGATCATTTTGTATTATGGTTAATTTAAGAATTCAGCGAAATTCTATCACATTTGTTCAATTTACGTCGCTCCTATTTCAGATAACTTATTGGGCTTAGCGGCATCTCAAAGCGCATGAAATGACGAGTGAAATGCACTATTAAACTTCTAGGCTATGGCGAACAGAGACTCGATTAGATCATTTTACGTTATGGTTAATTTAAGAATTCAGCGAAATGCTTTCACATTTGTTCAATTTACGTCGTTCCTATTTCAGATAGCGTACTGGGCTAGGCGGCATCTTAAAGCGCGTGGAATGGCGAGTGAAATGCACCATTAAACTTCTAGGCTAGGGCGAACAGAGACCCGATTAGAACATTTTACATTTTGGTTAATTTAAGAATTCAGCGAAATGCTATCATATTTGTTCAATTTACGTCGCTCCTATTTCAGACAGCGCATTGGGCTAACCGGCATGTTAAAGCGCGTGGAATGCCGAGTAAAATGCACTATTAAACTTCTATGATAGGGCAATCAGAGACCCGATTAGATCATTTTATATTTTGGTTAATATAAGAATTCAGCGAAATTCTATCACATTTGTTCAATTTACGTCGCTCCTATTTCAGATAGGGTAATGGGCTAAGCGGCATCTCAAGCGCATGAAATGACGAGTGAAATGCACTATTAGACTTCTATGGTAGGGCGAACAGAGACCCGATTAGATCATTTTACAGTAAGGTTAATATAAGAATTTAGGGAAATTCTATCACATTTGTTCAATTTACGTCGCTCACATTTCAGATAGCGTATTGGGCAAAGCGGCATCTCAAAGCGCATGCAATGCCGAGTAAAATGCACTGTTAAACATCTAGGGTTGGGCAAACAGAGACCCGATAATATAATTTTATATTATGGATAATTTAAGAATTCAGCAAAATTCAATCACATTGGTCAATTTACGTCGCTCCTATTTCAGGTAGCTTATTGGGCTAAGCGGCATCTCAAAGCGCATGAAATGACGAGTGAAATGCACTATTAGACTTCTATGGTGGGGCGAACAGAGACCCGATTAGATCATTTTACATTATGGTTAATTTAATAATTCACCGAAATTCTATCACATTTGTTCAATTACCGTCGTTCCTATTTCAGATAGCGTAATGGGCTAGGCGGCATCTTAAAGCGCGTGGAATGGTGAGTGAAATGCACTATTAAACTTCTATGATAGGGCAATCAGAGACCCGATTAGATCATTCTATATTTTGGTTAATACAAGAATTCAATGAAATTCTATCACATTTGTTCAATTTACGTCGCTCCTATTTCAGATAGCTTATTGGGCCTAGCGGCATCTCAAAGCGCATGAAATGACGAGTGAAATGCACTATTAAACTTCTAGGGTAGGGCGAACAGGGACCCGATTAGATCATTTTATATTATGGTTAATTTAATAATTCACCGAAATTCTATCACATTTGTTCAATTTACGTCGCTCCTATTTCAGATAGCGTATTGGTTAAGCGCATCTCAAAGCGCATGAAATGGCGAGTAAAATGCACTATTAAATTTCCAGGGTAGGGCAAACAGAGACCCGATTAGATCATTTTATATTATGGTTAATTTAAGAATTCAGCAAAATTCTATCACATTTGTTCAATTTACGTCGCTCCTATTTCAGATAGCGTACTCGGCTAGGCGGCATCTTAAAGCGCGTGGAATGGCGAGTAAAATGCACTATTAAACTTCTAGGGTAAGGCAAACAGATACCCGATTATATCATTTTATATTATGGTTAATTTAAGAATTCAGCAAAATTCTATCACATTTGTTCAATTTACGTCGCTCCTATTTCAGATAGCGTATTGGGCTAAGCGGCATCTCAAAGCGCATGAAATTACGAGTGAAATGCACTATTAAACTTCTAGGGTAGGGCGAACAGAGACCCGAGTAGATCATTTAACGTTAAGGTTAATATAAGAATTCAGCGTAATTCTATCACATTTGTTCAACTTTCGTCGCTCCTATTCTCAAAGCGCATGAAATGACGAGTGAAGTGCACCATTAGACTTCAATGGTAGGGCGAACAGAGACCCGATTAGATCATTTTACATTAAGGTTAATATAAGAATTCACGGAAATTCTATCACATTTGCTCAATTTCCGTCGCTCCTATTTCAGATAGCGTATTGGGCTATGCGGCATCTCAAAGCGCATGAAATGGCGAGTAAAATGCATTATTAAACTTCGAGGGTAGGACAAACAGAGACCCGATTAGATCATTTTATATTAGGGTTAATATAAAAATTCAGCGTAATTCTATCACATTTGTTCAAGTTACGTCGCTCCTATTTCAGATAGGGTACTGGGCTAGGCGGCATCTTAAAGCGCGTGGAATGGCGAGTAAAATGCGCTATTAAACTTCTATGATAGGGCAATCAGAGACCCGATTAGATCATTTTATATTTTGGTTAATATAAGATTTCAGCGAAATTCTATCACATTTGTTCAATTCACATCGCTCCTATTTCAGATAGCTTATTGGGCTAAGCGGCATCTCAAAGCGCATAAAATGACGAGTGAAATGCACTGTTAAACTTATATGATAGGGCAGTCAGAGACCCGATTAGATCATTTTATATTTTGTTTAATATAAGATTTCAGGGAAATTCTATCACATTTGTTCAATTTACGTCGCTCCTATTTCAGATAGCTTATTGGGCTTAGCCGCATCTCAAAGCGCATGAAATGCCGAGTGAAATGCACTATTAAACTTCTAGGCTCTGGCGAACAGAGACCCGATTAGATCATTTTACATTATGGTTAATTTAAGAATTCAGCGAAATTCTATCACATTTGTTCAATTTACTTCGCTCCTATTTCAGATAGCGTATTGGGCTAAGCGGCATCTGAAAGCGCACGAAATGGCGAGTAAAATGCACTATTAACCTTCTAGGGTAGGGCAAACAGAGACCCGATTAGATCATTTTATATTACGGTTAATATAAGAATTCGGAGTAATTCTATCACATTTGTTCAATTCACATCGCTCTATTTCAGATAGCTTATTGGGCTAAGCGGCATCTCAAAGCGCATAAAATGACGAGTGAAATGCACTGTTAAAATTATATGATAGGGCAGTCAGAGACCCGATTAGATCATTTTATATTTTGTTTAATATAAGATTTCAGGGAAATTCTATCACATTTGTTCAATTTACGTCGCTCCTATTTCAGATAGCTTATTGGGCTTAGCGGCATCTCATAGCGCATGCAATGTCGAGTGAAATGCACTGTTAAACTTCTAGGCTAGGGCGAATAGAGACCCGATTAGATCATTTTACATTATGGTTAATATAAGAATTCAGCGTAATGCTATCATATTTGTTCAATTTACGTCGCTCCTATTTCAGACAGCGTATTGGGCTAAGCGGCATCTCAAAGCGCATGAAATGTCGAGTAAAATGCACTATTAAACTTCCAGGGTAGGGCAAACGCAGACCCGATTAGATCATTTTATATTATGATTAATTTAAGAAGTCAGCAAAATTCTATCACATTTGTTCAATTTACGTCGCTCCTATTTCATATAGCGTACTGGGCTATGCGGCATCTTAAAGCGCGTGGAATGGCGAGTAAAATGCTCTATTAAACATCTATGATAGGGCATTCAGAGACCCGATTAGATCATTTTATATTTTGGTTAATATAAGAATTCAGCGAAATTCTATCACATTTGTTCAATTTACGTCGCTCCTATTTCAGATGGCGTATTGTGCTATGCGGCTTCTCAAAGCGCATGAAATGGCGAGTAAAATGCAATATTAAACTTCTAGGGTAGGGCAAACAGAGTCCCGATTAGATCATTTTATATTATGGTTAATTTAAGAAGTAAGCAAAATCCTATCACATTTGTTCAATATACGTCGTTCCTATTTCCGATAGCGTACTGGGCTAGGCGGCATCTTAAAGCGCGTGGAAGGGCGAGTAAAATGCACTATTAAACTTCTAGGGTAGGGCAAACAGAGACCCGATTAAATTATTTTATTATATGGTTAATTAAAGAATTCAGCGAAATTCTATCACATTTGTTCAATTTACGTCGCTCCTATTTCAGATAGCGTATTGGGCTATGCGGCATCTCAACGCGCATGAAATGGCGAATAAATTGCTCTATTAAACTTCTAGGGTAGGGCGAACAGAGACCCGATTAGATCATTTTACATTGTGGTTAATTTAAGAATTCAGCAAAATGCTATCATATTTGTTCAATTTACGTCGCTCCTATTTCAGACAGCGTATTGGGCTAAGCGGCATCTCAAAGCGCATGAATTGGCGAGTAAAATGCACTATTAAACTTCTAGGGTAGGGCAAACGGAGACCCGATTAGATCATTTTATATTATGATTAATTTAAGAAGTCAGCAAAATTCTATCACATTTGTTCAAGTTACGTCGCTCCTATTTCAGATAGTGTACTGGGCTAAGCGGCATCTCAAAGCGCATGAAATGGCGACTAAAATGCACAAGTAAACTTCTAGGCTAGGGTGAACAGGGACCCGATTAGATCATTTTACATTTTGGTTAATAAGAGAATTCAGCGAAATTCTATCACATTTGTTCAATTTACGTCGCTCCTATTTCAGATAGCATATTGGGCTAAGCGGCATCTCAAAGCGCATGAAATGACGAGTGAAATGCACTATTAAACTTCTAGGGTGGGGCCAACAGAGACCCGATTAGATCATTTTACATTAAGGTTAATATAAGAATTCACGGAGATTCTATCACATTTGTTCAATTTACGTCGCTCCTATTTCAGATAGCGTATTGGGCTATGCGGCATCTCAAAGCGCATGAAATGGCGAGTATAATGCACTATTAAACTTCTAGGATAAGGCAAACAGAGACCCGATTAGATCATTTTATATTACGGTTAATATAAGAATTCAGCGTAATTCTATCACATTTGTTCAATTTACGTCGCTCCTATTTCAGATAGCGTATTGGGCTATGCGGCATCTCAAAGCGCATGAAATGGCGAGTAAAATGCACTATTAAACTTCTAGGGTAGGACAAACAGAGACCCGATTAGTTCATTTTATATTATGGTTCATTTAAGAATTCAGCGAAATTCTATCACATTTGTTCAATTTACGTCGCTCCTATTTCAGATAGCGTATTGGGCTAAGCGGCATCTCAAAGCGCATGAAATGGCGAGTGAAATGCACCAGTAGACTTCTATGGTAGGGCGAACAGAGACCCGATTAGATCATTTTACATTAAGGTTAATATAAGGATTCACGGAAATTCTACCACATTTGTTCAATTTACGTCGCTCCTATTTCAGATAGCGTATTGGGCTATGCGGCATCTCAAAGCACATGCAATGGCGAGTAAAGTGGACTATTAAACTTCTAGGGTAGGGCAAACAAAGACCCGATTAAATCATTTATATTATGGTTAATTTAAGAATTCAGCGTAATTCTATCACATTCGCTCAATTTGCGTCGCTCCTATCTCAGATAGCGTATTGTGCTAAGGGGCATCTCAAAGCGCATGAAATGGCGAGTATAATGCACTGTTAAACTTCTAGGATAAGGCAAACAGAGACCCGATTAGATCATTTTATATTACTGTTAATATAAGAATGCGGCGTAATTCTATCACATTTGTTCAACTTACGTCGCTCCTATTTCAGATAGCGTACTGGGCTAGGCGGCATCTTAAAGCGCGTGGAATGGCGAGTAAAATGCACTACTAAACTTCTATGATAGGGCAATCAGAGACCCGAGGAGATCATTTTATATTTTGTTTAATATCAGATTTCAGGGAAATTGTATCACATTTGTTCAATTTACGTCGCTCCTATTTCAGATAGCGTATTGGGCTATGCGGCATCTTAAAGCGCGTGGGAGAGCGAGTAAAATGCACTACTAAACTTCTATGATAGCGCAATGAGAGACCCGATTAGATCATTTTATATTTTGTTTAATATAAGATTTCAGGGAAATTCTATCACATTTGTTCAATTTACGTCGCTCCTATTTCAGATAGCGTATTGGGCTAAACGGCATCTCAAAGCGCATGAAATGGCGAGTGAACTATACCTGTAGACTTCTATGGTAGGGCGAACAGAGACCCGATTAGATCATTTTACATTAAGGTTAATATAAGGATTCACGGAAATTCTACCACATTTGTTCAATTTACGTCGCTCCTATTTCAGATACTGTACTGGGTAGGCGGCATCTCAATGCGCATGAAATGACGTGTGAAATGCACCATTAGACTTCTATGGAAGGGCGAACAGAGACCCGATAAGATCATTTTACATAAAGGTTAATATAAGGATTCACGGAAATTCTATCACATTTGTTCAATTTACGTCGCTCCTATTTCAGATAGCATACTGGGCTAGGCGGCATCTAAAAGCGCATGAAATGGCGAGTATAATGCACTATTAAGCTTCTAGGATAAGGCCAACAGAGATCCGATTAGATCATTTTATATTATGGTTAATTTAAGAATTCAGCGAAATTCTATCACATTTGTTCAATTTACGTCGCTCCTATTTCAGATAGCCTACTGGGCTAGGCGGCATCTTAAAGCGCGTGGGAGAGCGAGTAAAATGCACTACTAAACTTCTATGATAGCGCAATGAGAGACCCGATTAGATCATTTTATATTTTGTTTAATATAAGATTTCAGGGAAATTCTATCACATTTGTTCAATTTACGTCGCTCCTATTTCAGATAGCGTATTGGGCTAAACGGCATCTCAAAGCGCATGAAATGGCGAGTGAAATATACCTGTAGACTTCTATGGTATGGCGAACAGAGACCCGATTAGATCATTTTACATTAAGGTTAATATAAGGATTCACGGAAATTCTACCACATTTGTTCAATTTACGTCGCTCCTATTTCAGATAGCGTACTGGGTAGGCGGCATCTCAAAGCGCATGAAATGACGAGTGAAATGCACCATTAGACTTGTATGGAAGGGCGAACAGAGACCCGATTAGATCATTTTACATTAAGGTTAATATAAGGATTCACGGAAATTCTATCACATTTGTTCAATTTACGTCGCTCCTATTTCAGATAGCATACTGGGCTAGGCGGCATCTAAAAGCGCATGAAATGGCGAGTATAATGCACTATTAAGCTTCTAGGATAAGGCAAACAGAGACCCGATTAGATCATTTTATATTATGGTTAATTTAAGAATTCAGCGAAATTCTATCACATTTGTTCAATTTACGTCGCTCCTATTTCAGATAGCCTACTGGGCTAGGCGGCATCTTAAAGCGCGTGGAATGGCGAGTAAAACGCGCTATTAAATTTCTAGGGTAAGGCAAACAGAGACCCGATTAGATCATTTTATATTACGGTTAATATAAGAATTCAGCGTAATTCTATCACATTTGTTCAAGTTACGTCGCTCCTATTTCAGATAGCGTATTGGGCTATGCGGCATCTTAAAGCGCGTGGGAGAGCGAGTAAAATGCACTACTAAACTTCTATGATAGCGCAATGAGAGACCCGATTAGATCATTTTATATTTTGTTTAATATAAGATTTCAGGGAAATTCTATCACTTTTGTTCAATTTACGTCGCTCCTATTTCAGATAGCGTATTGGGCTAAGCGGCCTCTCAAAGCGCATGGAATGGCGAGTGAAATGCACTATTAGGCTTCTATGGTAGGGTGAACGGATACCCGATAGGATCATTTTACATTAAGGTTAATATAAGAATTCACGGAAATTCTATCACATTTGTTCAATTTACGTCGCTCCTATTTCAGATAGCGTATTGGGCTAAGCAGCATCTCAAAGCGCATGAAATGGCGAGTAAAGTGCGCTATTAAAGTTCTAGGATAAGGCAAACAGAGACCTGATTAGATCATTTTATATTACGGTTAATATAAGAATTCAGCGTAATTCTATCACATTTGTTCAAGTTACGTCGCTCCTATTTCAGATAGTGTACTGGGCTAAGCGGCATCTCAAAGCGCATGAAATGGCTACTAAAATGCACTAGTAAACTTCTAGGCTAGGGCGAACAGAGACCCGATTAGATCATTTTACATTTTGGTTAATTTAAGGATTCAGCGAAATTCTATCACATTTGTTCAATTTACGTCGCTCATATTTCAGATAGCGTATTGGGCTAAGCGGCATCTCAAAGCGCATGAAATGGCGAGTGAAATGCACCTGTATACTTCTATGGTAGGGCGAACAGAGACCCGATTAGATCATTTTACATTAAGGTTAATATAAGGATTCACGGAAATTCTACCACATTTGTCCAATTTACGTCGCTCCTATTTCAGATAGCGTACTGGCATAGGCGGCATCTTAAAGCGCGTGGAATGGCGAGTAAAATGCACTACTAAACTTCTATGATAGGGCAATCAGAGACCCGATTAGATCATTTTATATTTTGTTTAATATCAGATTTCAGGGAAACTGTATCACATTTGTTCAATTTACGTCGCTCCTATTTCAGATAGCGTATTCGGCTAAGCGGCATCTCAAAGCGAATGAAATGTCGAATAAAATAGACTATTAGACTTCTATGGTAGGGCGAACAGAGACCCGATTAGATCATTTTACATTAAGTTAATATAAGAATTCAGGGAAATTCTATCACATTTGTTCAATTTACGTCGCTCCTACTTCAGACAGCGTATTAGGCGATGCGGCATCACAAAGCGCATGAAATGGCGAGTATAATGCACTATTAAACTTCTAGGATAAGGCAATCAGAGACCGGATTAGATCATTTTATATTACGGTTAATATAAGAATTCAGCGTAATTCTATGACATTTGTTCAATTTACGTCGCTCCTATTTCCGATAGCGTATTGGGCTAAGCGGCATCTCAAAGCGCATGAAATGGCGAACAAAATACACTGTTAAACTTCTATGATAGGGCAATCAGAGACCCGATTAGATCATTTTATATTATGGTTAATTTAAGAATTCAGCAAAATTCTATCACATGTGTTCAATTTACGTCGCTCCTATTTCAGATAGCGTATTGGGCTATGCGGCAATTCAAAGCGCATGACGTGACGAGTAAAATGCACTATTAAACTTCTAGGATAAGCCAAACAGAGACCCGATTAGATCATTTTATATTACAGTTAATATAAGAATTCAGCGTAATTCTATCACATTTGTGCAACTTACGTCGCTCCTATTTCAGATAGCATACTGGGCTAGTCGGCATCTTAAAGCGCGTGGAATGGCGTGTAAAATGCACTACTAAACTTTTATGACAGGGCAATCAGAGACCTGATTAGATCATTTCATATTTTGTTTAATATAAGATTTCAGAGAAGTTCTATCACATTTGTTCAATTTACGTCGCTCCTATTTCAGATAGCGTATTGGTGTAAGCGGCATCTCAAAGCCCATGAAATGTCGAGTGAAATGCACTATTAGACTTCTATGGTAGGGCGAACAGAGACCCGATTAGATCATTTTATATTATGGTTAATTTAAGAATTCAGCGAAATTCTATCACATTTGTTCAATTTACGTCGCTCCTATTTCAGACAGCGTATTGGGCTAAGCGGCATCTCAAAGCGCATGAAATGTCGAGTGAAATGCACTATTAGACTTCTATGGTAGGGCGAACAGAGACCCGATCAGATCATTTTACATTAAGATTAATATAAGAATTCAGGGAAATTCTAACACATTTGTTCAATTTACGTCGCTCCTATTTCAGATAGCGTATTGGGCTATGCGGCATCTCAAAGCACATGCAATGGCGAGTAAAGTGGACTATTAAACTTCTAGGGTAGGGCAAACAAAGACCCGATTAAATCATTTATATTATGGTTAATTTAAGAATTCAGCGTAATTCTATCACATTCGCTCAATTTGCGTCGCTCCTATCTCAGATAGCGTATTGTGCTAAGGGGCATCTCAAAGCGCATGAAATGGCGAGTATAATGCACTGTTAAACTTCTAGGATAAGGCAAACAGAGACCCGATTAGATCATTTTATATTACTGTTAATATAAGAATTCGGCGTAATTCTATCAAATTTGTTCAACTTACGTCGCTCCTATTTCAGATAGCGTACTGGGCTAGGCGGCATCTTAAAGCGCGTGGAATGGCGAGTAAAATGCACTACTAAACTTCTATGATAGGGCAATCAGAGACCCGAAGAGATCATTTTATATTTTGTTTAATATCAGATTTCAGGGAAATTGTATCACATTTGTTCAATTTACGTCGCTCCTATTTCAGATAGCGTATTGGGCTATGCGGCATCTTAAAGCGCGTGGGAGAGCGAGTAAAATGCACTACTAAACTTCTATGATAGCGCAATGAGAGACCCGATTAGATCATTTTATATTTTGTTTAATATAAGATTTCAGGGAAATTCTATCACATTTGTTGAATTTACGTCGCTTCTATTTCAGATAGCGTATTGGGCTAAGCGGCATCTCAAAGCGCATGAAATGGCGAGTGAAATATACCTGTAGACTTCTATGGTAGGGCGAACAGAGACCCGATTAGATCATTTTACATTAAGGTTAATATAAGGATTCACGGAAATTCTACCACATTTGTTCAATTTACGTCGCTCCTATTTCAGATAGCGTACTGGGTAGGCGGCATGTCAAAGCGCATGAAATGACGAGTGAAATGCACCATTAGACTTGTATGGAAGGGCGAACAGAGACCCGATTAGATCATTTTACATTAAGGTTAATATAAGGATTCACGGAAATTCTATCACATTTGTTCAATTTACGTCGCTCCTATTTCAGATAGCATACTGGGCTAGGCGGCATCTAAAAGCGCATGAAATGGCGAGTATAATGCACTATTAAGCTTCTAGGATAAGGCAAACAGAGACCCGATTAGATCATTTTATATTATGGTTAATTTAAGAATTCAGCGAAATTCTATCACATTTGTTCAATTTACGTCGCTCCTATTTCAGATAGCCTACTGGGCTAGGCGGCATCTTAAAGCGCGTGGAATGGCGAGTAAAACGCGCTATTAAACTTCTAGGGTAAGGCAAACAGAGACCCGATTAGATCATTTTATATTACGGTTAATATAAGAATTCGGAGTAATTCTATCACATTTGTTCAATTCACATCGCTCTATTTCAGATAGCTTATTGGGCTAAGCGGCATCTCAAAGCGCATAAAATGACGAGTGAAATGCACTGTTAGACTTCTATGGTGGGGCGAACAGAGACCCGATTAGATCATTTTACATTATGGTTAATTTAATAATTCACCGAAATTCTATCACATTTGTTCAATTACCGTCGTTCCTATTTCAGATAGCATAATGGGCTAGGCGGCATCTTAAAGCGCGTGGAATGGTGAGTGAAATGCACTATTAAACTTCTATGATAGGGCAATCAGAGACCCGATTAGATCATTCTATATTTTGGTTAATACAAGAATTCAGCGAAATTCTATCACATTTGTTCAATTTACGTCGCTCCTATTTCAGATAGCTTATTGGGCTAGCGGCATCTCAAAGCGCATGAAATGACGAGTGAAATGCACTATTAAACTTCTAGGGTAGGGCGAACAGGGACCCGATTAGATCATTTTATATTATGGTTAATTTAATAATTCACCGAAATTCTATCACATTTGTTCAATTTACGTCGCTCCTATTTCAGATAGCGTATTGGGACAAGCAGCATTTCAAAGCGCATGAAATGGCGAGTGAAATGCACTATTAAACTTCTAGGATAAGGCAAACAGAGGCCCGATTAGATCATTTTATATTACGGTTAATATAAGAATTCAGCGTAATTCTATCACATTTGTTCATCTTACGTCGCTCCTATTTCAGATAGCGTACTGGGCTAGGCGGCATCTTAATGCGCGTGGAAGGGAGAGTAAAATGCACTACTAAACTTCTATGATAGAGCAATCAGAGACCCGATTAGATCATTTTATAT
Organism: Macropis europaea; assembly: GCA_916610135.2. Taxonomy (NCBI): domain Eukaryota; kingdom Metazoa; phylum Arthropoda; class Insecta; order Hymenoptera; family Melittidae; genus Macropis; species Macropis europaea. The sequence goes on from CAKAJE020002012.1 coordinate 736,191, forward strand.
TTTGTTTAATATAAGATTTCAGGGAAATTCTATCACATTTGTTCAATTTACGTCGCTCCTATTTCAGATAGCTTATTGGGCTTAGCGGCATCTCAAAGCGCATGAAATGACGAGTGAAATGCACTATTAAACTTCTAGGCTAGGGCGAACAGAGACCCGATTAAATCATTTTATATTATGGTTAATTTAAGAATTCAGCGAAATGCTATCATATTTGTTCAATTTACGTCGCTCCTATTTCAGACAGCGTATTGGGCTAAGCGGCATCTCAAAGCGCATGAAATGGCGAGTAAAATGCACTATTAAACTTCTAGGGTAGGGCAAACAGAGACCCGATTAGACCATTATATATTATGGTTAATTTAAGAATTCAGCGAAATTCTATCGCATTTGTTCAATTTACGTCGCTCCTATTTCAGATAACTTATTGTGCTTCGCTGCATCTCAAAGCGCATGAAATGACGAGTGAAATGCACTATTAAACTTCTAGGCTAGGGCGAACAGAGACCCGATTAGATCATTTTACATTGTGGTTAATTTAAGAATTCAGCGAAATGCTATCATATTTGTTCAATTTAAGTCGCTCCTATTTCAGACAGCGTTTTGGGCTAAGCGGCATCTCAAAGCGCATGAAATGGCGAGTAAAATGCACTATTAAACTTCTAGGGTAGGGCAAACAGAGACCCGATTAGATCATTATATATTATGGTTAATTACGAATTCAGCGAAATTCTATCGCATTTGTTCAATTTACGTCGCTCCTATTTCAGATAACTTAGTGGGCTTAGCGGCATCTCAGAGCGCATGAAATGACGAGTGAAATGCACTACTAAACTTCTAGGCTAGGACAAACAGAGACCCGATTAGATCATTTTATATTATGGTTAATTTAAGAATTCAGCGAAGTTCTATCACATTTGTTCATCTTACGTCGCTCCTATTTCAGATAGCGTACTGGGCTAGGCGGCATCTTAAAGCGCGTGGAAGGGCGACTAAAATGCACTACTAAACTTCCATGATAGAGCAATCAGAGACCCGATTAGATCATTTTATATTTTGTTTAATATAAGATTTCAGGGAAATTCTATCACATTTGTTCAATTTACGTCGCTCATATTTCAGATAGCGTATTGGGCTAAGCGGCATCTCAAAGCGCATGAAATGGCGAGTGAAATGCACCAGTAGACTTCTATGGTAGGGCGAACAGAGACCCGATTAGATCATTTTACATTAAGGTTAATATAAGGATTCACGGAAATTCTACCACATTTGTTCAATTTACGTCGCTCCTATTTCAGATAGCGTACTGGGTAGGCGGCATCTCAATGCGCATGAAATGACATGTGAAATGCACCATTAGACTTCTATGGAAGGGCGAACAGAGACCCGATAAGATCATTTTACATTAAGGTTAATATAAGGATTCACGGAAATTCTATCACATTTGTTCAATTTACGTCGCTCCTATTTCAGATAGCGTACTGGGCTAGGCGGCATCTCAAAGCGCATGAAATGACGAGTGAAGTGCACCATTAGACTTCAATGGTAGGGCGAACAGAGAACCGATTAGATCATTTTACATTAAGAATTCAGCGAAATTCTATCACATTTGTTCAATTCACATCGCTCCTATTTCAGATAGCTTATTGGGCTAAGCGGAATCTCAAAGCGTATAAAATGACGAGTGAAATGCACTGTTAATCTTATTTGATTGGGCAGTCAGAGACCCGATTAGTTCATTTTATATTTTGTTTAATATAAGATTTCAGGGAAATTCTATCACATTTGTTCAATTTACGTCGCTCCTATTTCAGATAGCTTATTGGGCTTAGCGGCATCTCAAAGCGCATGAAATGACGAGTGAAATGCACTATTAAACTTCTAGGCTAGGGCGAACAGAGACCCGATTAAATCATTTTATATTATGGTTAATTTAAGAATTCAGCGAAATGCTATCATATTTGTTCAATTTACGTCGCTCCTATTTCAGACAGCGTATTGGGCTAAGCGGCATCTCAAAGCGCATGAAATGGCGAGTAAAATGCACTATTAAACTTCTAGCGTAGGGCAAACAGAGACCCGATTAGACCATTATATATTATGGTTAATTTAAGAATTCAGCGAAATTCTATCGCATTTGTTCAATGTACGTCGCTCCTATTTCAGATAACTTATTGTGCTTCGCTGCATCTCAAAGCGCATGAAATGACGAGTGAAATGCACTATTAAACTTCTAGGCTAGGGCGAACAGAGACCCGATTAGATCATTTTACATTGTGGTTAATTTAAGAATTCAGCAAAATGCTATCATATTTGTTCAATTTACGTCGCTCCTATTTCAGACAGCGTATTGGGCTAAGCGGCATCTCAAAGCGCATGAATTGGCGAGTAAAATGCACTATTAAACTTCTAGGGTAGGGCAAACGGAGACCCGATTAGATCATTTTATATTATGATTAATTTAAGAAGTCAGCAAAATTCTATCACATTTGTTCAAGTTACGTCGCTCCTATTTCAGATAGTGTACTGGGCTAAGCGGCATCTCAAAGCGCATGAAATGGCGACTAAAATGCACAAGTAAACTTCTAGGCTAGGGTGAACAGGGACCCGATTAGATCATTTTACATTTTGGTTAATAAGAGAATTCAGCGAAATTCTATCACATTTGTTCAATTTACGTCGCTCCTATTTCAGATAGCATATTGGGCTAAGCGGCATCTCAAAGCGCATGAAATGACGAGTGAAATGCACTATTAAACTTCTAGGGTGGGGCCAACAGGGACCCGATTAGATCATTTTACATTAAGGTTAATATAAGAATTCACGGAGATTCTATCACATTTGTTCAATTTACGTCGCTCCTATTTCAGATAGCGTATTGGGCTATGCGGCATCTCAAAGCGCATGAAATGGCGAATAAATTGCACTATTAAACTTCTAGGGTAGGGCAAACAGAGGCCCGATCAGATCATTTTATATTACGGTTAATATAAGAACTCAGCGTAATTCTATCACATTTGTTCATCTTACGTCGCTCCTATTTCAGATAGCGTACTGGGCTAGGCGGCATCTTAAAACGCGTGGAAGGGCGAGTAAAATGCACTACTAAACTTCCATGATAGAGCAATCAGAGACCCGATTAGATCATTTTATATTTTGTTTAATATAAGATTTCAGGGAAATTCTATCACATTTGTTCAATTTACGTCGCTCCTATTTCAGACAGCGTACTGAGCTAGGCGGCATCTAAAAGCGCATGAAATGGCGAGTATAATGCACTATTAAACTTGTAGGATAAGGCAAACAGAGACCCGATTAGATCATTTTATATTACGGTTAATATAAGAATTCAGCGAAATTGTATCACATTTGTTCAATTTACGTCGCTCCTATTTCAAATAGCATACTGGGCTATGCGGCATCTTAAAGCGCGTGGAATGGCGAGTAAAACGCGCCATTAAACTTCTAGGATAAGGCAAACAGAGTCCCGATTAGATCATTTTATATTACGGTTAATATAAGAATGCAGCGTAATTCTATCACATTCGTTCAACTTTCGTCGCTCCTATTTCAGAAAGCGTACTGGGCTAGGCGGCATCTCAAAGCACATGAAATGGCGAGTGAAATGCACTATTAGACTTCTATGGTAGGGCGAACAGAGACCCGATTAGATCATTTTACATTAAGGTTAATATAAGAATTCACGGAAATTCTATCACATTTGTTCAATTTACGTCGCTCCTATTTCAGATAGCGTATTGGGCTATGCGGCATCTCAAAGCGCATGAAATGGCGAGTAAAATGCACTATTAAACTTCTAGGGTAGGACAAACAGAGACCCGATTAGATCATTTTATATTATGGTTCATTTAAGAATTCAGCGAAATTCTATCACATTTGTTCAATTTACGTCGCTCCTATTTCAGATAGCGTATTGGGCTAAGCGGCATCTCAAAGTGCATGAAATGGCGAGTGAAATGCACCAGTAGACTTCTATGGTAGGGCGAACAGAGACCCGATTAGATCATTTTACATTAAGGTTAATATAAGGATTCACGGAAATTCTACCACATTTGTTCAATTTACGTCGCTCCTATTTCAGATAGCGTACTGGGTAGGCGGCATCTCAAAGCGCATGAAATGACGAGTGAAATGCACTATTAGACTTCTATGGAAGGGCGAACAGAGTCCCGATTAGATCATTTTACATTAAGGTTAATATAAGGATTCACGGAAATTCTATCACATTTGTTCAATTTACGTCGCTCCTATTTCAGATAGCGTACTGGGCTAGGCGGCATCTAAAAGCGCATGAAATGGCGAGTATAATGCACTATTAAACTTCTAGGATGAGGCAAACAGAGACCCGATTAGATCATTTTATATTACGGTTAATATAATAATTCAGCGAAATTCTATCACATTTGTTCAATTTACGTCGCTCCTATTTCAGATAGCCTACTGGGCTAGGCGGCATCTTAAAGCGCGTGGAATGGCGAGTAAAACGCGCTATTAAACTTCTAGGGTAAGGCAAACAGAGACCCGATTAGATCATTTTATATTACGGTTAATATAAGAATGCAGCGTAATTCTATCACATTTGTTCAACTTACGTCGCTCATATTTCAGACAGCGCACTGGGCTAGGCGGCATCCGAAAGCGCGTGGAATGGCGAGTGAAATGCACTATCAAAATTCTATGATAGGGTAATCAGAGACCCGATTAGATCATTTTATATTATGGTTAATTTAAGAATTCAGCAAAATTCTATCACATGTGTTCAATTTACGTCGCTCCTATTTCAGATAGCGTATTGGGCTAAGCGGCAATTCAAAGCGCATGACGTGACGAGTAAAATGCACTATTAAACTTCTAGGATAAGCCAAACAGAGACCCGACTAGATCATTTTATATTACAGTTAATATAAGAATTCAGCGTAATTCTATCACATTTGTGCAACTTACGTCGCTCCTATTTCAGATAGCATACTGGGCTAGTCGGCATCTTAAAGCGCGTGGAATGGCGTGTAAAATGCACTACTAAACTTTTATGACAGGGCAATCAGAGACCTGATTAGATCATTTCATATTTTGTTTAATATAAGATTTCAGAGAAGTTCTATCACATTTGTTCAATTTACGTCGCTCCTATTTCAGATAGCGTATTGGTGTAAGCGGCATCTCAAAGCGCATGAAATGTCGAGTGAAATGCACTATTTGACTTCTATGGTAGGGCGAACAGAGAGCCGATTAGATCATTTTATATTATGGTTAATTTAAGAATTCAGCGAAATTCTATCACATTTGTTCAATTTACGTCGCTCCTATTTCAGACAGCGTATTGGGCTAAGCGGCATCTCAAAGCGCATGAAATGTCGAGTGAAATGCACTATTAGACTTCTATGGTAGGGCGAACAGAGACCCGATTTGATCATTTTACATTAAGTTAATATAAGAATTCAGGGAAATTCTATCACATTTGTTCAATTTACGTCGCTCCTATTTCAGACAGCGTATTGGGCTAAGCGGCATCTCAAAGCGCATGAAATTTCGAGTGAAATGCACTATTAGACTTCTATCGTAGGGCGAACAGAGACCCGATTAAATCATTTATATTATGGTTAATTTAAGAATTCAGCGTAATTCTATCACATTCGCTCAATTTGCGTCGCTCCTATCTCAGATAGCGTATTGTGCTAAGGGGCATCTCAAAGCGCATGAAATGGCGAGTATAATGCACTGTTAAACTTCTAGGATAAGGCAAACAGAGACCCGATTAGATCATTTTATATTACTGTTAATATAAGAATGCGGCGTAATTCTATCACATTTGTTCAACTTACGTCGCTCCTATTTCAGATAGCGTACTGGGCTAGGCGGCATCTTAAAGCGCGTGGAATGGCGAGTAAAATGCACTACTAAACTTCTATGATAGGGCAATCAGAGACCCGAAGAGATCATTTTATATTTTGTTTAATATCAGATTTCAGGGAAATTGTATCACATTTGTTCAATTTACGTCGCTCCTATTTCAGATAGCGTATTGGGCTATGCGGCATCTTAAAGCGCGTGGGAGAGCGAGTAAAATGCACTACTAAACTTCTATGATAGCGCATTGAGAGACCCGATTAGATCATTTTATATTTTGTTTAATATAAGATTTCAGGGAAATTCTATCACATTTGTTCAATTTACGTCGCTCCTATTTCAGATAGCGTATTGGGCTAAACGGCATCTCAAAGCGCATGAAATGGCGAGTGAAATATACCTGTAGACTTCTATGGTATGGCGAACAGAGACCCGATTAGATCATTTTACATTAAGGTTAATATAAGGATTCACGGAAATTCTACCACATTTGTTCAATTTACGTCGCTCCTATTTCAGATAGCGTACTGGGTAGGCGGCATCTCAAAGCGCATGAAATGACGAGTGAAATGCACCATTAGACTTGTATGGAAGGGCGAACAGAGACCCGATTAGATCATTTTACGATAAGGTTAATATAAGGATTCACGGAAATTCTATCACATTTGTTCAATTTACGTCGCTCCTATTTCAGATAGCATACTGGGCTAGGCGGCATCTAAAAGCGCATGAAATGGCGAGTATAATGCACTATTAAGCTTCTAGGATAAGGCAAACAGAGACCCGATTAGATCATTTTATATTATGGTTAATTTAAGAATTCAGCGAAATTCTATCACATTTGTTCAATTTACGTCGCTCCTATTTCAGATAGCCTACTGGGCTAGGCGGCATCTTAAAGCGCGTGGAATGGCGAGTAAAACGCGCTATTAAACTTCTAGGGTAAGGCAAACAGAGACCCGATTAGATCATTTTATATTACGGTTAATATAAGAATGCAGCGTAATTCTATCACATTTGTTCAACTTACGTCACTCCTATTTCAGATAGCGTATTGGTCTAGGCGGCATCTCAAAGCGCATGAAATGGCGAGTGAAATGCACTATTAGACTTCTATGGTAGGGCGAACAGAGACCCGATCAGATCATTTTACATTAAGATTAATATAAGAATTCACGGAAATTCTATCACATTTGTTCAATTTACGTCGCTCCTATTTCAGATAGCGTACTGGGCTAGGCGGCATCTAAAAGCGCATGAAATGGCGAGTATAATGCACTATTAAACTTCTAGGATAAGGCAAACAGAGACCCGATTAGATCATTTCATATTTTGTTTAATATAAGATTTCAGGGAAATTCTATCACATTTGTTCAATTTACGTCGCTCATATTTCAGATAGCGTATTGGGCTAAGCGGCATCTCAAAGCGCATGAAATGGCGCGTGAAATGCACCAGTAGACTTCTATGGTAGGGCGAACAGAGACCCGATTAGATCATTTTACATTAAGGTTAATATAAGGATTCACGGAAATTCTACCACATTTGTTCAATTTACGTCGCTCCTATTTCAGATAGCGTACTGGGTAGGCGGCATCTCAAAGCGCATGAAATGACGTGTGAAATGCACCATTAGACTTCTATGGAAGGGCGAACAGAGACCCGATAAGATCATTTTACATTAAGGTTAATATAAGGATTCACGGAAATTCTATCACATTTGTTCAATTTACGTCGCTCCTATTTCAGATAGCATACTGGGCTAGGCGGCATCTAAAAGCGCATGAAATGGCGAGTATAATGCACTATTAAGCTTCTAGGATAAGGCAAACAGAGACCCGATTAGATCATTTTATATTATGGTTAATTTAAGAATTCAGCGAAATTCTATCACATTTGTTCAATTTACGTCGCTTCTATTTCAGATAGCCTACTGGGCTAGGCGGCATCTTAAAGCGCGTGGAATGGCGAGTAAAACGCGCTATTAAACTTCTAGGGTAAGGCAAACAGAGACCCGATTAGATCATTTTATATTACGGTTAATATAAGAATGCAGCGTAATTCTTTCACATTTTTTCAACTTACCTCGCTCCTATTTCAGACAGCGTACTGGGCTAGGCGGCATCTGAAAGCGCGTGGAATGGCGAGTAAAATGCACTATTAAAATTCTATGATAGGGTAATCAGAGACCCGATTAGATCATTTTATATTACTGTTAATATAAGAATTCAGCAAAATTCTATCACATGTGTTCAATTTACGTCGCTCCTATTTCAGATAGCATACTGGGCTAGTCGGCATCTTAAAGCGCGTGGAATGGCGAGTAAAATGCACTACAAAACTTCTATGACAGGGCAATCAGAGACCTGATTAGATGATTTCATATTTTGTTTAATATAAGATTTCAGAGAAGTTCTATCACATTTGTTCAATTTACGTCGCTCCTATTTCAGATAGCGTATTGGTGTAAGCGGCATCTCAAAGCGCATGAAATGTCGAGTGAAATGCACTATTAGACTTCTATGGTAGGGCGAACAGAGACCCGATTAGATCATTTTATATTATGGTTAATTTAAAAATTCAGCGAAATTCTATCACATTTGTTCAATTTACGTCGCTCCTATTTCAGATAGCGTATTGGGCTAAGCGGCATCTCAAAGCGCATGAAATGTCGAGTGAAATGCACTATTAGACTTCTATGGTAGGGCGAACAGAGACCCGATTATATCATTTTACATTAAGTTAATATAAGAATTCAGGGAAATTCTAACACATTTGTTCAATTTACGTCGCTCCTATTTCAGATAGCGTATTGGGCTATGCGGCATCTCAAAGCACATGCAATGGCGAGTAAAGTGGACTATTAAACTTCTAGGGTAGGGCAAACAAAGACCCGATTAAATCATTTATATTATGGTTAATTTAAGAATTCAGCATAATTCTATCACATTCGCTCAATTTGCGTCGCTCATATCTCAGATAGCGTATTGTGCTAAGGGGCATCTCAAAGCGCATGAAATGGCGAGTATAATGCACGGTTAAACTTCTAGGATAAGTCAAACAGAGAGCCGATTAGATCATTTTATATTACTGTTAATATAAGAATTCGGCGTAATTCTATCACATTTGTTCAACTTACGTCGCTCCTATTTCAGATAGCGTATTGGGCAAAGCGGCCTCTCAAAGCGCATGAAATGGCGAGTGAAATGCACTATTAGACTTCTATGGTAGGGTGAACGGAGACCCGATAGGATCATTTTACATTAAGGTTAATATAAGAATTCACGGAAATTCTATCACATTTGTTCAATTTACGTCGCTCCTATTTCAGATAGCGTATTGGACTAAGCAGCATCTCAAAGCGCATGAAATGGCGAGTAAAATGCGCTATTAAACTTCTAGGATAAGGCAAACAGAGACCCGATTAGATCATTTTATATTACGGTTAATATAAGAATTCAGCGTCATTCTATCACATTTGTTCAAGTTACGTCGCTCCTATTTCAGATAGTGTACTGGGCTAAGCGGCATCTCAAAGCGCATGAAATGGCGACTAAAATGCACTAGTAAACTTCTAGGCTAGGGCGAACAGAGACCCGATTAGATCATTTTACATTTTGGTTAATTTAAGGATTCAGCGAAATTCTATCACATTTGTTCAATTTACGTCGCTCCTATTTCAGATAGCGTATTGGGCTAAGCAGCATTTCAAAGCGCATGAAATGGCGAGTGAAATGCACAATTAAACTTCTAGGATAAGGAAAACAGAGGCCCGATTAGATCATTTTATATTACGGTTAATATAAGAATTCAGCGTAATTCTATCACATTTGTTCATCTTACGTCGCTCCTATTTCAGATAGCGTACTGCGCTAGGCGGCATCTTAAAGCGCGTGGGAGAGCGAGTAAAATGCACTACTAAACTTCCATGATAGCGCAATGAGAGACCCGATTAGATCATTTTATATTTTGTTTAATATAAGATTTCAGGGAAATTCTATCACATTTGTTCAATTTACGTCGCTCATATTTCAGATAGCGTATTGGGCTAAGCGGCATCTCAAAGCGCATGAAATGGCGAGTGAAATGCACCAGTATACTTCTATGGTAGGGCGAACAGAGACCCGATTAGATCATTTTACATTAAGGTTAATATAAGGATTCACGGAAATTCTACCACATTTGTCCAATTTACGTCGCTCCTATTTCAGATAGCGTACTGGCCTAGGCGGCATCTTAAAGCGCGTGGAATGGCGAGTAAAATGCACTACTAAACTTCTATGATAGGGCAATCAGAGACCCGATTAGATCATTTTATATTTTGTTTAATACCAGATTTCAGGGAAACTGTATCACGTTTGTTCAATTTACGTCGCTCCTATTTCAGATAGCGTATTCGGCTAAGCGGCATCTCAAAGCGAATGAAATGTCGAATAAGATAGACTATTAGACTTCTATGGTAGGGCGAACAGAGACCCGATTAGATCATTTTACATTAAGTTAATATAAGAATTCAGGGAAATTCTATCACATTTGTTCAATTTACGTCGCTCCTACTTCAGACAGCGTATTAGGCAATGCGGCATCTCAAAGCGCATGAAATGACGAGTGAAATGCACTATTAAACTTCTAGGGTAGGGCAAACAGAGACCCGATTAGATCATTTTATATTATGGTTAATTTAAGAATTCAGCGAAATTCTATCTCATTTGTTCAATTTACGTCGCTCCTATTTCAGATAGCGTATTGGGCTAAGCGGCATCTCAAAGCGCATGAAATGTCGAGTGAAATGCACTGTTAGACTTCTATGGTTGGGCGAACAGAGACCCGATTAGATCATTTCACATTATGTTAATATAAGAATTCAGGGAAATTCTATCACATTTGTACAATTTACGTCGCTCCTGTTTCAGATAGCGTATTCGGCTATGCGGCATCTCAAAGCACATGCAATGGCGAGTAAAATGCACTATTAAACTTCTAGGGTAGGGCGAACAGAGACCCGATAAGATCATTTTATATTATGGTTAATTTAAGAATTCAGCGAAATTCTATCACATTTGTTCAATTTACGTCGCTCCTATTTCAGATAGCGTATTCGGCTAAGCGGCATCTCAAAGCGCATGAAATGGCGAGCAAAATGCACTATGAAACTTCTAGGGTAGGGAAACAAGAGACCCGATTAGATCATTTTATTTTATGGTTAATTTAAGAATTCAGCAAAATTCTATCACATTTGTTCAATTTATGTCGCTCCTATTTCAGATAGCGTACTGGGCTAGTCGGCATCTTAAAGCGCGTGGAATGGCAAGTAAAATGCACTATTAAAATTCTATGATAGGCAATCAGAGACCCGATTAGATCATTTTATATTATGGTTAATTTAGGAATTCAGCAAAATTCTATCACATTTGTTCAACTTACGTCGCTCCTATTTCAGATATCGTACTGGGCTAGGCGGCATCTTAATGCGCGTGGAATGGCGAGTAAAATGCACTACTAAACTTCTATGATAGGGCAATCAGAGACCCGATTAGATCATTTTATATTTTGTTTAATAAAAGATTTGAGGGAAATTGTATCACATTTGTTCAATTTGCGTCGCTCCTATTTCAGATAGCGTATTGGGCTAAGCGGCATCTCAAAGCGCATGAAATGGCGAGTAAAATGCACTATGAAACTTCTAGGGTAGGGCAAAAAGAGGCCCGATTAGATCATTTTATATCATGGTTAATTTAAGAATTCAGGAAAATTCTATCACATTTGTACAATTTACGTCGCTCCTATTTCAGATAGCGTACTGGGCCAGGCGGCATCTTAAAGCGCGTGGAATGGCGAGTAGAATGCACTATTCAAATTCTATGATAGGGCAATCAGAGACCCGATTAGATCATTTTACATTAATGTTAATATAAGAATTCAACGAAATTCTATCACATTTGTTCAATTTACGTCGCTCCTATTTCAGGTAGCGTACTGCGCTAGGCGGCATCTTACAGCGCGTGGAATGGCGAGTAAAATGCACTATTAAAATTCGACGATAGGACAATCAGAGACCCGATTAGATCATTTTACATTGTGGTTAATAAAAGAATTCAGCGAAATTCTATCACATTTGTTCAATTTACGTCGCTCCTATTTCAGATAGCGTACTGGGATAGGCGGCATCTTAAAGCCCATGGAATGGCGAGTAAAATGCACTACTAAGCTTCTATGATAGGGCAATCAGAGTCCCGATTAGATCATTTTATATTTTGTTTAATATCAGATTTCAGGGTAATTGTATCACATTTGTTCAATTTACGTCGCTCCTATTTCAGTTAGCGTATTCGGCTAAGCGGCATCTGAAAGCGCATGAAATGGCGAGTAAAATGCACTATTAAACTTCTAGGCTAGGGCAAACAGAGACCCGATGAGATCATTTTACATTTTGATTAATAAAAGAATTCAGCGAAATTCTATCACATTTGTTCAATTTACGTCGCTCCTCTTTCAGTTAGCATGTTGGGCTAAGCGGCATCTCAAAGCGCATGAAATGATGAGTGAAATGCACTATTAAACTTCTAGGGTAGGGCGAACAGAGACCCGATTCGATCATTTTACATTAAGGTTAATATAAGAATTCACGGAAATTCTATCACATTTGTTCAATTTACGGCGCTCCTATTTCAGATAGCGTATTGGGCTATGCGGCATCTCAAAGTGCATGAAATGGCGAATAAAATGCACTATTAAACTTCTAGGGTAGGGCAAACAGAGACCCGATTCTATCATTTTATATTATGGGTAATTTAAGAATTCAGCGAAGTTCTATCACATTTGTTCAATTTACGTCGCTCCAATTTCAGATAGCGTATTGGGCTAAGCAGCATTTCAAAGCGCATGAAATGGCGAGTAAAATGCACTACTAAACTTCTATGATAGAGCAATCAGAGACCCGATTAGATCATTTTATATTTTGTTTAATATAAGATTTCCGGGAAATTCTATCACATTTGTTCAATTTACGTCGCTCCTATTTCAGATACCATACTGGGCTAAGCGGCAACTCAAAGCGCATGAAATGTCGAGTAAAATGCAATACTAAACTTCTAGGATAAGGCAAACAGAGATCCGATTAAATCATTTTATATTACGGTTAATATAACAATTCAGCGTAATTCTATCACATTTGTTCAACTTACGTCGCTCCTATTTTAGATAGTGTACTGGGCTAGGCGGCATCTTAAAGCGCGTGGAATGGCGAGTAAAATGCACTACTAAACTACTATGATAGGGCAATCAGAGACCCGATTAGATCATTTTATATTTTGTTTAATAAAATATTTCAGGGAAATTCTATCACATTTGTACAATTTACGTCGCTCCTATTTCAGATAGCGTATTGGGCTAAGCGGCATCTCAAAGCGCATGAAATGGCGAGTGAAATGCAATACTAAACTTCTAGGAAAAGGGAAAGAGAGACCCGATTAGATCATTTTATATTACGGTTAATATAACAATTCAGCGTAATTCTATCACATTTGTTCTACTTACGTCGCTCCTATTTTAGATAGCGTACAGAGCTAGGCGGCATCTTAAAGCGCGTGGAATGGCGAGTAAAATGCACTACTAAACTGCAATGATAGGGCGAACAGAGACCCGATTCGATCATTTTACATTAAGGTTAATATAAGAATTCACGGAAATTCTATCACATTTGTTCAATTTACGTCGCTCCTATTTCAGATAGCGTATTGGGCTAAGCGGCATCTCAAAGCGCATGAAATGGCGAGTAAAATGCACTATTAAACTTCTAGGGTAGGGCAAACAGAGACCCGATAAGATCATTTTATATTATTGTTAATTTAAGAATTCTACGAAATTCTATCACATTTGTTCAATTTACGTCGCTCCTATTTCAGATAGCGTATTGGGCTAAGCGGCATCTGAAAGCGCATGAAATGGCGAGCAAAATGCCCTATTAAACTTCTAGGCTAGGGCAAACAAAGACCCGATTAAATCATTTTATATTATGGTTAATTTAAGAATTCAACGAAATTCTATCACATATATTCAATTTACGTCGCCCGTATTGCAGATAGCGTATTGGGCTAAGCGGCATCTCAAAGCGCATGAAATGGCGAGTAAAATGCACTATTAAACTTCTAGGGTAGGGCAAACAGAGACCCGATAAGATCATTTTATATTATTGTTAATTTAAGAATTCAGCGAAATTCTATCACATTTGTTCAATTTACGTCGCTCCTATTTCTGATAGCGTATTGGGCTAAGCGGCATCTGAAAGCGCATGAAATGGCGAGCAAAATGCACTATTAAACTTCTAGGCTAGGGCAAACAAAGACCCGATTAAATCATTTTATATTATGGTTAATTTAAGAATTCAACGAAATTCTATCACATTTATTCAATTTACGTCGCTCCTATTTCAGATAGCGTATTGGGCTAAGCGGCATCGCAAAGCGCGTGGAATGACGAGTGAAATGCACTATTAAACTTCTATGATATGGCAATCAGAGACCCGATTAGATCATTTTATATTTTGTTTAATATAAGATTTCAGGGAAATTTTATCACATTTGTTCAATTTACGTCGCTCCTATTTCAGATAGCGAATTCGGCTAAGCGGCATCTCAAAGAGCATGACATGGCGAATAAAATGCACTATTAAACTTCTAGGCTAGGGCGAACAGAGCCCCGATCAGATCATTTTACATTATGGTTAATAAAAGAATTCAGCGAAATTCTATCACATTTGTTCAACTTACGTCGCTCCCATTTCAGATAGCGTACTGGGCTAGGCGGCATCTTAAAGCGCGTGGAATGGCGAGTAAAATGCACTACTAAACTACTATGATAGGGCAATCAGAGACCCGATTAGATCATTTTATATTTTGTTTTATAAAATATTTCAGGGGAATTCTATCACATTTGTTCAATTTACGTCGCTCCTATTTCAGATATCGTATTGGGCTAAGCGGCATCTCAAAGCGCATGAAATGGCGAGTAAAATGCACTATTAAACTTCTGGGATAAGGCAAACAGAGACCCGATAAGATCATTTTATATTACGGTTAATATAAGAATGCAGCGTAATTCTATCACATTTGTTCAACTTACGTCGCTCCTATTTCAGATAGCGTACTGGGCTAGGCGGCATCTAAAAGCGCATGACATGGCGAGTGAAATGCACGATTAGACTTCTATGGTAGGGCGAACAGAGACCCGATTGTATCATTTTACATTAAGGTTAATATAAGAATTCACGGAAATTCTATCACATTTGTTCAATTTACGTCGCTCCTATTTCAGATAGCGTATTTGGCTATGCGGCATCTCAAAGCGCATGAAATGGCGAGTATAATGCACTATTAAACTTCTAGGCTAGGGCAAACAAAGACCCGATTAAATCATTTTATATTATGGTTAATTTAAGAATTCAGCGAAATTCTATCACATTTATTCAATTTACGTCGCTCCTATTTCAGATAGCGTATTGGCCTAAGCGGCATCGCAAAGCGCATGAAATGGCGAGTATAATGCACTATTAATCTTCTAGGATAAGGCAAACAGAGACCCGATTAGATCATTTTATATTACGGTTAATAAAAGAATTCAGCGTAATTCTATCACATTTGTTCAACTTACGTCGCTCCTATTTCAGATAGCGTACTGGGCTAGGCGGCATCTTAAAGCGCGTGAAATGGCGAGTAAAATGCACTATTAAACTTCTAGGATAAGGCAAACAGAGACCCGATTAGATCATTTTATATTTTGTTTAATATAAGATTTCAGGGAAATTCTATCACATTTGTTCAATTTACGTCGCTCCTATTTCAGATAGCGTATTGGGCTAAGCGGCCTCTCAAAGCGCATGAAATGGCGAGTAAAATGCGCTATTAAACTTCTAGGATAAGGCAAACAGAGACACGATTAGATCATTTTATATTACGGTTAATATAAGAATTCAACGTAATTCTATCACATTTGTTAAACTTACGTCGCTCCTATTTCAGATAGCATACTGGGCTAGGCGGCATCTTAAAGCGCATGAAATGGCGAGTAAAATGCACTATTAAACTTCTAGGGTAGGGCAAGCAGAGACCCTATGAGATCATTTTATATTATGGTTAATTTAAGAATTCAGCGATATTCTATTACATTTGTTCAACTTTCGTCGCTCCTATTTCAGATAGCGTACTGGGCTAGGCGGCATCTTAAAGCGCATGGAATGGCGAGTAAAATGAACTACTAAGCTTCTATGATAGGGCAATCAGAGACCCGATTAGATCATTTTATATTTTGTTTAATATCAGATTTCAGGGTAATTGTATCACATTTGTTCAATTTACGTCGCTCCTATTTCAGTTAGCGTATTCGGCTAAGCGGCATCTCAAAACGCATGAAATGGCGAGTAAAATGCACTATTAAACTTCTAGGGTACGGCAAACAGAGACCCGATAAGATCATTTTATATTATGGTTAATTTAAGAATTCAGCGAAATTCTATCACATTTGTTCAATTTACGTCGCTCCTATTTCAGATAGCGTATTGGGATAAGCGGCATCTGAAAGCGCAGGAAATGGCGAATAAAATGCACTTTTAAACTTCTAGGGTAGGGCAAACAGAGACCCGATTCTATCATTTTATATTATGGGTAATTTAAGAATTCTGCGATGTTCTATCACATTTGTTCAATTTACGTCGCTCCAAATTCAGATAGCGTATTGGGCTAAGCAGCATTTCAAAGCGCATGAAATGGCGAGTAAAATGCACTACTAAACTTCTATGATAGAGCAATCAGAGACCCGATTAGATCATTTTATATTTTGTTTAATATAAGATTTCAGGGAAATTCTATCACATTTGTTCAATTTACGTCGCTCCTATTTCAGATACCATATTGGGCTAAGCGGCATCTCAAAGCGCATGAAATGTCGAGTAAAATGCACTATTAAACTTCTAGGCTAGGGCAAACAAAGACCCGATTAAATCATTTTATATTATGGTTAATTTAAGAATTCAGCGAAATTCTATCACATTTATTCAATTTACGTCGCTCCTATTTCAGATAGCGTATTGGCCTAGGCGTCATCTTAAAGCGCGTGGAGTGGCGAGTAAAATGCACTACTAAACTACTATGATAGGGCAATCAGAGACCCGATTAGATCATTTTATATTTTGTTTAATAAAATATTTCAGGGAAATTCTATCACATTTGTACAATATACGTCGCTCCTATTTCAGATAGCGTATTGGGCTAAGCGGCATCTCAAAGCGCATGAAATGGCGAAAAAATGCGCTATTAAACTTCTAGGCTATGTCGAACGGAGACCCGATTAGATCATTTTACATTATGGTTCATAAAAGAATTCAGCGAAATTCTATCACATTTGTTCAAATTACGTCGCTCCTATTTCAGATAGCGTATTGAGCTAAGCGGCATCTCAGAGCGCATGAAATGGCGAGTAAAATGCGCTATTAAACTTCTAGGGTAGGGCAAACAGGGACCCGATTAGGTCATTTTATATTATGGATAAGTTAAGAATTCAGCAAAATTCTATAACATTGGTTCAATTTACGTCTCTCCTATTTCAGATAGCGTATTGGGCTAATCGGCTTCTCAAAGCGCATGAAATGAGGAGTAAAATGCACAATTGAACTTCTAGGGTAGGGCAAGCAGAGACCCGATTAGATCATTTTATGTTATGGTTAATTTAAGAATTCAGCGAAATTCTATCACATTTGTTCAATTTACGTCGCTCCTATTTCAGATAGCGTATTGGGCGAAGCGGCATCTCAAAGCGCATGAAATGGCGAGTAAAATGCACTATTAAACTTCTAGGGTAGGGCAAACAGAGACCGATAAGATCATTTTATATTATTGTTAATTTAAGAATTGAGCGAAATTTTATCACATTTGTTCAATTTACGTCGCTCCTATTTCAGATAGCGTATTGGGCTAAGCGGCATCTGAAAGCGCATGAAATGGCGAGCAAAATGCACTATTAAACTTCTAGGCTAGGGCAAACAAAGACCCGATTAAATCATTTTATATTATGGTTAATTTAAGAATTCAACGAAATTCTATCACATTTATTCAATTTACGTCGCTCCTATTTCAGATAGCGTACTGGGCTAAGCGGCATCGCAAAGCGCGTGGAATGACGAGTGAAATGCACTATTAAACTTCTATGATAGGGCAATCAGAGACCCGATTAGATCATTTTATATTTTGTTTAATATAAGATTTCAGGGAAATTTTATCACATTTGTTCAATTTACGTCGCTCCTATTTCAGATAGCGAATTCGGCTAAGCGGCATCTCAAAGAGCATGACATGGCGAATAAAATGCACTATTAAACTTCTAGGCTAGGGCGAACAGAGCCCCGATCAGATCATTTTACATTATGGTTAATAAAAGAATTCAGCGAAATTCTATCACATTTGTTCAACTTACGTCGCTCCCATTTCAGATAGCGTACTGGGCTAGGCGGCATCTTAAAGCGCGTGGAATGGCGAGTAAAATGCACTACTAAACTACTATGATAGGGCAATCAGACACCCGATTAGATCATTTTATATTTTGTTTTATAAAATATTTCAGGGGAATTCTATCACATTTGTTCAATTTACGTCGCTCCTATTTCAGATATCGTATTGGGCTAAGCGGCATCTCAAAGCGCATGAAATGGCGAGTAAAATGCACTGTTAAACTTCTGGGATAAGGCAAACAGAGACCCGATAAGATCATTTTATTATTACGGTTAATATAAGAATGCAGCGTAATTCTATCACATTTGTTCAACTTACGTCGCTCCTATTTCAGATAGCGTACTGGGCTAGGCGGCATCTAAAAGCGCATGAAATGGCGAGTGAAATGCACGATTAGACTTCTATGGTAGGGCGAAAAGAGACCCGATTATATCATTTTACATTAAGGTTAATATAAGAATTCACGGAAATTCTATCACATTTGTTCAATTTACGTCGCTCCTATTTCAGATAGCGTATTGGCTATGCGGCATCTCAAAGCGCATGAAATGGCGAGTATAATGCACTATTAAACTTCTAGGCTAGGGCAAACAAAGACCCGATTAAATCATTTTATATTATGGTTAATTTAAGAATTCAGCGAAATTCTATCACATTTATTCAATTTACGTCGCTCCTATTTCAGATAGCGTATTGGCCTAAGCGGCATCGCAAAGCGCATGAAATGGCGAGTATAATGCACTATTAATCTTCTAGGATAAGGCAAACAGAGACCCGATGAGATCATTTTATATTATTGTTAATTTAAGAATTCAGCGAAATTCTATCACATTTGTTCAATTTACGTCGCTCCTCTTTCAGATAGCATGTTGGGCTAAGCGGCATCTCAAAGCGCATGAAATGACGAGTGAAATGCACTATTAAACTTCTAGGGTAGGGCGAACAGAGACCCGATTCGATCATTTTACATTAAGGTTAATATAAGAAATCACGGAAATTCTATCACATTTGTTCAATTTACGTCGCTCCTATTTCAGATAGCGTATTGGGCTAAGCGGCATCTCAAAGCGCATGAAATGGCGAGTATAATGCACTATTAAACTTCTAGGGTAGGGCAAACAGAGACCCGATGAGATCATTTTATATTATTTTTAATTTAAGAATTCAGCGAAATTCTATCACATTTGTTCAATTTACGTCGCTCCTATTTCAGATAGCGTATTGGGCTAGGCGGCATCGCAAAGCGCATGAAATGGCGAGTATAATGCACTATTGAACTTCTAGGATAAGGCAAACAGAGACCCGATTAGATCATTTTATATTACGGTTAATATAAGACTTCAGGGAAATTCTATCACATTTGTTCAATTTACGTCGCTCCTATTTCAGATACCATATTGGGCGAAGAGGCATCTCAAAGCGCATGAAATGTCGAGTGAAATGCACTATTAAACTTCTATGGTATGGCGAACAGAGACCCGATTAGATCATTTTACATTAAGGTTAATATAAGAATTCAGTGAAATTCTATCACATTTGTTCAATTTACGTCGCTCCTATTTCAGATAGCGTATTGGGCTATGCGGCATCTCAAAGCACATGCAATGGCGAGTAAAATGCACTATTAAACTTCTACGGTAGGGCAAACAGAGACCCGATTAGATCATTTTATATTATGGTTAATTTAAGAATTCAGTGAAATTCTATCACATTTGTACAATTTACGTCGTTCCTATTTCAGATAGCGTACTCGGCTAAGCGGCATCTAAAAGCGCATGAAATGGCGAGTATAATGCACTATTAAACTTTTAGGATAAGGCAAACAGAGACCCGATTAGATCATTTTATATTACGGTTAATATAAGAATTCAGCGTATTTCTATCACAGTTGTTCAACTTACGTCGCTCCCATTTCAGATAGCCTACTGGGCTAAGCGGCATCGCAAAGCGCATGAAATGGCGAGTATAATGCACTATTAAACTTCTAGGATAAGCCAAACAGAGACCCGATTAGATCATTTTATATTACGGTTAATATAAGAATTCAGCGTAATTCTATCACATTTGTTCAATTTACGTCGCTCCCATTTCAAATAGCGTATTGGGCTAAGCGGCATCTCAAAGCGCATGAAATGGCGAGTGTCATGCACTATTAGACTTCTATGGTAGGGAGAACAGAGACCCGATTAGATCATTTTACATTAAGTTTAATATAAGAATTCAGCGAAATTCTATCACATTTGTTCTATTTACGTCGCTCCTATTTCAGGTAGCGTATTGGGCTAAGCGCTATCTCAAAGCGCATGAAATGGCGAATAAAATGCACAATTATACTTTTAGGCTAGGGCGAACAGAGACCCGATTAGATCATTTTACATTATGGTTAATAAAAGAATTCAGCGAAATTCTATCACATTTGTTCAACTTACGTCGCTCCTATTTCAGACTGCGTATTGGGCTAAGCGGCATCTCAAAGCGCATGAAATGGCGAGTAAAATGCACTACTAAACTTCTAGGATAAGGCAATCAGACACCCGATTAGATCATTTTATATTTTGTTTTATAAAATATTTCAGGGGAATTCTATCACATTTGTTCAATTTACGTCGCTCCTATTTCAGATATCGTATTGGGCTAAGCGGCATCTCAAAGCGCATGAAATGGCGAGTAAAATGCACTGTTAAACTTCTGGGATAAGGCAAACAGAGACCCGATAAGATCATTTTATATTACGGTTAATATAAGAATGCAGCGTAATTCTATCACATTTGTTCAACTTACGTCGCTCCTATTTCAGATAGCGTACTGGGCTAGGCGGCATCTAAAAGCGCATGAAATGGCGAGTGAAATGCACGATTAGACTTCTATGGTAGGGCGAAAAGAGACCCGATTATATCATTTTACGTTAAGGTTAATATAAGAATTCACGGAAATTCTATCACATTTGTTCAATTTACGTCGCTCCTATTTCAGATAGCGTATTGGGCTATGCGGCATCTCAAAGCGCATGAAATGGCGAGTATAATGCACTATTAAACTTCTAGGCTAGGGCAAACAAAGACCCGATTAAATCATTTTATATTATGGTTAATTTAAGAATTCAGCGAAATTCTATCACATTTATTCAATTTACGTCGCTCCTATTTCAGATAGCGTATTGGCCTAAGCGGCATCGCAAAGCGCATGAAATGGCGAGTATAATGCACTATTAATCTTCTAGGATAAGGCAAACATAGACCCGATTAGATCATTTTATATTACGGTTAATAAAAGAATTCAGCGTAATTCTATCACATTTGTTCAACTTACGTCGCTCCTGTTTCAGATAGCGTACTGGGCTAGGCGGCATCTTAAAGCGCGTGAAATGGCGAGTAAAATGCACTATTAAACTTCTAGGATAAGGCAAACAGAGACCCGATTAGATCATTTTATATTTTGTTTAATATAAGATTTCAGGGAAATTCTATCACATTTGTTCAATTTACGTCGCTCCTATTTCAGATAGCGTATTGGGCTAAGCGGCCTCTCAAAGCGCATGAAATGGCGAGTAAAATGCGCTATTAAACTTCTAGGATAAGGCAAACAGAGACCCGATTAGATCATTTTATATTACGGTTAATATAAGAATTCAACGTAATTCTATCACATTTGTTAAACTTACGTCGCTCCTATTTCAGATAGCATACTGGGCTAGGCGGCATCTTAAAGCGCATGAAATGGCGAGTAAAATGCACTATTAAACTTCTAGGGTAGGGCAAGCAGAGACCCTATGAGATCATTTTATATTATGGTTAATTTAAGAATTCAGCGAAATTCTATCACATTTGTTCAACTTTCGTCGCTCCTATTTCAGATAGCGTACTGGGCTAGGCGGCATCTTAAAGCGCATGGAATGGCGAGTAAAATGAACTACTAAGCTTCTATGATAGGGCAATCAGAGACCCGATTAGATCATTTTATATTTTGTTTAATATCAGATTTCAGGGTAATTGTATCACATTTGTTCAATTTACGTCGCTCCTATTTCAGTTAGCGTATTCGGCTAAGCGGCATCTCAAAGCGCATGAAATGGCGAGTAAAATGCACTATTAAACTTCTAGGGTAGGGCAAACAGAGACCCGATAAGATCATTTTATATTATGGTTAATTTAAGAATTCAGCGAAATTCTATCACGTTTGTTCAATTTACGTCGCTCCTATTTCAGATAGCGTATTGGGATAAGCGGCATCTGAAAGCGCATGAAATGGCGAGTAAAATGCACTATTAAACTTCTAGGCTAGGGCAAACAGAGACCCGATGAGATCATTTTACATTTTGATTAATAAAAGAATACAGCGAAATTCTATCACATTTGTTCAATTTACGTCGCTCCTCTTTCAGATAGCATGTTGGGCTAAGCGGCATCTCAAAGCGCATGAAATGACGAGTGAAATGCACTATGAAACTTCTAGGGTAGGGCGAACAGAGACCCGATCCGATCATTTTACATTAAGGTTAATATAAGAATTCACGGAAATTCTATCACATTTGTTCAATTTACGTCGCTCCTATTTCAGATAGCGTATTGGGCTATGCGGCATCTCAAAGCGCAGGAAATGGCGAATAAAATGCACTTTTAAACTTCTACCGTAGGGCAAACAGAGACCCGATTCTATCATTTTATATTATGGGTAATTTAAGAATTCTGCGAAGTTCTATCACATTTGTTCAATTTACGTCGCTCCAATTTCAGATAGCGTATTGGGCTAAGCAGCATTTTAAAGCGCATGAAATGGCGAGTAAAATGCACTACTAAACTTCTATGATAGAGCAATCAGAGACCCGATTAGATCATTTTATATTTTGTTTAATATAAGATTTCAGGGAAATTCTATCACATTTGTTCAATTTACGTCGCTCCTATTTCAGATACCATATTGGGCTAAGCGGCAGCTCAAAGCGCATGAAATGTCGAGTAAAATGCACTATTAAACTTCTAGGCTAGGGCAAACAAAGACCCGATTAAATCATTTTATATTATGGTTAATTTAAGAATTCAGCGAAATTCTATCACATTTATTCAATTTACGTCGCTCCTACTTCAGATAGCGTATTGGCCTAGGCGGCATCTTAAAGCGCGTGGAGTGGCGAGTAAAATGCACTACTAAACTACTATGATAGGGCAATCAGAGACCCGATTAGATCATTTTATATTTTGTTTAATAAAATATTTCAGGGAAATTCTATCACATTTGTACAATATACGTCGCTCCTATTTCAGATAGCGTATTGGGCTAAGCGGCATCTCAAAGCGCATGAAATGGCGAAAAAATGCGCTATTAAACTTCTAGGCTATGTCGAACGGAGACCCGATTAGATCATTTTACATTATGGTTCATAAAAGAATTCAGCGAAATTCTATCACATTTGTTCAAATTACGTCGCTCCTATTTCAGATAGCGTATTGAGCTAAGCGGTATCTCAGAGCGCATGAAATGGCGAGTAAAATGCGCTATTAAACTTCTAGGGTAGGGCAAACAGGGACCCGATTAGGTCATTTTATATTATGGATAAGATAAGAATTCAGCAAAATTCTATAACATTGGTTCAATTTACGTCTCTCCTATTTCAGATAGCGTATTGGGCTAATCGGCTTCTCAAAGCGCATGAAATGAGGAGTAAAATGCACAATTGAACTTCTAGGGTAGGGCAAGCAGAGACCCGATTAGATCATTTTATGTTATGGTTAATTTAAGAATTCAGCGAAATTCTATCACATTTGTTCAATTTACGTCGCTCCTATTTCAGATAGCGTATTGGGCGAAGCGGCATCTCAAAGCGCATGAAATGGCGCGTAAAATTCAATACTAAACTTCTAGGATAAGGCAAACAGAGACCCGATTAGATCATTTTATATTACGGTTAATATAAGAATTCAGCGTAATTCTATCAAATTTCTTCAACTTACGTCGCTCCTACTTCAGATAGCGTACTGGGCTAGGCGGCAACTTAAAGCGCGTGGAATGGCGAGTAAAATGCACTACTAAACTTCTATGACAGGGCAATCAGAGACCCGATTAGATCATTTTATATTTTGTTTAATATAAGATTTCAGGGAAATTCTATCACATTTGTTCAATTTACGTCGCTCCTATTTCAGTTAGCGTATTCGGCTAAGCGGCATCTCAAAGCGCATGAAATGGCGAGTAAAATGCACTATTAAACTTCTAGGGTAGGGCAAACAGAGACCCGATGAGATCATTTTATATTATTATTAATTTAAGAATTCAGCGAAATTCTATCACATTTGTTCAATTTACGTCGCTCCTCTTTCAGATAGCATGTTGGGCTAAGCGGCATCTCAAAGTGCATGAAATGACGAGTGAAATGCACGATTAAACTTCTAGGGTAGGGCGAACAGAGACCCGATTCGATCATTTTACATTAAGGTTAATATAAGAATTCACGGAAATTCTATCACATTTGTTCAATTTACGTCGCTCCTATTTCAGATAGCGTATTGGGCTATGCGGCATCTCAAAGCGCAGGAAATGGCGAATAAAATGCACTTTTAAACTTCTACCGTAGGGCAAACAGAGACCCGATTCTATCATTTTATATTATGGGTAATTTAAGAATTCTGCGAAGTTCTATCACATTTGTTCAATTTACGTCGCTCCAATTTCAGATAGCGTATTGGGCTAAGCAGCATTTTAAAGCGCATGAAATGGCGAGTAAAATGCACTACTAAACTTCTATGATAGAGCAATCAGAGACCCGATTAGATCATTTTATATTTTGTTTAATATAAGATTTCAGGGAAATTCTATCACATTTGTTCAATTTACGTCGCTCCTATTTCAGATACCATATTGGGCTAAGCGGCAGCTCAAAGCGCATGAAATGTCGAGTAAAATGCACTATTAAACTTCTAGGCTAGGGCAAACAAAGACCCGATTAAATCATTTTATATTATGGTTAATTTAAGAATTCAGCGAAATTCTATCACATTTATTCAATTTACGTCGCTCCTACTTCAGATAGCGTATTGGCCTAGGCGGCATCTTAAAGCGCGTGCAGTGGCGAGTAAAATGCACTACTAAACTACTATGATAGGGCAATCAGAGACCCGATTAGATCATTTTATATTTTGTTTAATAAAATATTTCAGGGAAATTCTATCACATTTGTACAATATACGTCGCTCCTATTTCAGATAGCGTATTGGGCTAAGCGGCATCTCAAAGCGCATGAAATGGCGAAAAAATGCGCTATTAAACTTCTAGGCTATGTCGAACGGAGACCCGATTAGATCATTTTACATTATGGTTCATAAAAGAATTCAGCGAAATTCTATCACATTTGTTCAAATTACGTCGCTCCTATTTCAGATAGCGTATTGAGCTAAGCGGTATCTCAGAGCGCATGAAATGGCGAGTAAAATGCGCTATTAAACTTCTAGGGTAGGGCAAACAGGGACCCGATTAGGTCATTTTATATTATGGATAAGATAAGAATTCAGCAAAATTCTATAACATTGGTTCAATTTACGTCTCTCCTATTTCAGATAGCGTATTGGGTTAATCGGCTTCTCAAAGCGCATGAAATGAGGAGTAAAATGCACAATTGAACTTCTAGGGTAGGGCAAGCAGAGACCCGATTAGATCATTTTATGTTATGGTTAATTTAAGAATTCAGCGAAATTCTATCACATTTGTTCAATTTACGTCGCTCCTATTGCAGATAGCGTATTGGGCGAAGCGGCATCTCAAAGCGCATGAAATGGCGCGTAAAATTCAATACTAAACTTCTAGGATAAGGCAAACAGAGACCCGATTAGATCATTTTATATTACGGTTAATATAAGAATTCAGCGTAATTCTATCACATTTCTTCAACTTACGTCGCTCCTACTTCAGATAGCGTACTGGGCTAGGCGGCAACTTAAAGCGCGTGGAATGGCGAGTAAAATGCACTACTAAACTTCTATGATAGGGCAATCAGAGACCCGATTAGATCATTTTATATTTTGTTTAATATAAGATTTCAGGGAAATTCTATCACATTTGTTCAATTTACGTCGCTCCTATTTCAGTTAGCGTATTCGGCTAAGCGGCATCTCAAAGCGCATGAAATGGCGAGTAAAATGCACTATTAAACTTCTAGGGTAGGGCAAACAGAGACCCGATGAGATCATTTTATATTATTATTAATTTAAGAATTCAGCGAAATTCTATCACATTTGTTCAATTTACGTCGCTCCTCTTTCAGATAGCATGTTGGGCTAAGCGGCATCTCAAAGTGCATGAAATGACGAGTGAAATGCACTATTAAACTTCTAGGGTAGGGCGAACAGAGACCCGATTCGATCATTTTACATTAAGGTTAATATAAGAATTCACGGAAATTCTATCACATTTGTTCAATTTACGTCGCTCCTATTTCAGATAGCGTATTGGGCTAAGCGGCATCTCAAAGCGCATGAAATGGCGAGTATAATGCACTATTAAACTTCTAGGGTAGGGCAAACAGAGACCCGATGAGATCATTTTATATTATTTTTAATTTAAGAATTCAGCGAAATTCTATCACATTTGTTCAATTTACGTCGCTCCTATTTCAGATAGCGTATTGGGCTAAGCGGCATCGCAAAGCGCATGAAATGGCGAGTATAATGCACTATTAAACTTCTAGGATAAGGCAAACAGAGACCCGATTAGATCATTTTATATTACGGTTAATATAAGAATTCAGGGAAATTCTATCACATTTGTTCAATTTACGTCGCTCCTATTTCAGATACCATATTGGGCTAAGAGGCATCTCAAAGCGCATGAAATGTCGAGTGAAATGCACTATTAAACTTCTATGGTAGGGCGAACAGAGACCCGATTAGATCATTTTACATTAAGGTTAATATAAGAATTCAGTGAAATTCTATCACATTTGTTCAATTTACGTCGCTCCTATTTCAGATAGCGTATTGGGCTATGCGGCATCTCAAAGCACATGCAATGGCGAGTAAAATGCACTATTAAACTTCTACGGTAGGGCAAACAGAGACCCGATTAGATCATTTTATATTATGGTTAATTTAAGAATTCAGTGAAATTCTATCACATTTGTACAATTTACGTCGTTCCTATTTCAGATAGCGTACTCGGCTAAGCGGCATCTAAAAGCGCATGAAATGGCGAGTATAATGCACTATTAAACTTTTAGGATAAGGCAAACAGAGACCCGATTAGATCATTTTATATTACGGTTAATATAAGAATTCAGCGTATTTCTATCACAGTTGTTCAACTTACGTCGCTCCCATTTCAGATAGCCTACTGGGCTAAGCGGCATCGCAAAGCGCATGAAATGGCGAGTATAATGCACTATTAAACTTCTAGGATAAGCCAAACAGAGACCCGATTAGATCATTTTATATTACGGTTAATATAAGAATTCAGCGTAATTCTATCACATTTGTTCAATTTACGTCGCTCCTATTTCAAATAGCGTATTGGGCTAAGCGGCATCTCAAAGCGCATGAAATGGCGAGTGTCATGCACTATTAGACTTCTATGGTAGGGAGAACAGAGACCCGATTAGATCATTTTATATTACGGTTAATATAACAATTCAGCGTAATTCTATCACATTTGTTCAACTTACGTCGCTCCTATTTTAGATAGCGTACTGGGCTAGGCGGCATCTTAAAGCGCGTGGAATGGCGAGTAAAATGCACTACTAAACTACTATGATAGGGCAATCAGAGACCCGATTAGATCATTTTATATTTTCTTTAATAAAATATTTCTGGGAAATTCTATCACATTTGTTCAATTTACGTCGCTCCTATTTCAGATAGCGTATTGGGCTAAGCGGCATCTCAAAGCGCATGAAATGGCGAGTAAAATGCACTATTAAACTTCTAGGGTAGGGCAAACAGAGACCCGATAAGATCATTTTATATTATTGTTAATTTAAGAATTCAGCGAAATTCTATCACATTTGTTCAATTTACGTCGCTCCTATTTCAGATAGCGTACTGGGCTAAGCGGCATCTGAAAGCGCATGAAATGGCGAGCAAAATGCCCTATTAAACTTCTAGGCTAGGGCAAACAAAGACCCGATTAAATCATTTTATATTATGGTTAATTTAAGAATTCAACGAAATTCTATCACATATATTCAATTTACGTCGCCCCTATTGCAGATAGCGTATTGGGATAAGCGGCATCTCAAAGCGCATGAAATGGCGAGTAAAATGCACTATTAAACTTCTAGGGTAGGGCAAACAGAGGCCCGATAAGATCATTTTATATTATTGTTAATTTAAGAATTGAGCGAAATTCTATCACATTTGTTCAATTTACGTCGCTCCTATTTCAGATAGCGTATTGGGCTAAGCGGCATCTGAAAGCGCATGAAATGGCGAGCAAAATGCACTATTAAACTTCTAGGCTAGGGCAAACAAAGACCCGATTAAATCATTTTATATTATGGTTAATTTAAGAATTCAACGAAACTCTATCACATTTATTCAATTTACGTCGCTCCTATTTCAGATAGCGTATTGGGCTAAGCGGCATCGCAAAGCGCGTGGAATGACGAGTGAAATGCACTATTAAACTTCTATGATAGGGCAATCAGAGACCCGATTAGATCATTTTATATTTTGTTTAATATAAGATTTCAGGGAAATTTTATCACATTTGTTCAATTTACGACGCTCCTATTTCAGATAGCGAATTCGGCTAAGCGGCATCTCAAAGAGCATGAAATGGCGAATAAAATGCACTATTAAACTTCTAGGCTAGGGCGAACAGAGACCCGATAAGATCATTTTATATTATTGTTAATTTAAGAATTCAGCGAAATTCTATCACATTTGTTCAATTTACGTCGCTCCTATTTCAGATAGCGTATTGGGCTAAGCGGCATCTGAAAGCGCATGAAATGGCGAGTAAAATGCACTACTAAACTACTATGATAGGGCAATCAGACACCCGATTAGATCATTTTATATTTTGTTTTATAAAATATTTCAGGGGAATTCTATCACATTTGTACAATTTACGTCGCTCCTATTTCAGATATCGTATTGGGCTAAGCGGCATCTCAAAGCGCATGAAATGGCGAGTAAAATGCACTATTAAACTTCTGGGATAAGGCAAACAGAGACCCGATAAGATCATTTTATATTACGGTTAATATAAGAATGCAGCGTAATTCTATCACATTTGTTCAACTTACGTCGCTCCTATTTCAGATAGCGTACTGGGCTAGGCGGCATCTAAAAGCGCATGAAATGGCGAGTGAAATGCACGATTAGACTTCTATGGTAGGGCGAAAAGAGACCCGATTATATCATTTTACATTAAGGTTAATATAAGAATTCACGGAAATTCTATCACATTTGTTCAATTTACGTCGCTCCTATTTCAGATAGCGTATTGGGCTATGCGGCATCTCAAAGCGCATGAAATGGCGAGTATAATGCACTATTAAACTTCTAGGCTAGGGCAAACAAAGACCCGATTAAATCATTTTATATTATGGTTAATTTAAGAATTCAGCGAAATTCTATCACATTTATTCAATTTACGTCGCTCCTATTTCAGATAGCGTATTGGCCTAAGTGGCATCGCAAAGCGCATGAAATGCCGAGTATAATGCACTATTAATCTTCTAGGATAAGGCAAACAGAGACCCGATTAGATCATTTTATATTACGGTTAATAAAAGAATTCAGCGTAATTCTATCACATTTGTTCAACTTACGTCGCTCCTATTTCAGATAGCGTACTGGGCTAGGCGGCATCTTAAAGCGCGTGAAATGGCGAGTAAAATGCACTATTAAACTTCTAGGATAAGGCAAACAGAGACCCGATTAGATCATTTTATATTTTGTTTAATATAAGATTTCAGGGAAATTCTATCACATTTGTTCAATTTACGTCGCTCCTATTTCAGATAGCGTATTGGGCTAAGCGGCCTCTCAAAGCGCATGAAATGGCGAGGAAAATGCGCTATTAAACTTCTAGGGTAGGGCAAACAGGGACCCGATTAGGTCATTTTATATTATGGATAAGATAAGAATTCAGCAAAATTCTATAACATTGGTTCAATTTACGTCTCTCCTATTTCAGATAGCGTATTGGGCTAATCGGCTTCTCAAAGCGCATGAAATGAGGAGTAAAATGCACAATTGAACTTCTAGGGTAGGGCAAGCAGAGACCCGATTAGATCATTTTATGTTATGGTTATGTAGCAGCTACGGCACTGCTACCACATCCCTGCCGTGAAAGATCGAGATATTACCCTCGCTTAGTTTCTTTTCTTTAAAGGCTTACGGTCTATCTTTCTTTAAAAGTGTACGAACACAGGCGCGTCGTAGACCGGCAACGGACGACGGTTGCCGATTGCGCGACGAGTTTTTTTTCTGTTGTTTTCTGACCGCGCGCCGCGGTCACTATACGAGAACACGAGGCAGAACCTCTTGCGACTCACCACGTGTACGACCGTGCGACGCAGACAATACCTGTTCTTATTCTGTTATATTAATTGTAAATAAATTGAGCGTGTAACGCAAATCGGAGTTATCCATTACGCACACCATACACCTCAATTATTGGTGACCCCGACGTGATCGCGACGTGATCGTGAAGTGATTGTGATCGTGATCGTGATCGTGACAAGACAATTTTTTTTTTCTCTTCTCTCCATCGACTGTATTTTTTTTAAAGACTTCCGTGAACTTTTCATACAGCAGTGTAATTCGTGCAGAACTGCTAAAAGTGTAAGTGATCTCTCCGCTGAAGCAGCAATACAGCCATGAACGCGGATATCCCTGCCAACGCCTCCACGAGCAGAGCGTCGATAGAAAGAGTCGCCGTTCGTATACCGGATTTTTGTCCTAGCGATCCGGAAATGTGGTTCAGCATGGTGGAAAGGAGTTTCGAGGTATCCGGAGTGACCACCGACAGCACCAGGTTCGGGTATATCCTGAGTGCCCTGGATCCACGTTACGCCACAGAGGTTCGAGACATAATAATGAACCCGCCAGCGACCGGTCAGTATGAAAAACTAAAAACCGAGCTGATCAGACGTTTGAGCGTGTCTCAAGAGCAGAAGACGCGACGCCTCCTGGAGCATGAGGAAATCGGCGATCGGAAACCTTCGCAATTTTTGAGGCATCTGCGCAGCCTAGCCGGGACGCAAGTATCAGACGCCTTATTGCGAACCCTTTGGCTAGGGAGGTTACCGACGAGCACGCAGGTAATTTTAGCCACGCAGAAGGACACGGAACTGGACAAAGTGGCCGAGCTGGCGGACGCTATCACCGATACCAGGCCTCATCGCCATCAAATTGCCGAAGCGTCACCCCCGGCGCCGCAGGAAATCGACGCAGGTAGGTCCCTCGAGGCTTTATTGCAATTGAAAATGTCGCAGCTCGCTCTGTCGCTACGAGAAGAAATAGCGGCGCTTCGTCAAGAAATGACGAGCGATCGTACCTCGCGGAGAGATAGGGAGCCTCGATCCCGTTCACGTCCTCGGAGCCGTTCCGGATCTCGATCGAGGAAGCGCACACATGGCAAGGATGGAATTTGCTGGTACCACTGGAGTTTCGGTACCGACGCAAGGGACTGCATTAAGCCGTGCACCTTCCAGGCGGGAAACATTCCGGGCAGTCGTTAACGACGGCTAGCGACCCCAGCCCGACTTTACGCCGTCTCTTCGTCATCGATCACGACACGAAGACGCAATTTTTGGTCGACACAGGCGCCGACCTCTGTGTCTTTCCACGAGCAATGATCCGAGGACGGCGCGAAAAATCATCCTACGAGCTTTCCGCAGCAAATGGCACCACCATCGCAACGTACGGGACTACGACTTTAACTCTCAATTTAGGGTTACGTCGGGTTTTCACATGGAGATTCGTAATCGCCGACGTCTCCAGGCCCATAATCGGGGTCGATTTCCTCGCTCACTTCGGACTAATGGTAGACGTTCGCAATCGCCGTCTCTTAGATCAAGTGACGTCTCTCTCGACACGAGGAATGCCTGCCCGTGAAGCCGTCCCGAGCATCAAAACAGTCTTCGGGGAATCCGCTTATCATGTTCTACTCCAGCGATTTCCCGAAATTACGAAACCGGAAGGAACACCTTCCGAACCAAAACACAGCACGATGCACCACATTCGTACTGCACCAGGTCCACCTGTTACCTGCAAACCACGGCGTCTTGCACCAGGTAGGCTACAGGCAGCCAAAAAGGAATTTGAAACCATGTCGCGATTAGGAACAACCCGACCGTCGGAGAGTAGCTGGTCGTCACCTTTGCACATGGTACCCAAAAAAGGAAGTGACGAATGGAGACCATGTGGCGATTATCGTGCTCTCAACGCCAGGACCTTGCCGGACCGATATCCCGTCAGGCATATTGAAGATTTTGCACAAACTTTGCGGGGTAAGAAAATTTTTTCTACCATTGATCTCGTTCGAGCTTACAACCAAATCCCCGTTGCACCCGAAGATATTCCGAAGACAGCTATTACCACTCCTTTCGGATTATTCGAATTTCCGTTCATGTCGTTTGGGTTGCGCAACGCGGCTCAAACCTTTCAGCGCTTTATCGATGAAGCGTTGCGAGGTTTGAACTTTTGTTTCGCATACATTGACGACATATTGGTGGCTTCAACATCCGAAGAGGAACACCTTCAACACCTCAAGATAGTTTTTGAACGGCTAAAAGAATACGGTATAGTGATAAATACTGCAAAATGTATCTTCGGAAGGGCGGAGTTAAAATTTTTAGGCTACCTGGTGTCGGAATCAGGCACCCGACCATCCACCGAAAAGGTTGAGGCCATTTTAAAGTATCCACGGCCGACCACAGCGAAACAATTACGGCAGTTTTTAGGTATGGTAAATTTTTATAGACGTTTCATACCTAAAGCCGCACAGGTACATGCACCTCTGAACGACATGCTGGCGGACAATATAAAAGGCAGCGCACCTGTAAATTGGACACCAGACGCCACCGCAGCATTTGAAGACTCTAAAAAGGCGTTAGTAGAGGCTACTCTACTAACACACCCTGAAATCGACGCACCATTGGCCATCATATGCGACGCCTCGAATTCTGCTGTTGGCGCCGCGCTTCAACAACGCATCGGTGATAATTGGGAACCACTGGGTTTCTTTTCAAAAAAACTCAGCTCAACGGAACAGAAATACGCTACATACGACAGAGAATTACTCGCTATCTACCTCGCAGTCAAATATTTCCGTCATATGATCGAGGGAAGAACTTTCACTATCTTCACAGACCACAAACCAATCATTTACGCTTTCCAACAGAAACCAGAAAAATTCACCCCAAGACAATTTCGATATCTCAGCTTCATTAGTGAATTCTCAACGGACATCCGCCACGTAGCAGGTCGAGATAACGTTGTCGCCGATGCGTTGTCAAGAGTGGACGAAATCGAAGAGACTTTGGATTTTGAAATGCTGGCCAAATCGCAAGAAGAAGACGAGGAATTACTGACGTACTTACAAGGCAACACCGGTTTGAATTTAAAACGCATATCCATTCCGGGAAGTACACAACAAATTTACTGCGACATATCTACAGATACCGTTCGCCCTTTCCTCACAAAATCGTTTCGTCAAACTGCATTCAACGCACTACACAAAATATCGCATCCAGGAATCAACGCCACTGTCAAACTGATCACGCAAAGGTACGTTTGGCCATCGATCAAAACAGACTGCAGAAGATGGGCCCGGAACTGTATCCAATGTCAACGCTCCAAGATCACCAGGCACGTATCAGCACCCCTCGGTTCTTTTTCGCGACCATCGGCGAGGTTCGAACATGTTCATTTGGACATTGTCATCCTACCTGTCTCCGAAGGATACAGATATTGCCTTACCTGCGTGGATCGCTTTACGCACTGGCCTGAGGCAATACCTCTCCGCGACCAGGAAGCAGCCACAGTAGCTCGAGCCTTTTACGAGGGGTGGATTGTTCGGTTTGGAACGCCGCTAAGGATCACCACGGACCAAGGTAGACAATTTGAGTCCAATCTTTTTAAACAATTAAGTTTGTTAACAGGGAGCAGACATCTAAGAACTACGGCATATCACCCGGCGGCTAATGGGATGGTGGAAAGGTTCCACCGTCAGTTAAAGGCAGCCATACGTTGCCATGAAAATCAACGTTGGACAGAGATTCTTCCCACCACGTTGCTGGGTATTCGTTCAGCCTGGAGGGAAGATTTAAAAGCAACGACAGCAGAGTTGGTGTACGGCGAACCATTGCGACTTCCTGGAGAATTCCTGTCTCCGCGTCCAGGTGAAGCTGACACTGACGCAACTTCATTTGTAAAGGAACTGCGACAACATTTCCAGGATCTGAGCCCAGTCGCAGGTTCTCACCATGGGTCACGGCGGACCTTCGTGTACAAAGACCTTGCCAGTTCCGAGCATGTTTTCGTACGACACGACGCATCGAAAGGCATTCTACAACAACCTTATGATGGACCATATCGTGTCATTAGCCGCGGACATAAAACTTTTCTAATAGACCGTCAAGGAAAACATGTCACAATTTCAATCGAGAGGTTAAAACCCGCCTATATTGTAAGTGATCATTTAACACATAAAAATTGTAATAATTCCGACACAGAACCAAATGTATCTCGCGATATTGTAACACCACAATTTACCACCCGCGCAGGTAGGCGAGTACGATTTCTCGACAGATTTCAAGCTGGATTTTCGTGATTAGGTAAATCACTGGCAGGGGGGTGATGTAGCAGCTACGGCACTGCTACCACATCCCTGCCGTGAAAGATCGAGATATTACCCTCGCTTAGTTTCTTTTCTTTAAAGGCTTACGGTCTATCTTTCTTTAAAAGTGTACGAACACAGGCGCGTCGTAGACCGGCAACGGACGACGGTTGCCGATTGCGCGACGAGTTTTTTTTCTGTTGTTTTCTGACCGCGCGCCGCGGTCACTATACGAGAACACGAGGCAGAACCTCTTGCGACTCACCACGTGTACGACCGTGCGACGCAGACAATACCTGTTCTTATTCTGTTATATTAATTGTAAATAAATTGAGCGTGTAACGCAAATCGGAGTTATCCATTACGCACACCATACACCTCAATTATTGGTGACCCCGACGTGATCGCGACGTGATCGTGAAGTGATTGTGATCGTTATCGTGATCGTGACAAGACAATTTTTTTTTTCTCTTCTCTCCATCGACTGTATTTTTTTTAAAGACTTCCGTGAACTTTTCATACAGCAGTGTAATTCGTGCAGAACTGCTAAAAGTGTAAGTGATCTCTCCGCTGAAGCAGCAATACAGCCATGAACGCGGATATCCCTGCCAACGCCTCCACGAGCAGAGCGTCGATAGAAAGAGTCGCCGTTCGTATACCGGATTTTTGTCCTAGCGATCCGGAAATGTGGTTCAGCATGGTGGAAAGGAGTTTCGAGGTATCCGGAGTGACCACCGACAGCACCAGGTTCGGGTATATCCTGAGTGCCCTGGATCCACGTTACGCCACAGAGGTTCGAGACATAATAATGAACCCGCCAGCGACCGGTCAGTATGAAAAACTAAAAACCGAGCTGATCAGACGTTTGAGCGTGTCTCAAGAGCAGAAGACGCGACGCCTCCTGGAGCATGAGGAAATCGGCGATCGGAAACCTTCGCAATTTTTGAGGCATCTGCGCAGCCTAGCCGGGACGCAAGTATCAGACGCCTTATTGCGAACCCTTTGGCTAGGGAGGTTACCGACGAGCACGCAGGTAATTTTAGCCACGCAGAAGGACACGGAACTGGACAAAGTGGCCGAGCTGGCGGACGCTATCACCGATACCAGGCCTCATCGCCATCAAATTGCCGAAGCGTCACCCCCGGCGCCGCAGGAAATCGACGCAGGTAGGTCCCTCGAGGCTTTATTGCAATTGAAAATGTCGCAGCTCGCTCTGTCGCTACGAGAAGAAATAGCGGCGCTTCGTCAAGAAATGACGAGCGATCGTACCTCGCGGAGAGATAGGGAGCCTCGATCCCGTTCACGTCCTCGGAGCCGTTCCGGATCTCGATCGAGGAAGCGCACACATGGCAAGGATGGAATTTGCTGGTACCACTGGAGTTTCGGTACCGACGCAAGGGACTGCATTAAGCCGTGCACCTTCCAGGCGGGAAACATTCCGGGCAGTCGTTAACGACGGCTAGCGACCCCAGCCCGACTTTACGCCGTCTCTTCGTCATCGATCACGACACGAAGACGCAATTTTTGGTCGACACAGGCGCCGACCTCTGTGTCTTTCCACGAGCAATGATCCGAGGACGGCGCGAAAAATCATCCTACGAGCTTTCCGCAGCAAATGGCACCACCATCGCAACGTACGGGACTACGACTTTAACTCTCAATTTAGGGTTACGTCGGGTTTTCACATGGAGATTCGTAATCGCCGACGTCTCCAGGCCCATAATCGGGGTCGATTTCCTCGCTCACTTCGGACTAATGGTAGACGTTCGCAATCGCCGTCTCTTAGATCAAGTGACGTCTCTCTCGACACGAGGAATGCCTGCCCGTGAAGCCGTCCCGAGCATCAAAACAGTCTTCGGGGAATCCGCTTATCATGTTCTACTCCAGCGATTTCCCGAAATTACGAAACCGGAAGGAACACCTTCCGAACCAAAACACAGCACGATGCACCACATTCGTACTGCACCAGGTCCACCTGTTACCTGCAAACCACGGCGTCTTGCACCAGGTAGGCTACAGGCAGCCAAAAAGGAATTTGAAACCATGTCGCGATTAGGAACAACCCGACCGTCGGAGAGTAGCTGGTCGTCACCTTTGCACATGGTACCCAAAAAAGGAAGTGACGAATGGAGACCATGTGGCGATTATCGTGCTCTCAACGCCAGGACCTTGCCGGACCGATATCCCGTCAGGCATATTGAAGATTTTGCACAAACTTTGCGGGGTAAGAAAATTTTTTCTACCATTGATCTCGTTCGAGCTTACAACCAAATCCCCGTTGCACCCGAAGATATTCCGAAGACAGCTATTACCACTCCTTTCGGATTATTCGAATTTCCGTTCATGTCGTTTGGGTTGCGCAACGCGGCTCAAACCTTTCAGCGCTTTATCGATGAAGCGTTGCGAGGTTTGAACTTTTGTTTCGCATACATTGACGACATATTGGTGGCTTCAACATCCGAAGAGGAACACCTTCAACACCTCAAGATAGTTTTTGAACGGCTAAAAGAATACGGTATAGTGATAAATACTGCAAAATGTATCTTCGGAAGGGCGGAGTTAAAATTTTTAGGCTACCTGGTGTCGGAATCAGGCACCCGACCATCCACCGAAAAGGTTGAGGCCATTTTAAAGTATCCACGGCCGACCACAGCGAAACAATTACGGCAGTTTTTAGGTATGGTAAATTTTTATAGACGTTTCATACCTAAAGCCGCACAGGTACATGCACCTCTGAACGACATGCTGGCGGACAATATAAAAGGCAGCGCACCTGTAAATTGGACACCAGACGCCACCGCAGCATTTGAAGACTCTAAAAAGGCGTTAGTAGAGGCTACTCTACTAACACACCCTGAAATCGACGCACCATTGGCCATCATATGCGACGCCTCGAATTCTGCTGTTGGCGCCGCGCTTCAACAACGCATCGGTGATAATTGGGAACCACTGGGTTTCTTTTCAAAAAAACTCAGCTCAACGGAACAGAAATACGCTACATACGACAGAGAATTACTCGCTATCTACCTCGCAGTCAAATATTTCCGTCATATGATCGAGGGAAGAACTTTCACTATCTTCACAGACCACAAACCAATCATTTACGCTTTCCAACAGAAACCAGAAAAATTCACCCCAAGACAATTTCGATATCTCAGCTTCATTAGTGAATTCTCAACGGACATCCGCCACGTAGCAGGTCGAGATAACGTTGTCGCCGATGCGTTGTCAAGAGTGGACGAAATCGAAGAGACTTTGGATTTTGAAATGCTGGCCAAATCGCAAGAAGAAGACGAGGAATTACTGACGTACTTACAAGGCAACACCGGTTTGAATTTAAAACGCATATCCATTCCGGGAAGTACACAACAAATTTACTGCGACATATCTACAGATACCGTTCGCCCTTTCCTCACAAAATCGTTTCGTCAAACTGCATTCAACGCACTACACAAAATATCGCATCCAGGAATCAACGCCACTGTCAAACTGATCACGCAAAGGTACGTTTGGCCATCGATCAAAACAGACTGCAGAAGATGGGCCCGGAACTGTATCCAATGTCAACGCTCCAAGATCACCAGGCACGTATCAGCACCCCTCGGTTCTTTTTCGCGACCATCGGCGAGGTTCGAACATGTTCATTTGGACATTGTCATCCTACCTGTCTCCGAAGGATACAGATATTGCCTTACCTGCGTGGATCGCTTTACGCACTGGCCTGAGGCAATACCTCTCCGCGACCAGGAAGCAGCCACAGTAGCTCGAGCCTTTTACGAGGGGTGGATTGTTCGGTTTGGAACGCCGCTAAGGATCACCACGGACCAAGGTAGACAATTTGAGTCCAATCTTTTTAAACAATTAAGTTTGTTAACAGGGAGCAGACATCTAAGAACTACGGCATATCACCCGGCGGCTAATGGGATGGTGGAAAGGTTCCACCGTCAGTTAAAGGCAGCCATACGTTGCCATGAAAATCAACGTTGGACAGAGATTCTTCCCACCACGTTGCTGGGTATTCGTTCAGCCTGGAGGGAAGATTTAAAAGCAACGACAGCAGAGTTGGTGTACGGCGAACCATTGCGACTTCCTGGAGAATTCCTGTCTCCGCGTCCAGGTGAAGCTGACACTGACGCAACTTCATTTGTAAAGGAACTGCGACAACATTTCCAGGATCTGAGCCCAGTCGCAGGTTCTCACCATGGGTCACGGCGGACCTTCGTGTACAAAGACCTTGCCAGTTCCGAGCATGTTTTCGTACGACACGACGCATCGAAAGGCATTCTACAACAACCTTATGATGGACCATATCGTGTCATTAGCCGCGGACATAAAACTTTTCTAATAGACCGTCAAGGAAAACATGTCACAATTTCAATCGAGAGGTTAAAACCCGCCTATATTGTAAGTGATCATTTAACACATAAAAATTGTAATAATTCCGACACAGAACCAAATGTATCTCGCGATATTGTAACACCACAATTTACCACCCGCGCAGGTAGGCGAGTACGATTTCTCGACAGATTTCAAGCTGGATTTTCGTGATTAGGTAAATCACTGGCAGGGGGGTGATGTAGCAGCTACGGCACTGCTACCACATCCCTGCCGTGAAAGATCGAGATATTACCCTCGCTTAGTTTCTTTTCTTTAAAGGCTTACGGTCTATCTTTCTTTAAAAGTGTACGAACACAGGCGCGTCGTAGACCGGCAACGGACGACGGTTGCCGATTGCGCGACGAGTTTTTTTTCTGTTGTTTTCTGACCGCGCGCCGCGGTCACTATACGAGAACACGAGGCAGAACCTCTTGCGACTCACCACGTGTACGACCGTGCGACGCAGACAATACCTGTTCTTATTCTGTTATATTAATTGTAAATAAATTGAGCGTGTAACGCAAATCGGAGTTATCCATTACGCACACCATACACCTCAGTTAATTTAAGAATTCAGCGAAATTCTATCACATTTGTTCAATTTACGTCGCTCCTATTTCAGATAGCGTATTGGGCGAAGCGGCATCTCAAAGCGCATGAAATGGCGCGTAAAATTCAATACTAAACTTCTAGGATAAGGCAAACAGAGACCCGATTAGATCATTTTATATTACGGTTAATATAAGAATTCAGCGTAATTCTATCACATTTCTTCAACTTACGTCGCTCCTATTTCAGATAGCGTACTGGGCTAGGCGGCAACTTAAAGCGCGTGGAATGGCGAGTAAAATGCACTACTAAACTTCTATGATAGGGCAATCAGAGACCCGATTAGTTCATTTTATATTTTGTATAATATAAGATTTCAGGGAAATTCTATCACATTTGTTCAATTTACGTCGCTCCTATTTCAGTTAGCGTATTCGGCTAAGCGGCATCTCAAAGCGCATGAAATGGCGAGGAAAATGCGCTATTAAACTTCTAGGGTAGGGCAAACAGGGACCCGATTAGGTCATTTTATATTATGGATAAGATAAGAATTCAGCAAAATTCTATAACATTGGTTCAATTTACGTCTCTCCTATTTCAGATAGCGTATTGGGCTAATCGGCTTCTCAAAGCGCATGAAATGAGGAGTAAAATGCACAATTGAACTTCTAGGGTAGGGCAAGCAGAGACCCGATTAGATCATTTTATGTTATGGTTATGTAGCAGCTACGGCACTGCTACCACATCCCTGCCGTGAAAGATCGAGATATTACCCTCGCTTAGTTTCTTTTCTTTAAAGGCTTACGGTCTATCTTTCTTTAAAAGTGTACGAACACAGGCGCGTCGTAGACCGGCAACGGACGACGGTTGCCGATTGCGCGACGAGTTTTTTTTCTGTTGTTTTCTGACCGCGCGCCGCGGTCACTATACGAGAACACGAGGCAGAACCTCTTGCGACTCACCACGTGTACGACCGTGCGACGCAGACAATACCTGTTCTTATTCTGTTATATTAATTGTAAATAAATTGAGCGTGTAACGCAAATCGGAGTTATCCATTACGCACACCATACACCTCAATTATTGGTGACCCCGACGTGATCGCGACGTGATCGTGAAGTGATTGTGATCGTTATCGTGATCGTGACAAGACAATTTTTTTTTTCTCTTCTCTCCATCGACTGTATTTTTTTTAAAGACTTCCGTGAACTTTTCATACAGCAGTGTAATTCGTGCAGAACTGCTAAAAGTGTAAGTGATCTCTCCGCTGAAGCAGCAATACAGCCATGAACGCGGATATCCCTGCCAACGCCTCCACGAGCAGAGCGTCGATAGAAAGAGTCGCCGTTCGTATACCGGATTTTTGTCCTAGCGATCCGGAAATGTGGTTCAGCATGGTGGAAAGGAGTTTCGAGGTATCCGGAGTGATCACCGACAGCACCAGGTTCGGGTATATCCTGAGTGCCCTGGATCCACGTTACGCCACAGAGGTTCGAGACATAATAATGAACCCGCCAGCGACCGGTCAGTATGAAAAACTAAAAACCGAGCTGATCAGACGTTTGAGCGTGTCTCAAGAGCAGAAGACGCGACGCCTCCTGGAGCATGAGGAAATCGGCGATCGGAAACCTTCGCAATTTTTGAGGCATCTGCGCAGCCTAGCCGGGACGCAAGTATCAGACGCCTTATTGCGAACCCTTTGGCTAGGGAGGTTACCGACGAGCACGCAGGTAATTTTAGCCACGCAGAAGGACACGGAACTGGACAAAGTGGCCGAGCTGGCGGACGCTATCACCGATACCAGGCCTCATCGCCATCAAATTGCCGAAGCGTCACCCCCGGCGCCGCAGGAAATCGACGCAGGTAGGTCCCTCGAGGCTTTATTGCAATTGAAAATGTCGCAGCTCGCTCTGTCGCTACGAGAAGAAATAGCGGCGCTTCGTCAAGAAATGACGAGCGATCGTACCTCGCGGAGAGATAGGGAGCCTCGATCCCGTTCACGTCCTCGGAGCCGTTCCGGATCTCGATCGAGGAAGCGCACACATGGCAAGGATGGAATTTGCTGGTACCACTGGAGTTTCGGTACCGACGCAAGGGACTGCATTAAGCCGTGCACCTTCCAGGCGGGAAACATTCCGGGCAGTCGTTAACGACGGCTAGCGACCCCAGCCCGACTTTACGCCGTCTCTTCGTCATCGATCACGACACGAAGACGCAATTTTTGGTCGACACAGGCGCCGACCTCTGTGTCTTTCCACGAGCAATGATCCGAGGACGGCGCGAAAAATCATCCTACGAGCTTTCCGCAGCAAATTGCACCACCATCGCAACGTACGGGACTACGACTTTAACTCCCAATTTAGGGTTACGTCGGGTTTTCACATGGAGATTCGTAATCGCCGACGTCTCCAGGCCCATAATCGGGGTCGATTTCCTCGCTCACTTCGGACTAATGGTAGACGTTCGCAATCGCCGTCTCTTAGATCAAGTGACGTCTCTCTCGACACGAGGAATGCCTGCCCGTGAAGCCGTCCCGAGCATCAAAACAGTCTTCGGGGAATCCGCTTATCATGTTCTACTCCAGCGATTTCCCGAAATTACGAAACCGGAAGGAACACCTTCCGAACCAAAACACAGCACGATGCACCACATTCGTACTGCACCAGGTCCACCTGTTACCTGCAAACCACGGCGTCTTGCACCAGGTAGGCTACAGGCAGCCAAAAAGGAATTTGAAACCATGTCGCGATTAGGAACAACCCGACCGTCGGAGAGTAGCTGGTCGTCACCTTTGCACATGGTACCCAAAAAAGGAAGTGACGAATGGAGACCATGTGGCGATTATCGTGCTCTCAACGCCAGGACCTTGCCGGACCGATATCCCGTCAGGCATATTGAAGATTTTGCACAAACTTTGCGGGGTAAGAAAATTTTTTCTACCATTGATCTCGTTCGAGCTTACAACCAAATCCCCGTTGCACCCGAAGATATTCCGAAGACAGCTATTACCACTCCTTTCGGATTATTCGAATTTCCGTTCATGTCGTTTGGGTTGCGCAACGCGGCTCAAACCTTTCAGCGCTTTATCGATGAAGCGTTGCGAGGTTTGAACTTTTGTTTCGCATACATTGACGACATATTGGTGGCTTCAACATCCGAAGAGGAACACCTTCAACACCTCAAGATAGTTTTTGAACGGCTAAAAGAATACGGTATAGTGATAAATACTGCAAAATGTATCTTCGGAAGGGCGGAGTTAAAATTTTTAGGCTACCTGGTGTCGGAATCAGGCACCCGACCATCCACCGAAAAGGTTGAGGCCATTTTAAAGTATCCACGGCCGACCACAGCGAAACAATTACGGCAGTTTTTAGGTATGGTAAATTTTTATAGACGTTTCATACCTAAAGCCGCACAGGTACATGCACCTCTGAACGACATGCTGGCGGACAATATAAAAGGCAGCGCACCTGTAAATTGGACACCAGACGCCACCGCAGCATTTGAAGACTCTAAAAAGG
The DNA here is from genome assembly GCA_916610135.2 of Macropis europaea. Lineage (NCBI taxonomy): Eukaryota > Metazoa > Arthropoda > Insecta > Hymenoptera > Melittidae > Macropis > Macropis europaea. The sequence goes on from CAKAJE020002012.1 coordinate 779,776, forward strand.
CGTTAGTAGAGGCTACTCTACTAACACACCCTGAAATCGACGCACCATTGCCCATCATATGCGACGCCTCGAATTCTGCTGTTGGCGCCGCGCTTCAACAACGCATCGGTGATAATTGGGAACCACTGGGTTTCTTTTCAAAAAAACTCAGCTCAACGGAACAGAAATACGCTACATACGACAGAGAATTACTCGCTATCTACCTCGCAGTCAAATATTTCCGTCATATGATCGAGGGAAGAACTTTCACTATCTTCACAGACCACAAACCAATCATTTACGCTTTCCAACAGAAACCAGAAAAATTCACCCCAAGACAATTTCGATATCTCAGCTTCATTAGTGAATTCTCAACGGACATCCGCCACGTAGCAGGTCGAGATAACGTTGTCGCCGATGCGTTGTCAAGAGTGGACGAAATCGAAGAGACTTTGGATTTTGAAATGCTGGCCAAATCGCAAGAAGAAGACGAGGAATTACTGACGTACTTACAAGGCAACACCGGTTTGAATTTAAAACGCATATCCATTCCGGGAAGTACACAACAAATTTACTGCGACATATCTACAGATACCGTTCGCCCTTTCCTCACAAAATCGTTTCGTCAAACTGCATTCAACGCACTACACAAAATATCGCATCCAGGAATCAACGCCACTGTCAAACTGATCACGCAAAGGTACGTTTGGCCATCGATCAAAACAGACTGCAGAAGATGGGCCCGGAACTGTATCCAATGTCAACGCTCCAAGATCACCAGGCACGTATCAGCACCCCTCGGTTCTTTTTCGCGACCATCGGCGAGGTTCGAACATGTTCATTTGGACATTGTCATCCTACCTGTCTCCGAAGGATACAGATATTGCCTTACCTGCGTGGATCGCTTTACGCACTGGCCTGAGGCAATACCTCTCCGCGACCAGGAAGCAGCCACAGTAGCTCGAGCCTTTTACGAGGGGTGGATTGTTCGGTTTGGAACGCCGCTAAGGATCACCACGGACCAAGGTAGACAATTTGAGTCCAATCTTTTTAAACAATTAAGTTTGTTAACAGGGAGCAGACATCTAAGAACTACGGCATATCACCCGGCGGCTAATGGGATGGTGGAAAGGTTCCACCGTCAGTTAAAGGCAGCCATACGTTGCCATGAAAATCAACGTTGGACAGAGATTCTTCCCACCACGTTGCTGGGTATTCGTTCAGCCTGGAGGGAAGATTTAAAAGCAACGACAGCAGAGTTGGTGTACGGCGAACCATTGCGACTTCCTGGAGAATTCCTGTCTCCGCGTCCAGGTGAAGCTGACACTGACGCAACTTCATTTGTAAAGGAACTGCGACAACATTTCCAGGATCTGAGCCCAGTCGCAGGTTCTCACCATGGGTCACGGCGGACCTTCGTGTACAAAGACCTTGCCAGTTCCGAGCATGTTTTCGTACGACACGACGCATCGAAAGGCATTCTACAACAACCTTATGATGGACCATATCGTGTCATTAGCCGCGGACATAAAACTTTTCTAATAGACCGTCAAGGAAAACATGTCACAATTTCAATCGAGAGGTTAAAACCCGCCTATATTGTAAGTGATCATTTAACACATAAAAATTGTAATAATTCCGACACAGAACCAAATGTATCTCGCGATATTGTAACACCACAATTTACCACCCGCGCAGGTAGGCGAGTACGATTTCTCGACAGATTTCAAGCTGGATTTTCGTGATTAGGTAAATCACTGGCAGGGGGGTGATGTAGCAGCTACGGCACTGCTACCACATCCCTGCCGTGAAAGATCGAGATATTACCCTCGCTTAGTTTCTTTTCTTTAAAGGCTTACGGTCTATCTTTCTTTAAAAGTGTACGAACACAGGCGCGTCGTAGACCGGCAACGGACGACGGTTGCCGATTGCGCGACGAGTTTTTTTTCTGTTGTTTTCTGACCGCGCGCCGCGGTCACTATACGAGAACACGAGGCAGAACCTCTTGCGACTCACCACGTGTACGACCGTGCGACGCAGACAATACCTGTTCTTATTCTGTTATATTAATTGTAAATAAATTGAGCGTGTAACGCAAATCGGAGTTATCCATTACGCACACCATACACCTCAGTTAATTTAAGAATTCAGCGAAATTCTATCACATTTGTTCAATTTACGTCGCTCCTATTTCAGATAGCGTATTGGGCGAAGCGGCATCTCAAAGCGCATGAAATGGCGCGTAAAATTCAATACTAAACTTCTAGGATAAGGCAAACAGAGACCCGATTAGATCATTTTATATTACGGTTAATATAAGAATTCAGCGTAATTCTATCACATTTCTTCAACTTACGTCGCTCCTATTTCAGATAGCGTACTGGGCTAGGCGGCAACTTAAAGCGCGTGGAATGACGAGTAAAATGCACTACTAAACTTCTATGATAGGGCAATCAGAGACCCGATTAGATCATTTTATATTTTGTATAATATAAGATTTCAGGGAAATTCTATCACATTTGTTCAATTTACGTCGCTCCTATTTCAGTTAGCGTATTCGGCTAAGCGGCATCTCAAAGCGCATGAAATGGCGAGTAAAATGCACTATTAAACTTCTAGGGTAGGGCAAACAGAGACCCGATGAGATCATTTTATATTATTGTTAATTTAAGAATTCAGCGGAATTCTATCACATTTGTTCAATTTACGTCGCTCCTCTTTCAGATAGCATGTTGGGCTAAGCGGCATCTCAAAGCGCATGAAATGACGAGTGAAATGCACTATTAAACTTCTAGGGTAGGGCGAACAGAGACCCGATTCGATCATTTTACATTAAGGTTAATATAAGAATTCACGGAAATTCTATCACATTTGTTCAATTTACGTCGCTCCTATTTCAGATAGCGTATTGGGCTAAGCGGCATCTGAAAGCGCATGAAATGGCGAGCAAAATGCCCTATTAAACTTCTAGGCTAGGGCAAACAAAGACCCGATTAAATCATTTTATATTATGGTTAATTTAAGAATTCAACGAAATTCTATCACATATATTCAATTTACGTCGCCCCTATTGCAGATAGCGTATTGGGCTAAGCGGCATCTCAAAGCGCATGAAATGGCGAGTAAAATACACTATTAAACTTCTAGGGTAGGGCAAACAGAGACCCGATAAGATCATTTTATATTATTGTTAATTTAAGAATTGAGCGAAATTCTATCACATTTGTTCAATTTACGTCGCTCCTATTTCAGATAGCGTATTGGGCTAAGCGGCATCTGAAAGCGCATGAAATGGCGAGCAAAATGCACTATTAAACTTCTAGGCTAGGGCAAACAAAGACCCGATTAAATCATTTTATATTATGGTTAATTTAAGAATTCAACGAAATTCTATCACATTTATTCAATTTACGTCGCTCCTATTTCAGATAGCGTATTGGGCTAAGCGGCATCGCAAAGCGCCTGGAATGACGAGTGAAATGCACTATTAAACTTCTATGATAGGGCAATCAGAGACCCGATTAGATCATTTTATATTTTGTTTAATATAAGATTTCAGGGAAATTTTATCACATTTGTTCAATTTACGTCGCTCCTATTTCAGATAGCGAATTCGGCTAAGCGGCATCTCAAAGAGCATGAAATGGCGAATAAAATGCACTATTAAACTTCTAGGCTAGGGCGAACAGAGCCCCGATCAGATCATTTTACATTATGGTTAATAAAAGAATTCAGCGAAATTCTATCACATTTGTTCAACTTACGTCGCTCCCATTTCAGATAGCGTACTGGGCTAGGCGGCATCTTAAAGCGCGTGGAATGGCGAGTAAAATGCACTACAAAACTACTATGATAGGGCAATCAGAGACCCGATTAGATCATTTTATATTTTGTTTTATAAAATATTTCAGGGGAATTCTATCACATTTGTTCAATTTACGTCGCTCCTATTTCAGATATCGTATTGGGCTAAGCGGCATCTCAAAGCGCATGAAATGGCGAGTAAAATGCACTATTAAACTTCTGGGATAAGGCAAACAGAGACCCGATAAGATCATTTTATATTACGGTTAATATAAGAATGCAGCGTAATTCTATCACATTTGTTCAACTTACGTCGCTCCTATTTCAGATAGCGTACTGGGCTAGGCGGCATCTAAAAGCGCATGAAATGGCGAGTGAAATGCACGATTAGACTTCTATGGTAGGGCGAAAAGAGACCCGATTATATCATTTTACATTAAGGTTAATATAAGAATTCACGGAAACTCTATCACATTTGTTCAATTTACGTCGCTCCTATTTCAGATAGCGTATTGGGCTATGCGGCATCCCAAAGCGCATGAAGTGGCGAGTATAATGCACTATTAAACTTCTAGGCTAGGGCAAACAAAGACCCGATTAAATCATTTTATATTATGGTTTATTTAAGAATTCAGCGAAATTCTATCACATTTATTCAATTTACGTCGCTCCTATTTCAGATAGCGTATTGGCCTAAGCGGCATCGCAAAGCGCATGAAATGGCGAGTATAATGCACTATTAATCTTCTAGGATAAGGCAAACAGAGACCCGATTAGATCATTTTATATTACGGTTAATAAAAGTATTCAGCGTAATTCTACCACATTTGTTCAACATACGTCGCTCCTATTTCAGATAGCGTACTGGGCTAGGCGGCATCTTAAAGCGCGTGAAATGGCGAGTAAAATGCACTATTAAACTTCTAGGATAAGGCAAACAGAGACCCGATTAGATCATTTTATATTTTGTTTAATATAAGATTTCAGGGAAATTCTATCACATTTGTTCAATTTACGTCGCTCCTATTTCAGATAGCGTATTGGGCTAAGCGGTCTCTCAAAGCGCATGAAATGGCGAGTAAAATGCGCTATTAAACTTCTAGGATAAGGCAAACAGAGACCCGATTAGATCATTTTATATTACTGTTAATTTAAGAATTCAGCGAAATTCTATCACATTTGATCAACTTTCGTCGCTCCTATTTCAGATAGCGTACTGGGCTAGGCGGCATCTTAAAGCGCATGGAATGGCGAGTAAAATAAACTACTAAGCTTCTATGATAGGGCAATCAGAGACCCGATTAGATCATTTTATATTTTGTTTAATATCAGATTTCAGGGTAATTGTATCACATTTGTTCAATTTACGTCGCTCCTATTTCAGTTAGCGTATTCGGCTAAGCGGCATCTCAAAGCGCATGAAATGGCGAGTAAAATGCACTATTAAACTTCTAGGGTAGGGCAAACAGAGACCCGATAAGATCATTTTATATTATGGTTAATTTAAGAATTCAGCGAAATTCTATCACATTTGTTCAATTTACGTCGCTCCTATTTCAGATAGCGTATTGGGATAAGCGGCATCTGAAAGCGCATGAAATGGCGAGTAAAATGCACTATTAAACTTCTAGGCTAGGGCAAACAGAGACCCGATGAGATCATTTTACATTTTGATTAATAAAAGAATTCAGCGAAATTCTATCACATTTGTTCAATTTACGTCGCTCCTCTTTCAGATAGCATGTTGGGCTAAGCGGCATCTCAAAGCGCATGAAATGACGAGTGAAATGCAGTATTAAACTTCTAGGGTAGGGCGAACAGAGACCCGATTCGATCATTTTACATTAAGGTTAATATAAGAATTCACGGAAATTCTATCACATTTGTTCAATTTACGTCGCTCCAATTTCAGATAGCGTATTGGGCTAAGCAGCATTTCAAAGCGCATGAAATGGCGAGTAAAATGCACTACTAAACTTCTATGATAGAGCAATCAGAGACCCGATTAGATCATTTTATATTTTGTTTAATATAAGATTTCAGGGAAATTCTATCACATTTGTTCAATTTACGTCGCTCCTATTTCAGATACCATATTGGGCTAAGCGGCATCTCAAAGCGCATGAAATGTCGAGTAAAATGCACTATTAAACTTCTAGGCTAGGGCAAACAAAGACCCGATTAAATCATTTTATATTATGGTTAATTTAAGAATTCAGCGAAATTCTATCACATTTATTCAATTTACGTCGCTCCTATTTCAGATAGCGTATTGGCCTAGGCGGCATCTTAAAGCGCGTGGAGTGGCGAGTAAAATGCACTACTAAACTACTATGATAGGGCAATCAGAGACCCGATTACATCATTTTATATTTTGTTTAATAAAATATTTCAGGGAAATTCTATCACATTTGTACAATATACGTCGCTCCTATTTCAGATAGCGTATTGGGCTAAGCGGCATCTCAAAGCGCATGAAATGGCGAAAAAATGCGCTATTAAACTTCTAGGCTATGTCGAACGGAGACCCGATTAGATCATTTTACATTATGGTTCATAAAAGAATTCAGCGAAATTCTATCACATTTGTTCAAATTACGTCGCTCCTATTTCACATAGCGTATTGAGCTAAGCGGCATTTCAAAGCGCATGAAATGGCGAGTAAAATGCACTATTAAACTTCTAGGGTAGGGCAAACAGAGACCCGATGAGATCATTTTATATTATTGTTAATTTAAGAATTCAGCGAAATTCTATCACATTTGTTCAATTTACGTCGCTCCTCTTTCAGATAGCATGTTGGGCTAAGCGGCATCTCAAAGCGCATGAAATGACGAGTGAAATGCACTATTAAACTTCTAGGGTAGGGCGAACAGAGACCCGATTCGATCATTTTACATTAAGGTTAATATAAGAATTCACGGAAATTCTATCACATTTGTTCAATTTACGTCGCTCCTATTTCAGATAGCGTACTGGGCGAGGCGGCATCTTAAAGCGCATGGAATGGCGAGTAAAATGCACTACTAAGCTTCTATGATAGGGCAATCAGAGACCCGATTAGATCATTTTATATTTTGTTTAATATCAGATTTCAGGGTAATTGTATCACATTTGTTCAATTTACGTCGCTCCTATTTCAGTTAGCGTATTCGGCTAAGCGGCATCTCAAAGCGCATGAAATGGCGAGTAAAATGCACTATTAAACTTCTAGGGTAGGGCAAACAGAGACCCGATAAGATCATTTTATATTATGGTTAATTTAAGAATTCAGCGAAATTCTATCACATTTGTTCAATTTACGTCGCTCCTATTTCAGATAGCGTATTGGGATAAGCGGCATCTGAAAGCGCATGAAATGGCGAGTAAAATGCACTATTAAACTTCTAGGGTAGGGCGAACAGAGACCCGATTCGATCATTTTACATTAAGGTTAATATAAGAATTCACGGAAATTCTATCACATTTGTTCAATTTACGTCGCTCCTATTTCAGATAGCGTATTGGGCTATGCGGCATCTCAAAGCGCATGAAATGGCGAATAAAATGCACTATTAAACTTCTAGGGTAGGGCAAACAGAGACCCGATTCTATTATTTTATATTATGGGTAATTTAAGAATTCTGCGAAGGTCTATCACATTTGTTCAATTTACGTCGCTCCAATTTCAGATAGCGTATTGGGCTAAGCAGCATTTCAAAGCGCATGAAATGGCGAGTAAAATGCACTACTAAACTTCTATGATAGAGCAATCGGAGACCCGATTAGATCATTTTATATTTTGTTTAATATAAGATTTCAGGGAAATTCTATCACATTTATTCAATTTACGTCGCTCCTATTTCAGATAGCGTATTGGCCTAGGCGGCATCTTAAAGCGCGTGGAGTGGCGAGTAAAATGCACTACTAAACTACTATGATAGGGCAATCAGAGACCCGATTAGATCATTTTATATTTTGTTTAATAAAATATTTCAGGGAAATTCTGTCACATTTGTACAATTTACGTCGCTCCTATTTCAGATAGCGTATTGAGCTAAGCGGCATCTCAGAGCGCATGAAATGGCGAGTAAAATGCGCTCTTAAACTTCTAGGGTAGGGCAAACAGAGACCCGATTAGGTCATTTTATATTATGGATAAGTTAAGAATTCAGCAAAATTCTATAACATTGGTTCAATTTACGTCTCTCCTATTTCAGATAGCGTATTGGGCTAAGCGGCTTCTCAAAGCGCATGAAATGAGGAGTATAATGCACTATTGAACTTCTAGGGTAGGGCAAGCAGAGACCCGATTAGATCATTTTATGTTATGGTTAATTTAAGAATTCAGCGAAATTCTATCACATTTCTTCAACTTACGTCGCTCCTATTTCAGATAGCGTACTGGGCTAGGCGGCAACTTAAAGCGCGTGGAATGGCGAGTAAAATGCACTACTAAACTTCTATGATAGGGCAAACAGAGACCCGATGAGATCATTTTATATTATTGTTAATTTAAGAATTCAGCGAAATTCTATCACATTTGTTCAATTTACGTCGCTCCTATTTCAGATAGCGTATTGGGCTAAGCGGCATCGCAAAGCGCATGAAATGGCGAGTAAAATGCACTATTAAACTTCTAGGGTAGGGCAAACAGAGACCCGATGAGATCATTTTATATTATTGTTAATTTAAGAATTCAGCGAAATTCTATCACATTTGTTCAATTTACGTCGCTCCTATTTCAGCTAGCGTATTGGGCTAAGCGGCATCGCAAAGCGCATGAAATGGCGAGTATAATGCACTATTAAACTTCTAGGATAAGGCAACAGAGACCCGATTAGATCATTTTATATTACGGTTAATATAAGGATTCAGGGAAATTCTATCACATTTGTTCAATTTACGTCGCTCCTATTTCAGATACCATATTGGGCTAAGCGGCATCTCAAAGCGCATGAAATGTCGAGTGAAATGCACTATTAAACTTCTATGGTAGGGCGAACAGAGACCCGATTAGATCATTTTACATTAAGGTTAATATAAGAATTCAGTGAAATTCTATCACATTTGTGCAATTTACGTCGCTCCTATTTCAGATAGCGTATTGGGCTATGCGGCATCTCAAAGCACATGCAATGGCGAGTAAAATGCACTATTAAACTTCTACGGTAGGGCAAACAGAGACCCGATTAGATCATTTTATATTATGGTTAATTTAAGAATTCAGTGAAATTCTATCACATTTGTACAATTTACGTCGTTCCTATTTCAGATAGCGTACTCGGCTAAGCGGCATCTAAAAGCGCATGAAATGGCGAGTATAATGCACTATTAAACTTTTAGGATAAGGCAAACAGAGACCCGATTAGATCATTTTATATTACGGTTAATACAAGAATTCAGCGTATTTCTATCACAGTTGTTAAACTTACGTCGCTCCTCTTTCAGATAGCATGTTGGGCTAAGCGGCATCTCAAAGCGCATGAAATGACGAGTGAAATGCACTATTAAACTTCTAGGGTAGGGCGAACAGAGACCCGATTCTATCATTTTACATTAAGGTTAATATAAGAATTCACGGAAATTCTATCACATTTGTTCAATTTACGTCGCTCCTATTTCAGATAGCGTATTGGGCTATGCGGCATCTCAAAGCTCATGAAATGGCGAATAAAATGCACTATTAAACTTCTAGGGTAGGGCAAACAGAGACCCGATTCTATCATTTTATATTATGGGTAATTTAAGAATTCTGCGAAGGTCTATCACATTTGTTCAATTTACGTCGCTCCAATTTCAGATAGCGTATTGGGCTAAGCAGCATTTCAAAGCGCATGAAATGGCGAGTAAAATGCACTACTAAACTTCTATGATAGAGCAATCAGAGACCCGATTAGATCATTTTATATTTTGTTTAATATAAGATTTCAGGGAAATTCTATCACATTTGTTCAATATACGTCGCTCCTATTTCAGATACCATATTGGGCTAAGCGGCATCTCAAAGCGCATGAAATGACGAGTGTCATGCACTATTAGACTTCTATGGTAGGGAGAACAGAGACCCGATTAGATCATTTTACATTAAGTTTAATATAAGAATTCAGCGAAATTCTATCACATTTGTTCAATTTACGTCGCTCCTATTTCAGGTAGCGTATTGGGCTAAGCGCTATCTCAAAGCGCATGAAATGGCGAATAAAATGCACAATTATACTTTTAGGCTAGGGCGAACAGAGACCCGATTAGATCATTTTACATTATGGTTAATAAAAGAATTCAGCGAAATTCTATCACATTTGTTCAACTTACGTCGCTCCTATTTCAGACTGCGTATTGGGCTAAGCGGCATCTCAAAGCGCATGAAATGGCGAGTAAAATGCAATACTAAACTTCTAGGATAAGGCAAACAGAGACCCGATTAGATCATTTTATATTACGGTTAATATAACAATTCAGCGTAATTCTATCACATTTGTTCAACTTACGTCGCTCCTATTTTAGATAGCGTACTGGGCTAGGCGGCATCTTAAAGCGCGCGGAATGGCGAGTAAAATGCACTACTAAACTACTATGATAGGGGAATCAGAGACCCGATTAGATCATTTTATATTTTGTTTAATAAAATGTTTCAGGGAAATTCTATCACATTTGTTCAATTTACGTCGCACCTATTTCAGATAGCGTATTGGGCTAAGCGGCATCTCAAAGCGCATGAAATGGCGAATAAAATGCGCTATTAAACTTCTAGGCTATGGCGAACGGACACCCGATTAGATCATTTTACATTATGGTTCATAAAAGAATACAGCGAAATTCTATCACATTTGTTCAACTTACGTCGCTCCTATTTCAGATAGCGTACTGGGCTAGGCGGCAACTTAAAGCGCGTGGAATGGCGAGTAAAATGCACTACTAAACTTCTATGATAGGGCAATCAGAGACCCGATTAGATCATTTTATATTTTGTTTTATAAAATATTTCAGGGAAATTCTATCACATTTATTCAATTTACGTCGCTCCTATTTCAGATAGCGTATTGGGCTAAGCGGCATCGCAAAGCGCATGAAATGGCGAGTATAATGCACTATTAAACTTCTAGGATAAGGCAAACAGAGACCCGATTAGATCATTTTATATTACGGTTAATATAAGAATTCAGGGAAATTCTATCACATTTGTTCAATTTACGTCGCTGCTGTTTCAGATACCATATTGGGCTAAGCGGCATTCCAAAGCGCATGAAATGTCGAGTGAAATGCACTATTAAACTTCTATGGTAGGGCGAACAGAGACCCGATTAGATCATTTTACATTAAGGTTAATATAAGAATTCAGTGAAATTCTATCACATTTGTTCAATTTACGTCGCTCCTATTTCAGATAGCGTATTGGGCTATGCGGCATTTCAAAGCACATGAAATGGCGAGTATAATGCACTATTAAACTTCTAGGATAAGCCAAACAGAGACCCGATTAGATCATTTTATATTACGGTTAATATAAGAATTCAGCGTAATTCTATCACATTTGTTCAATTTACGTCGCTCCTATTTCAAATAGCGTATTGGGCTAAGCGGCATCTCAAAGCGCATGAAATGGCGAGTGTCATGCACTATTAGACTTCTATGGTAGGGCGAACAGAGACGCGATTAGATCATTTTACATTAAGTTTAATATAAGAATTCAGCGAAATTCTATCACATTTGTTCAATTTACGTCGCTCCTATTTCAGATAGCGTATTGAGCTAAGCGGCATCTCAGAGCGCATGAAATGGCGAGTAAAATGCGCTATTAAACTTCTAGGGTAGGGCAAACAGAGACCCGATTAGGTCATTTTATATTATGGATAATTTAAGAATTCAGCAAAATTCTATAACATTGGATCAATTTACGTCTCTCCTATTTCAGATAGCGTATTGGGCTAAGCGACTTCTCAAAGCGCATGGAATGAGGAGTAAAATGCACTATTAAACTTCTAGGGTAGGGCAAGCAGAGACCCGATTAGATCATTTTATGTTATGGTTAATTTAAGAATTCAGCGAAATTCTATCACATTTGTTCAACTTACGCCGCTCCTATTTCAGACTGCGTATTGGGCTAAGCGGCATCTCAAAGCGCATGAAATGGCGAGTAAAATGCAATACTAAACTTCTAGGATAAGGCAAACAGAGACCCGATTAGATCATTTTATATTACGGTTAATATAACAATTCAGCGTAATTCTATCACATTTGTTCAACTTACGTCGCTCCTATTTTAGATAGCGTACTGTGCTAGGCGGCATCTTAAAGCGCGTGGAATGGCGAGTAAAATGCACTACTAAACTACAATGATAGGGCAATCAGAGACCCGATTAGATCATTTTATATTTTGTTTAATAAAATATTTCAGGGAAATTCTATCACATTTGTTCAATTTACGGCGCACCTATTTCAGATAGCGTACTGGGCTAAGCGGCATCTCAAAGCGCATGAAATGGCGAATAAAATGCGCTATTAAACTTCTAGGCTACGGCAAGCGAAGACCCGATTAGATCATTTATATTACGGTTAATATAAGAATTCAGCGAAATTCTATCACATTTGTTCAATTTACGTCGCTCCTATTTCAGATAGCGTATTGGGATAAGCGGCATCTGAAAGCGCATGAAATGGCGAGTAAAATGCACTATTAAACTTCTAGGCTAGGGCAAACAGAGACCCGATGAGATCATTTTACATTTTGATTAATAAAAGAATTCAGCGAAATTCTATCACATTTGTTCAATTTACGTCGCTCCTCTTTCAGATAGCATGTTGGGCTAAGCGGCATCTCAAAGCGCATGAAATGACGAGTGAAATGCACTATTAAACTTCTAGGGTAGGGCGAACAGAGACCCGATTAGATCATTTTACATTAAGGTTAATATAAGAATTCACGGAAATTCTATCACATTTGTTCAATTTACGTCGCTCCTATTTCAGATAGCGTATTGGGCTATGCGGCATCTCAAAGCGCATGAAATGGCGAATAAAATGCACTATTAAACTTCTAGGGTAGGGCAAACAGAGACCCGATTCTATTATTTTATATTATGGGTAATTTAAGAATTCTGCGAAGGTCTATCACATTTGTTCAATTTACGTCGCTCCAATTTCAGATAGCGTATTGGGCTAAGCAGCATTTCAAAGCGCATGAAATGGCGAGTAAAATGCACTACTAAACTTCTATGATAGAGCAATCGGAGACCCGATTAGATCATTTTATATTTTGTTTAATATAAGATTTCAGGGAAATTCTATCACATTTGTTCAATTTACGTCGCTCCTATTTCAGATAGCGTATTGGCCTAGGCGGCATCTTAAAGCGCGTGGAGTGGCGAGTAAAATGCACTACTAAACTACTATGATAGGGCAATCAGAGACCCGATTAGATCATTTTATATTTTGTTTAATAAAATATTTCAGGGAAATTCTGTCACATTTGTACAATTTACGTCGCTCCTATTTCAGATAGCGTATTGAGCTAAGCGGCATCTCAGAGCGCATGAAATGGCGAGTAAAATGCGCTCTTAAACTTCTAGGGTAGGGCAAACAGAGACCCGATTAGGTCATTTTATATTATGGATAAGTTAAGAATTCAGCAAAATTCTATAACATTGGTTCAATTTACGTCTCTCCTATTTCAGATAGCGTATTGGGCTAAGCGGCTTCTCAAAGCGCATGAAATGAGGAGTATAATGCACTATTGAACTTCTAGGGTAGGGCAAGCAGAGACCCGATTAGATCATTTTATGTTATGGTTAATTTAAGAATTCAGCGAAATTCTATCACATTTCTTCAACTTACGTCGCTCCTATTTCAGATAGCGTACTGGGCTAGGCGGCAACTTAAAGCGCGTGGAATGGCGAGTAAAATGCACTACTAAACTTCTATGATAGGGCAAACAGAGACCCGATGAGATCATTTTATATTATTGTTAATTTAAGAATTCAGCGAAATTCTATCACATTTGTTCAATTTACGTCGCTCCTATTTCAGATAGCGTATTGGGCTAAGCGGCATCGCAAAGCGCATGAAATGGCGAGTAAAATGCACTATTAAACTTCTAGGGTAGGGCAAACAGAGACCCGATGAGATCATTTTATATTATTGTTAATTTAAGAATTCAGCGAAATTCTATCACATTTGTTCAATTTACGTCGCTCCTATTTCAGCTAGCGTATTGGGCTAAGCGGCATCGCAAAGCGCATGAAATGGCGAGTATAATGCACTATTAAACTTCTAGGATAAGGCAACAGAGACCCGATTAGATCATTTTATATTACGGTTAATATAAGAATTCAGGGAAATTCTATCACATTTGTTCAATTTACGTCGCTCCTATTTCAGATACCATATTGGGCTAAGCGGCATCTCAAAGCGCATGAAATGTCGAGTGAAATGCACTATTAAACTTCTATGGTAGGGCGAACAGAGACCCGATTAGATCATTTTACATTAAGGTTAATATAAGAATTCAGTGAAATTCTATCACATTTGTGCAATTTACGTCGCTCCTATTTCAGATAGCGTATTGGGCTATGCGGCATCTCAAAGCACATGCAATGGCGAGTAAAATGCACTATTAAACTTCTACGGTAGGGCAAACAGAGACCTGATTAGATCATTTTATATTATGGTTAATTTAAGAATTCAGTGAAATTCTATCACATTTGTACAATTTACGTCGTTCCTATTTCAGATAGCGTACTCGGCTAAGCGGCATCTAAAAGCGCATGAAATGGCGAGTATAATGCACTATTAAACTTTTAGGATAAGGCAAACAGAGACCCGATTAGATCATTTTATATTACGGTTAATACAAGAATTCAGCGTATTTCTATCACAGTTGTTAAACTTACGTCGCTCCTCTTTCAGATAGCATGTTGGGCTAAGCGGCATCTCAAAGCGCATGAAATGACGAGTGAAATGCACTATTAAACTTCTAGGGTAGGGCGAACAGAGACCCGATTCTATCATTTTACATTAAGGTTAATATAAGAATTCACGGAAATTCTATCACATTTGTTCAATTTACGTCGCTCCTATTTCAGATAGCGTATTGGGCTATGCGGCATCTCAAAGCTCATGAAATGGCGAATAAAATGCACTATTAAACTTCTAGGGTAGGGCAAACAGAGACCCGATTCTATCATTTTATATTATGGGTAATTTAAGAATTCTGCGAAGGTCTATCACATTTGTTCAATTTACGTCGCTCCAATTTCAGATAGCGTATTGGGCTAAGCAGCATTTCAAAGCGCATGAAATGGCGAGTAAAATGCACTACTAAACTTCTATGATAGAGCAATCAGAGACCCGATTAGATCATTTTATATTTTGTTTAATATAAGATTTCAGGGAAATTCTATCACATTTGTTCAATATACGTCGCTCCTATTTCAGATACCATATTGGGCTAAGCGGCATCTAAAAGCGCATGAAATGGCGAGTATAATGCACTATTAAACTTCTAGGATAAGCCAAACAGAGACCCGATTAAATCATTTTATATTATGGTTAATTTAAGAATTCAGCGAAATTCTATCACATTTATTCAATTTACGTCGCTCCTATTTCAGATAGCGTATTGGCCTAGGCGGCATCTTAAAGCGCGTGGAGTGGCAAGTAAAATGCACTACTAAACTACTATGATAGGGCAATCAGAGACCCGATTAGATCATTTTATATTTTGTTTAATAAAATATTTCAGGGAAATTCTGTCACATTTGTACAATTTACGTCGCTCCTATTTCAGATAGCGTATTGGGCTAAGCGGCATCTCAAAGCGCATGAAATGGCGAAAAAATGCGCTATTAAACTTCTAGGCTATGTCGAACGGAGACCCGATTAGATCATTTTACATTATGGTTCATAAAAGAATTCAGCGAAATTCTATCACATTTGTTCAAATTACGTCGCTCCTATTTCAGATAGCGTATTGAGCTAAGCGGCATCTCAGAGCGCATGAAATGGCGAGTAGAATGCGCTCTTAAACTTCTAGGGTAGGGCAAACAGAGACCCGATTAGGTCATTTTATATTATGGATAAGTTAAGAATTCAGCAATATTCTATAACATTGGTTCAATTTACGTCTCTCCTATTTCAGATAGCGTATTGGGCTAAGCGGCATCTCAAAGCACATGCAATGGCGTGTAAAATGCACTATTAAACTTCTACGGTAGGGCAAACAGAGACCCGATTAGATCATTTTATATTATGGTTAATTTAAGAATTCAGTGAAATTCTATCACATTTGTACAATTTACGTCGTTCCTATTTCAGATAGCGTACTCGGCTAAGCGGCATCTAAAAGCGCATGAAATGGCGAGTATAATGCACTATTAAACTTTTAGGATAAGGCAAACAGAGACCCGATTAGATCATTTTATATTACGGTTAATATAAGAATTCAGCGTATTTCTATCACAGTTGTTCAACTTACGTCGCTCCCATTTCAGATAGCCTACTGGGCTAGGCGGCATCTAAAAGCGCATGAAATGGCGAGTATAATGCACTATTAAACTTCTAGGATAAGCCAAACAGAGACCCGATTAGATCATTTTATATTACGGTTAATATAAGAATTGAGCGTAATTCTATCACATTTGTTCAATTTACGTCGCTCCTATTTCAAATAGCGTATTGGGCTAAGCGGCATCTCAAAGCGCATGAAATGGCGAGTGTCATGCACTATTAGACTTCTATGGTAGGGAGAACAGAGACCCGATTAGATCATTTTCCATTAAGTTTAATATAAGAATTCAGCGAAATTCTATCACATTTGTTCAATTTACGTCGCTCCTATTTCAGGTAGCGTATTGGGGTAAGCACTATCTCAAAGCGCATGAAATTGCGAATAAAATGCACAATTATACTTTTAGGCTAGGGCGAACAGAGACCCGATTAGATCATTTTACATTATGGTTAATAAAAGAATTCAGCGAAATTCTATCACATGTGTTCAATTTACGTTGCTCCTATTTCAGATAGCGTATTGGGCCAAGCGGCAATTCAAAGCGCATGAAATGGCGAGTAAAATGCACTACTAAACTTCTATGATAGAGCAATCAGAGACCCGATTAGATCATTTTATATTTTGTTTAATATAAGATTTCAGGGAAATTCTATCACATTTGATCAATTTACGTCGCTCCTATTTCAGATACCATATTGGGCTAAGCGGCATCTCAAAGCGCATGAAATGTCGAGTGAAATGCACTATTAAACTTCTATGGTAGGGCGAACAGAGACCCGATTAGATCATTTTACATTAAGGTAAATATAAGAATTCAGTGAAATTCTATCACATTTGTGCAATTTACGTCGCTCCAATTTCAGATAGCGTATTGGGCTATGCGGCATCTCAAAGCACATGCAATGACGAGTAAAATGCACTATTAAACTTCTACGGTAGGACAAACAGAGACCCGATTAGATCATTTTATATTATGGTTAATTTACGAATTCAGTGAAATTCTATCACATTTGTACAATTTACGTTGTTCCTATTTCAGATTGCGTACTCGGCTAAGCGGCATCTAAAAGCGCATGAAATGTCGAGTAAAATGCACTATTAAACTTTTAGGATAAGGCAAACAGAGACCCGATTAGATCATTTCATAGTACGGTTAATATAACAATTCAGCGTAATTCTATCACATTTGTTCAACTTACGTCGCTCCTATTTTAGATAGCGTACTGGGCTAGGCGGCATCTTAAAGCGCGTGGAATGGCGAGTAAAATGCACTACTAAACTACTATGATAGGGCAATCAGAGACCCGATTAGATCATTTTATATTTTGTTTTATAAAATATTTCAGGGAAATTCTATCACATTTGTTCAATTTACGTCGCTCCTATTTCAGATAGCGTATTGGGCTAAGCAGCATCTCAAAGCACATGAAATGGCGAATAAAATGCGCTATTAAACTTCTAGGCTATGGCGAACGAAGACCCGATTAGATCATTTTACATTATGGTTCATAAAAGAATTCAGCGAAATTCTATCACATTTGTTCAACTTACGTCGCTCCTATTTCAGACTGCGTATTGGGCTAAGCGGCATCTCAAAGCGCATGAAATGGCGAGTAAAATGCAATACTAAACTTCTAGGATAAGGCAAACAGAGACCCGATTAGATCATTTTATATTACGGTTAATATAACAATTCAGCGTAATTCTATCACATTTGTTCAACTTACGTCGCTCCTATTTTAGATAGCGTACTGGGCTAGGCGGCATCTTAAAGCGCGTGGAATGGCGAGTAAAATGCACTACTAAACTACTATGATAGGGCAATCAGAGACCCGATTAGATCATTTTATATTTTGTTTTATAAAATATTTCAGGGAAATTCTATCACATTTATTCAATTTACGTCGCTCCTATTTCAGATAGCGTATTGGGCTAAGCGGCACCGCAAAGCGCATGAAATGGCGAGTATAATGCACTATTAAACTTCTAGGATAAGGCAAACAGAGACCCGATTAGATCATTTTATATTACGGTTAATATAAGGATTCAGCGTATTTCTATCACAGTTGTTCAACTTACGTCGCTCCCATTTCAGATAGCCTACTGGGCTAGGCGGCATCTAAAAGCGCATGAAATGGCGAGTATAATGCACTATTAAACTTCTATGATAGGGCAATCAGAGACCCGATTAGATCATTTTATATTTTGTTTAATATCAGATTTCAGGGTAATTGTATCACATTTGTTCAATTTACGTCGCTCCTATTTCAGTTAGCGTATTCGGCGAAGCGGCATTTCAAAGCGCATGAAATGGCGAGTAAAATGCACTATTAAACTTCTAGGCTAGGGCAAACAGAGACCCGATGAGATCATTTTACATTTTGATTAATAAAAGAATTCAGCGAAATTCTATCACATTTGTTCAATTTACGTCGCTCCTCTTTCAGATAGCATGTTGGGCTAAGCGGCATCTCAAAGCGCATGAAATGACGAGTGAAATGCACTATTAAACTTCTAGGGTAGGGCCAACAGACCCCAATTCTATCATTTTACGTTAAGGTTAATATAAGAATTCACGGAAATTCTATCACATTTGTTCAATTTACGTCGCTCCTATTTCAGATAGCGTATTGGGCTATGCGGCATCTCAAAGCGCATGAAATGGCGAATAAAATGCACTATTAAACTTCTAGGGTAGGGCAAACAGAGACCCGATTCTATCATTTTATATTATGGGTAATTTAAGAATTCTGCGAAGGTCTATCACATTTGTTCAATTTACGTCGCACCAATTTCAGATAGCGTATTGGGCTAAGCAGCATTTCAAAGCGCATGAAATGGCGAGTAAAATGCACTACTAAACTTCTATGATCGAGCAATCAGAGACCCGATTAGATCATTTTATATTTTGTTTAATATAAGATTTCAGGGAAATTCTATCACATTTGTTCAATTTACGTCGCTCCTATTTCAGATAGCGTATTGAGCTAAGCGGCATCTCAGAGCGCATGAAATGGCGAGTAAAATGCGCTCTTAAACTTCTAGGGTAGGGCAAACAGAGACCCGATTAGGTCATTTTATATTATGGATAAGTTAAGAATTCAGCAAAATTCTATAACATTGGTTCAATTTACGTCTCTCCTATTTCAGATAGCGTATTGGGCTAAGCGGCTTCTCAAAGCGCATGAAATGAGGAGTAAAATGCACTATTGAACTTCTAGGGTAGGGCAAGCAGAGACCCGATTAGATCATTTTATGTTATCGTTAATTTAAGAATTCAGCGAGATTCTATCACATTTGTTCAATTTACGTCGCTCCTATTTCAGATAGCGTATTGGGCGACGCGGCATCTCAAAGCGCATGAAATGGCGAGTAAAATGCAATACTAAACTTCTAGGATAAGGCAAACAGAGACCCGATTAGATCATTTTATATTACGGTTAATATAAGAATTCAGCGTAATTCTATCACATTTCTTCAACTTACGTCGCTCCTATTTCAGATAGCGTACTGGGCTAGGCGGCAACTTAAAGCGCGTGGAATGGCGAGTAAAATGCACTACTAAACTTCTATGATAGGGCAATCAGAGACCCGATTAGATCATTTTATATTTTGTTTAATATAAGATTTCAGGGAAATTCTATCACATTTGTTCAATTCACGTCGCTCCTATTTCAGTTAGCGTATTCGGCTAAGCGGCATCTCAAAGGGCATGAAATGGCGAGTAACATGCACTATTAAACTTCTAGGGTAGGGCAAACAGAGACCCGATGAGATCATTTTATATTATTGTTAATTTAAGAATTCAGCGAAATTCTATCACATTTGTTCAATTTACGTCGCTCCTATTTCAGATAGCGTATTGGGCTAAGCGGCATCGCAAAGCGCATGAAATGGCGAGTGTAATGCACTATTAAACTTCTAGGATAAGGCAACAGAGACCCGATTAGATCATTTTATATTACGGTTAATATAAGAATTCAGGGAAATTCTATCACATTTGTTCAATTTACGTCGCTCCTATTTCAGATACCATATTGGGCTAAGCGGCATCTCAAAGCGCATGAAATGGCGAGTGTCATGCACTATTAGACTTCTATGGTAGGGAGAACAGAGACCCGATTAGATCATTTTACATTAAGTTTAATATAAGAATTCTGCGAAATTCTATCACATTTGTTCAATTTACGTCGCTCCTATTTCAGGTAGCGTATTGGGGTAAGCGCTATCTCAAAGCGCATGAAATTGCGAATAAAATGCACAATTATACTTTTAGGCTAGGGCGAACAGAGACCCGATTAGATCATTTTACATTATGGTTAATAAAAGAATTCAGCGAAATTCTATCACATTTGTTCAACTTACGTCGCTCCTATTTCAGACTGCGTATTGGGCTAAGCGGCATCTCAAAGCGCATGAAATGGCGAGTAAAATGCAATACTAAACTTCTAGGATAAGGCAAACAGAGACCCGATTAGATCATTTTATATTACGGTTAATATAACAATTCAGCGTAATTCTATCACATTTATTCAATTTACGTCGCTCCTATTTCAGATAGCGTATTGGCCTGAGCGGCATCGCAAAGCGCATGAAATGGCGAGTATAATGCACTATTAAACTTCTAGGATAAGGCAAACAGAGACCCGATTAGATCATTTTATATTTTGTTTAATATAAGATTTCAGGGAAATTGTATCACATTTGTTCAATTTACGTCGCTCCTATTTCAGATAGCGTATTGGGCTAAGCGGCCTCTCAAAGCGCATGAAATGGCGAGTAAAATGCGCTATTAAACTTCTAGGATAAGGCAAACAGAGACCCGATTAGATCATTTTATATTACGGATAATATAAGAATTCAACGTAATTCTATCACATTTGTTAAACTTACGTCGCTCTTATTTCAGATAGCATACTGGGCTAGGCGGCATCTTAAAGCGCATGAAATGGCGAGTAAAATGCACTATTAAACTTCTAGGGTAGGGCAAGCAGAGACCCTATGAGATCATTTTATATTATGGTTAATTTAAGGATTCAGCGAAATTCTATCACATTTGTTCAACTTACGTCGCTCCTATTTCAGATAGCGTACTGGGCTAGGCGGCATCTTAAAGCGCATTGAATGGCGAGTAAAATGCACTACTAAGCTTCTATGATACGGCAATCAGAGACCCGATTAGATCATTTTATATTTTGTTTAATATAAGATTTCAGGGAAATTCTATCACATCTGTTCAATTTACGTCGCTCCTATTTCAGATACCATATTGGGCTAAGCGGCATCTCAAAGCGCTTGAAATGTCGAGTAAAATGCACTATTGAACTTCTAGGGTAGGGCAAGCAGAGACCCGATTAGATCATTTTATGTTATGGTTAATTTAAGAATTCAGCGAGATTCTATCACATTTGTTCAATTTACGTCGCTCCTATTTCAGATAGCGTATTGGGCGAAGCGGCATCTCAAAGCGCATGAAATGGCGAGTAAAATGCAATACTAAACTTCTAGGATAAGGCAAACAGAGACCCGATTAGATCATTTTATATTACGGTTAATATAAGAATTCAGCGTAATTCTATCACATTTCTTCAACTTACGTCGCTCCTATTTCAGATAGCGTACTGGGCTAGGCGGCAACTTAAAGCGCGTGGAATGGCGAGTAAAATGCACTACTAAACTTCTATGATAGGGCAATCAGAGACCCGATTAGATCATTTTATATTTTGTTTAATATAAGATTTCAGGGAAATTCTATCACATTTGTTCAATTTACGTCGCTCCTATTTCAGTTAGCGTATTCGGCTAAGCGGCATCTCAAAGGGCATGAAATGGCGAGTAAAATGCACTATTAAACTTCTAGGGTAGGGCAAACAGAGACCCGATGAGATCATTTTATATTATTGTTAATTTAAGAATTCAGCGAAATTCTATCACATTTGTTCAATTTACGTCGCACCTATTTCAGATAGCGTATTGGGCTAAGCGGCATCGCAAAGCGCATGAAATGGCGAGTATAATGCACTATTAAACTTCTAGGATAAGGCAACAGAGACCCGATTAGATCATTTTATATTACGGTTAATATAAGAATTCAGGGAAATTCTATCACATTTGTTCAATTTACGTCGCTCCTATTTCAGATACCATATTGGGCTAAGCGGCATCTCAAAGCGCATGAAATGGCGAGTGTCATGCACTATTAGACTTCTATGGTAGGGAGAACAGAGACCCGATTAGATCATTTTACATTAAGTTTAATATAAGAATTCTGCGAAATTCTATCACATTTGTTCAATTTACGTCGCTCCTATTTCAGGTAGCGTATTGGGGTAAGCGCTATCTCAAAGCGCATGAAATTGCGAATAAAATGCACAATTATACTTTTAGGCTAGGGCGAACAGAGACCCGATTAGATCATTTTACATTATGGTTAATAAAAGAATTCAGCGAAATTCTATCACATTTGTTCAACTTACGTCGCTCCTATTTCAGACTGCGTATTGCGCTAAGCGGCATCTCAAAGCGCATGAAATGGCGAGTAAAATGCAATACTAAACTTCTAGGATAAGGCAAACAGAGACCCGATTAGATCATTTTATATTACGGTTAATATAACAATTCAGCGTAATTCTATCACATTTATTCAATTTACGTCGCTCCTATTTCAGATAGCGTATTGGCCTAAGCGGCATCGCAAAGCGCATGAAATGGCGAGAATAATGCACTATTAAACTTCTAGGATAAGGCAAACAGAGACCCGATTAGATCATTTTATATTACGGTTAATAAAAGAATTCAGCGTAATTCTATCACATTTGTTCAACTTACGTCGCTCCTATTTCAGATAGCGTACTGGGCTAGGCGGCATCTCCAAGCGCATGAAATGGCGAGTGAAATGCACGATTAGACTTCTATGGTAGGGCGAACAGAGACCCGATTAGATCATTTTACATTAAGGTTAATCTAAGAATTCACGGAAATTCTATCACATTTGTTCAATTTACGTCGCTCCTATTTCAGATAGCGTATTGGGCTATGCGGCAGCTCAAAGCGCATGAAATGGCGAGCTAAATGCACCATTAAACTTCTAGGATAAGCCAAACAGAGACCCGATAAGATCATTTTATATTACGGTTAATATAAGAATTCAGCGTAATTCTATCACATTTGTTCAATTTACGTCGCTCCTATTTCAAATAGCGTATTGGGCTAAGCGGCATCTCAAAGCGCTTGAAATGGCGAGTGTAATGCACTATTAGACTTCTATGGTAGGGCGAACAGAGACCAGATTAGATCATTTTACATTAAGGTTAATATAAGAATTCAGCGAAATTCTATCACATTTGTTCAATTTACGTCGCTCCTATTTCAGATAGCTTATTGGGCTAAGCGGCATCTCAAAGCGCATGAAATGGCGAGTAAAATGCACTATTAAACTTCTAGGGTAGTGCAAACAGAGACCCGATTAGATCATTTTATATTATGGTTAATTTAAGAATTCAGCAAAATTCTATCACATTTGTTCAATTTACGTCGCTCCTATTTCGGATAGCGTACTGGGCTAGGCGGCATCCTAAAGCGGGTGGAGTGGCGAGTAAAATGCACTATTAATCATCTATGATAGGGCAATCAGAGACCCGATTAGATCATTATATATTTTGGTTAATATAAGAATTCAGCGAAATTCTATCACATTTGTTCAATTTACGTCGCTCCTATTTCAGATAGCGTATTGGGCTAAGCGGCATCTCAAAGCGCATCAAATGGCGAGTGAAATGCAATACTAAACTTCTAGGAAAAGGCAAAGAGAGACCCGATTTGATCATTTTATATTACGGTTAATATAACAATTCAGCGTAATTCTATCACATTTGTTCTACTTACGTCGCTCCTATTTTAGATAGCGTACTGGGCTAGGCGGCATCTTAAAGCGCGTGGAATGGCGAGTAAAATGCACTGCTAAACTACTATGATAGGGCAATCAGAGACACGATTAGATCATTTTATATTTTGTTTAATAAAATATTTCTGGGAAATTCTATCACATTAGTTCAACTTACGTCACTCCTATTTCAGTCAGCGTATTGGGCTAAGCGGCATCTCAAAGCGCATGAAATGGCGAGTAAAATGCACTATTAAACTTCTAGGGTAGGGCAAACAGAGACCCGATTAGATCATCCAATATTACGGTTAATTTAAGAATTCAGCAAACTTCTATCACATTTGTTCAATTCACGTCGCTCCTATTTCAGATAGCGTGCTGGGCTAAGCGGCATTTCAAAGCGCATGAAATGGCGAGTAAAATGCACTATTAAACTTCTAGGATAAGGCAAACAGAGACCCGATTAGATCATTTTATATTTTGTTTAATATAAGATTTCAGGGAAATTCTATCACATTTGTTCAGTTTACGTCGCTCCTATTTCAGATAGCGTATTGGTCTAAGCGGCCTCTCAAAGCGCATGAAATGGCGAGTAAAATGCGCTATTAAACTTCTAGGATAAGGCAAACAGAGACCCGATTAGATCAGTTTATATTACGGTTAATATAAGAATGCAGCGTAATTCTATCACATTTGTTCATCTTACGTCGCTCCTATTTCAGGTAGCGTGCTGGGCTAAGCGGCATCTCGAAGCGCATGAAATGGCGAATAATATGCACCATTATACTTCTAGGCTAGGGCAATCAGAGACCCGATTAGATCATTTTATATTTTGTTTAATATAAGATTTCAGGGAAATTGTATCACATTTGTTCAGTTTACGTCGCTCCTATTTCAGATAGCGTATTCGGCTAAAGGCATCTCAAAGCGCATGAAATGGCGAATAAAATGCACGATTAAACTTCTAGGCTAGGGCGAACAGAGACCCGATCAGATCATTTTACATTATGGTTAATAAAAGAATTCAGCGAAATTCTATCACATTCGTTCAACTTACGTCGCTCCTATTTCAGATAGCGTATTGGGCTAAGCGGCATCTCAAAGCGCATGAAATGGTGAGTAAAATGCACTATTAAACTTCTAGCGTAGGGCAAACAGAGACCCGATTAGATCATTTTATATTTTGTTTTATAAAATATTTCAGGGAAATTCTATCACATTTGTTCAATTTACGTCGCTCCTATTTCAGATAGCGTACTGGGCTAGACGGAAGCTTAAAGCGCGTGGAATGGCGAGTAAAATGCACTATTAAAATTCTATGATAGGGCAATCAGAGACCCGATTAGATCATTTTATATTATGGTTAATTTAAGAATTCAGCGAAATTCTATCACATTTGTTCAACTTACGTCGCTCCTATATCAGATAGCGTATTGGGCTATGCGGCATTTCAAAGCGCATGAAATGGCGAGTAAAATGCACTATTAAACTTCTAGGGTAGGGCAAACAGAGACCCGATGAAATCATTTTATATTATTGTTAATTTAAGAATTCAGCGAAATTCTATCACATTTGTTCAATTTACGTCGCTCCTATTTCAGATAGCGTATTGGGCTAAGCGGCATCCGAAAGCGCATGAAATGGCGAGTATAATGCGCTATTAAACTTCTAGGGTAGGGCAAACAGAGACCCGATTCTATCATTTTATATTATGGGTAATTTAAGAATTCTGCGAAGTTCTATCACATTTGTTCAATTTACGTCGCTCCAATTTCAGATAGCGTATGCGGCTAAGCAGCATTTCAAAGCGCATGAAATGGCGAGTAAAATGCACTACTAAACTTCTATGATAGAGCAATCAGAGACCCGATTAGATCATTTTATATTTTGTTTAATATAAGATTTCAGGGAAATTCTATCACATCTGTTCAATTTACGTCGCTCCTATTTCAGATACCATATTGGGCTAAGCGGCATCTCAAAGCGCTTGAAATGTCGAGTAAAATGCACTATTGAACTTCTAGGGTAGGGCAAGCAGAGACCCGATTAGATCATTTTATGTTATGGTTAATTTAAGAATTCAGCGAGATTCTATCACATTTGTTCAATTTACGTCGCTCCTATTTCAGATAGCGTATTGGGCGAAGCGGCATCTCAAAGCGCATGAAATGGCGAGTAAAATGCAATACTAAACTTCTAGGATAAGGCAAACAGAGACCCGATTAGATCATTTTATATTACGGTTAATATAAGAATTCAGCGTAATTCTATCACATTTCTTCAACTTACGTCGCTCCTATTTCAGATAGCGTACTGGGCTAGGCGGCAACTTAAAGCGC
Organism: Macropis europaea; assembly: GCA_916610135.2. Lineage (NCBI taxonomy): Eukaryota > Metazoa > Arthropoda > Insecta > Hymenoptera > Melittidae > Macropis > Macropis europaea. Next base: position 806,264 of record CAKAJE020002012.1, read on the forward strand.
GTGGAATGGCGAGTAAAATGCACTACTAAACTTCTATGATAGGGCAATCAGAGACCCGATTAGATCATTTTATATTTTGTTTAATATAAGATTTCAGGGAAATTCTATCACATTTGTTCAATTTACGTCGCTCCTATTTCAGTTAGCGTATTCGGCTAAGCGGCATCTCAAAGGGCATGAAATGGCGAGTAAAATGCACTATTAAACTTCTAGGGTAGGGCAAACAGAGACCCGATGAGATCATGTTATATTATTGTTAATTTAAGAATTCAGCGAAATTCTATCACATTTGTTCAATTTACGTCGCACCTATTTCAGATAGCGTATTGGGCTAAGCGGCATCGCAAAGCGCATGAAATGGCGAGTATAATGCACTATTAAACTTCTAGGATAAGGCAACAGAGACCCGATTAGATCATTTTATATTACGGTTAATATAAGAATTCAGGGAAATTCTATCACATTTGTTCAATTTACGTCGCTCCTATTTCAGATACCATATTGGGCTAAGCGGCATCTCAAAGCGCATGAAATGGCGAGTGTCATGCACTATTAGACTTCTATGGTAGGGAGAACAGAGACCCGATTAGATCATTTTACATTAAGTTTAATATAAGAATTCTGCGAGATTCTATCACATTTGTACAATTTACGTCGCTCCTATTTCAGGTAGCGTATTGGGGTAAGCGCTATCTCAAAGCGCATGAAATTGCGAATAAAATGCACAATTATACTTTTAGGCTAGGGCGAACAGAGACCCGATTAGATCATTTTACATTATGGTTAATAAAAGAATTCAGCGAAATTCTATCACATTTGTTCAACTTACGTCGCTCCTATTTCAGACTGCGTATTGGGCTAAGCGGCATCTCAAAGCGCATGAAATGGCGAGTAAAATGCAATACTAAACTTCTAGGATAAGGCAAACAGAGACCCGATTAGATCATTTTATATTACGGTTAATATAACAATTCAGCGTAATTCTATCACATTTATTCAATTTACGTCGCTCCTATTTCAGATAGCGTATTGGCCTAAGCGGCATCGCAAAGCGCATGAAATGGCGAGTATAATGCACTATTAAACTTCTAGGATAAGGCAAACAGAGACCCGATTAGATCATTTTATATTACGGTTAATAAAAGAATTCAGCGTAATTCTATCACATTTGTTCAACTTACGTCGCTCCTATTTCAGATAGCGTACTGGGCTAGGCGGCATCTCCAAGCGCATGAAATGGCGAGTGAAATGCACGATTAGACTTCTATGGTAGGGCGAACAGAGACCCGATTAGATCATTTTACATTAAGGTTAATCTAAGAATTCACGGAAATTCTATCACATTTGTTCAATTTACGTCGCTCCTATTTCAGATAGCGTATTGGGCTATGCGGCAGCTCAAAGCGCATGAAATGTCGAGCTAAATGCACCATTAAACTTCTAGGATAAGCCAAACAGAGACCCGATAAGATCATTTTATATTACGGTTAATATAAGAATTCAGCGTAATTCTATCACATTTGTTCAATTCACGTCGCTCCTATTTCAAATAGCGTATTGGGCTAAGCGGCATCTCAAAGCGCTTGAAATGGCGAGTGTAATGCACTATTAGACTTCTATGGTAGGGCGAACAGAGACCCGATTAGATCATTTTACATTAAGGTTAATATAAGAATTCAGCGAAATTCTATCACATTTGTTCAATTTACGTCGCTCCTATTTCAGATAGCTTATTGGGCTAAGCGGCATCTCAAAGCGCATGAAATGGCGAGTAAAATGCACTATTAAACTTCTAGGGTAGTGCAAACAGAGACCCGATTAGAGCATTTTATATTATGGTTAATTTAAGAATTCAGCAAAATTCTATCACATTTGTTCAATTTACGTCGCTCCTATTTCGGATAGCGTACTGGGCTAGGCGGCATCCTAAAGCGGGTGGAGTGGCGAGTAAAATGCACTATTAATCATCTATGATAGGGCAATCAGAGACCCGATTAGATCATTATATATTTTGGTTAATATAAGAATTCAGCGAAATTCTATCACATTTGTTCAATTTACGTCGCTCCTATTTCAGATAGCGTATTGGGCTAAGCGGCATCTCAAAGCGCATCAAATGGCGAGTGAAATGCAATACTAAACTTCTAGGAAAAGGCAAAGAGAGACCCGATTTGATCATTTTATATTACGGTTAATATAACAATTCAGCGTAATTCTATCACATTTGTTCTACTTACGTCGCTCCTATTTTAGATAGCGTACTGGGCTAGGCGGCATCTTAAAGCGCGTGGAATGGCGAGTAAAATGCACTGCTAAACTACTATGATAGGGCAATCAGAGACACGATTAGATCATTTTATATTTTGTTTAATAAAATATTTCTGGGAAATTCTATCACATTAGTTCAACTTACGTCGCTCCTATTTCAGACAGCGTATTGGGCTAAGCGGCATCTCAAAGCGCATGAAATGGCGAGTAAAATGCACTATTAAACTTCTAGGGTAGGGCAAACAGAGACCCGATTAGATCATCCAATATTACGGTTAATTTAAGAATTCAGCAAACTTCTATCACATTTGTTCAATTCACGTCGCTCCTATTTCAGATAGCGTACTGGGCTAAGCGGCATTTCAAAGCGCATGAACTGGCGAGTAAAATGCACTATTAAACTTCTAGGATAAGGCAAACAGAGACCCGATTAGATCATTTTATATTTTGTTTAATATAAGATTTCAGGGAAATTCTATCACATTTGTTCAATTTACGTCGCTCCTATTTCAGATAGCGTGTTGGTCTAAGCGGCCTCTCAAAGCGCATGAAATGGCGAGTAAAATGCGCTATTAAACTTCTAGGATAAGGCAAACAGAGACCCGATTAGATCAGTTTCTATTACGGTTAATATAAGAATGCAGCGTAATTCTATCACATTTGTTCATCTTACGTCGCTCCTATTTCAGGTAGCGTGCTGGGCTAAGCGGCATCTCGAAGCGCATGAGATGGCGAATAAAATGCACCATTATACTTCTAGGCTAGGGCAATCAGAGACCCGATTAGATCATTTTATATTTTGTTTAATAAAAGAATTCAGCGAAATTCTATCGCATTCGTTCAACTTACGTCGCTCCTATTTCAGATAGCGTATTGGGCTAAGCGGCATCTCAAAGCGCATGAAATGGTGAGTAAAATGCACTATTAAACTTCTAGCGTAGGGCAAACAGAGACCCGATTAGATCATTTTATATTTTGTTTTATAAAATATTTCAGGGAAATTCTATCACATTTGTTCAATTTACGTCGCTCCTATTTGAGATAGCGTACTGGGCTAGACGGAAGCTTAAAGCGCGTGGAATGGCGAGTAAAATGCACTATTAAAATTCTATGATAGGGCAATCAGAGACCCGATTAGATCATTTTATATTATGGTTAATTTAAGAATTCAGCGAAATTCTATCACATTTGTTCAACTTACGTCGCTCCTATATCAGATAGCGTATTGTGCTATGCGGCATTTCAAAGCGCATGAAATGGCGAGTAAAATGCACTATTAAACTTCTAGGGTAGGGCAAACAGAGACCCGATGAAATCATTTTATATTATTGTTAATTTAAGAATTCAGCGAAATTCTATCACATTTGTTCAATTTACGTCGCTCCTATTTCAGATAGCGTATTGGGCTAAGCGGCATCCGAAAGCGCATGAAATGGCGAGTATAATGCACTATTAAACTTCTAGGCTACGGCAAACAAAGATCCGATTAAATCATTTTATATTATGGTTAATTTAAGAATTCAGCGAAATTCTATCACATTTATTCAATTTACGTCGCTACCTATTTCAGATAGCGTATTGGGCTAAGCGGCATCGCAAAGCGCATGCAATGGCGAGTATAATGCACTATTAAACTTCTAGGATAAGGCAAACAGAGACCCGAGTAGATCATTTTATATTACGGTTAATATAAGAATTCAGGGAAATTCTATCACATTTGTTCAATTTACGTCGCTCCTATTTCAGATACCATATTGGGCTAAGCGGCATCTCAAAGCGCATGAAATGTCGAGTGAAATGCACTATTAAACTTCTATGGTAGGGCGAACAGAGACCCGATTAGATCATTTTACATTAAGGTTAATATAAGAATTCAGTGAAATTCTATCACATTTGTTCAATTTACGTCGCTCCTATTTCAGATAGCGTATTGGTCTAAGCGGCATCTCAAAGCGCTTGAAATGACGAGTGAAATGCACTATTAAACTTCTAGGATAAGGCAAACAGAGACCCGATTAGATCATTTTATATTTTGTTTAATATAAGATTTCAGCGAAGTTCTATCACATATGTTCAATTTACGTCGCTCCTATTTCAGATAGCGTATTGGTCTAAGCGGCATCTCAAAGCGCTTGAAATGACGAGTGAAATGAACTATTAAACTTCTGGGGTAGGGCAAACAGAGACCCGATTAGACCATTTTATTGTATGGTTAATTTAAGATTTCAGCGAAGTTGTGTCACATATGTTCAATTTACGTCGCTCCTATTTCAAATAGCGTATTGGGCTAAGCGGCATCTCAAAGCGCATGAAATGGCGAGTAAAATGCACTATTAAACTTCTACGATAAGGCAAACAGAGACCCGATTAGATCATTTTATATTACGGTTAATATAAGAATTCAGCGAAATTCTATCACATTTGTTCAATTTACGTCGCTCCTATTTCAGGTAGCGTGCTGGGCTAAGCGGCATCTCGAAGCTCATGAAATGGCGAATAAAATGCACCATTATACTTCTAGGCTAGGGCGAACAGAGACCCGATCAGATCATTTTACATTATGGTTAATAAAAGAATTCAGCGAAATTCTATCACATTCGTTCAACTTACGTCGCTCCTATTTCAGATAGCGTATTGGGCTAAGCGGCATCTCAAAGCGCATGAAATGGTGAGTAAAATGCACTATTAAACTTCTAGCGTAGGGCAAACAGAGACCCGATTAGATCATTTTATATTTTGTTTTATAAAATATTTCAGGGAAATTCTATCACATTTGTTCAATTTACGTCGCTCCTATTTCAGTTAGCGTATTCGGCTAAGCGGCATCTCAAAGCGCATGAAATGGCGAGTAAAATGCACTATTAAACTTCTAGGGTAGTGCAAACAGAGACCCGGTTAGATCATTTTACATTAAGGTTAATATAAGAATTCAGTGAAATTCTATCACATTTGTTCAATTTACGTCGCTCCTATTTCATATAGCGTATTGGGCTATGCGGCATCTCAAAGCACATGCAATGGCGAGTAAAATGCACTATTAAACTTCTACGGTAGGGCAAACAGAGACCCGATTAGATCATTTTATATTATGGTTAATTTAAGAATTCAGTGAAATTCTATCACATTTGTAAAATTTACGTCGTTCCTATTTCAGGTAGCGTACTCGGCTAAGCGGCATCTAAAAGCGCATGAAATGGCGAGTATAATGCACTATTAAACTTTTAGGATAAGGCAAACAGAGACCCGATTAGATCATTTTATATTACGGTTAATATAAGAATTCAGCGTATTTCTATCACAGTTGTTCAACTTACGTCGCTCCCATTTCAGATAGCTTACTGGGCTAGGCGGCATCGAAAAGCGCATGAAATGGCGAGTATAATGCACTATTAAACTTCTAGGATAAGCCAAACAGAGACCCGATTAGATCATTTTATATTACGGTTATTATAAGAATTCAGCGTAATTCTATCACATTTGTTCAATTTACGTCGCTCCTATTTCAAATAGCGTATTGGGCTAAGCGGCATCTCAAAGCGCATGAAATGGCGAATAAAATGCGCTATTAAACTTCTAGGCTATGGCGAACGGAGACCCGATTAGATCATTTTACATTATGGTTCATAAAAGAATTCAGCGAAATTCTATCACATTTGTTCAACTTACGTCGCTCCTATTTCAGATAGCGTATTGAGCTAAGCGGCATCTCAGAGCGCATGAAATGGCGAGTAAAATGCGCTATTAAACTTCTAGGGTACAGCAAACAGAGACCCGATTAGGTCATTTTATATTATGGATAATTTAAGAATTCAGCAAAATTCTATAACATTGGTTCAATTTACGTCTGTCCTATTTCAGATAGCGTATTGGGCTAAGCGACTTCTCAAAGCGCATGAAATGAGGAGTAACATGCACTATTAAACTTGTAGGGTACGGCAAGCAGAGACCCGATTAGATCATTTTATGTTATGGTTAATTTAAGAATTCAGCGAAATTCTATCACATTTGTTCAATTTACGTGGCTCCTATTTCAGATAGCGTATTGGGCGAAGCAGCATCTCAAAGCGCATGAAATGGCGAGTAAAATGCAATACTAAACTTCTAGGATAAGGCAAACAGAGACCCGATTAGATCATTTTATATTACGGTTAATATAAGAATTCAGCGTAATTCTTTCACATTTCTTCAACTTACGTCGCTCCTATTTCAGATAGCGTACTGGGCTAGGCGGCATCTTAAAGCGCGTGGAATGGCGAGTAAAATGCACTACTAAACTTCTATGATAGGGCAATCAGAGACCCGATTAGATCATTTTATATTTTGTTTAATATAAGATTTCAGGGAAATTCTATCACATTTGTTCAATTTACGTTGCTCCTATTTCAGTTAGCGTATTCGGCTAAACGGCATCTCAAATCGCATGAAATGGCGAGTAAAATGCACTATTAAACTTCTATGATAGGGCAATCAGAGACCCGATCAGATCATTTTATATTTTGTTTAATATAAGATTTCAGGGAAATTTTATCACATTTGTTCAATTTACGTCGCTCCTATTTCAGATAGCGAATTCGGCTAAGCGGCATCTCAAAGAGCATGAAATGGCGAATAAAATGCACTATTAAACTTCTAGGCTAGGGCGAACAGAGCCCCGATCAGATCATTTTACATTATGGTTAATATAAGAATTCAGCGAAATTCTATCACATTTGTTCAACTTACGTCGCTCCCATTTCAGATAGCGTACTGGGCTAAGCGGCATCTTAAAGCTCGTAGAATGGCGAGTAAAATGCACTACTAAACTTCTATGATAGGGCAATCAGAGACCCGATTAGATCATTTTTTATTTTGTTTAATATAAGATTTCAGGGAAATTCCATCACATTTGTTCAATTTACGTCGCTCCTATTTCAGATAGCGTATTGGGCTAAGCGGCTTCTCAAAGCGCATGAAATGAGGAGTAAAATGCACTATTGAACTTCTAGGGTAGGGCAAGCAGAGACCCGATTAGATCATTTTATGTTATGGTTAATTTAAGAATTCAGCGAAATTCTATCACGTTTGTTCAATTTACGTCGCTCCTGTTTCAGATAGCGTATTGGGCGAAGCGGCATCTCAAAGCGCATGAAATGGAGAGTAAAATGCAATACTAATCTTCTAGGATAAGGCAAACAGAGACCCGGTTAGATCATTTTATATTACGGTTAATATAAGAATTCAGCGTAATTCTATCACATTTCTTCAACTTACGTCGCTCCTATGTCAGATAGCGTACTGGGCTAGGCGGCAACTTAAAGCGCGTGGAATGGCGAGTAAAATGCACTGCTAAACTTCTATGATAGGGCAATCAGAGACCCGATTAGATCATTTTATATTTTGTCTAATATAAGATTTCAGGGAAATTCTATCACATTTGTTCAATTTACGTCGCTCCTATTTCAGTTAGCGTATTCGGCTAAGCGGCATCTCAAAGCGCATGAAATGGCGAGTATAATGCACTATTAAACTTCTAGGATAAGCCAAACAGAGACCCGATTAGATCATTTTATATTACGGTTAATATAAGAATTCAGCGTAATTCTATCACATTTGTTCAATTTACGTCGCTCCTATTTCAAATAGCGTATTGGGCTAAGCGGCATCTCAAAGCGCATGAAATGGCGAGTGTCATGCACTATTAGACTTCTATGGTAGGGAGAACAGAGACCCGATTAGATCATTTTACATTACGTTTAATATAAGAATTCAGCGAAATTCTATCACATTTGTTCAATTTACGTCGCTCCTATTTCAGGTAGCGCATTGGGCTAAGCGCTATCTCAAAGCGCATGAAATGGCGAATAAAATGCACAATTATACTTTTAGGCTAGGGCGAACAGAGACCCGATTAGATCATTTTACATTATGTTTAATAAAAGAATTCAGCGAAATTCTATCACATTTGTTCAATTTACGTCGCTCCTATTTCAGACTGTGTATTGGGCTAAGCGGCATCTCAAAGCGCATGAAATGGCGAGTAAAATGCAATACTAAACTTCTAGGATAAGGCAAACAGAGACCCGATTAGATCATTTCATAGTACGGTTAATATAACAATTCAGCGTAATTCTATCACATTTGTTCAACTTACGTCGCTCCTACTTTAGATAGCGTACTGGGCTAGGCGGCATCTTAAAGCGCGTGGAATGGCGAGTAAAATGCACTACTAAACTACTATGATAGGGCAATCAGAGACCCGATTAGATCATTTTATATTTTGTTTTATAAAATATTTCAGGGAAATTCTATCACATTTGTTCAATTTACGTCGCTCCTATTTCAGATAGCGTATTGGGCTAAGCAGCATCTCAAAGCACATGAAATGGCGAATAAAATGCGCTATTAAACTTCTAGGCTATGGCGAACGAAGACCCGATTAGATCATTTTACATTATGGTTCATAAAAGAATTCAGCGAAATTCTATCACATTTGTTCAACTTACGTCGCTCCTATTTCAGACTGCGTATTGGGCTAAGCGGCATCTCAAAGCGCATGAAATGGCGAGTAAAATGCAATACTAAACTTCTAGGATAAGGCAAACAGAGACCCGATTAGATGATTTTATATTACGGTTAATATAACAATTCAGCGTAATTCTATCACAATTGTTCAACTTACGTCGCTCCTATTTTAGATAGCGTACTGGGCTAGGCGGCATCTTAAAGCGCGTGGAATGGCGAGTAAAATGCACTACTAAACTACTATGATAGGGGAATCAGAGACCCGATTAGATCATTTTATATTTTGTTTAATAAAATATTTCAGGGAAATTCTATCACATTTGTTCAATTTACGTCGCACCTATTTCAGATAGCGTATTGGGCTAAGCGGCATCTCAAAGCGCATGAAATGGCGAATAAAATGCGCTATTAAACTTCTAGGCTATGGCGAACGGAGAACCGATTAGATCATTTTACATTATGGTTCATAAAAGAATTCAGCGAAATTCTATCACATTTGTTCAACTTACGTCGCTCCTATTTCAGATAGCGTACTGGGCTAGGCGGCAACTTAAAGCGCGTGGAATGGCGAGTAAAATGCACTACTAAACTTCTATGATAGGGCAATCAGAGACCCGATTAGATCATTTTATATTTTGTTTTATAAAATATTTCAGGGAAATTCTATCACATTTATTCAATTTACGTCGCTCCTATTTCAGATAGCGTATTGGGCTAAGCGGCACCGCAAAGCGCATGAAATGGCGAGTATAATGCACTATTAAACTTCTAGGATAAGGCAAACAGAGACCCGATTAGATCATTTTATATTACGGTTAATATAAGGATTCAGCGTATTTCTATCACAGTTGTTCAACTTACGTCGCTCCCATTTCAGATAGCCTACTGGGCTAGGCGGCATCTAAAAGCGCATGAAATGGCGAGTATAATGCACTATTAAACTTCTATGATAGGGCAATCAGAGACCCGATTAGATCATTTTATATTTTGTTTAATATCAGATTTCAGGGTAATTGTATCACATTTGTTCAATTTACGTCGCTCCTATTTCAGTTAGCGTATTCGGCGAAGCGGCATTTCAAAGCGCATGAAATGGCGAGTAAAATGCACTATTAAACTTCTAGGGTAGGGCAAACAGAGACCCGATAAGATCATTTTATATTATGGTTAATTTAAGAATTCAGCGAAATTCTATCACATTTGTTCAATTTACGTCGCTCCTATTTCAGATAGCGTATTGGGATAAGCGGCATCTGAAAGCGCATGAAATGGCGAGTAAAATGCACTATTAAACTTCTAGGCTAGGGCAAACAGAGACCCGATGAGATCATTTTACATTTTGATTAATAAAAGAATTCAGCGAAATTCTATCACATTTGTTCAATTTACGTCGCTCCTCTTTCAGATAGCATGTTGGGCTAAGCGGCATCTCAAAGCGCATGAAATGACGAGTGAAATGCACTATTAAACTTCTAGGGTAGGGCCAACAGACCCCAATTCGATCATTTTACGTTAAGGTTAATATAAGAATTCACGGAAATTCTATCACATTTGTTCAATTTACGTCGCTCCTATTTCAGATAGCGTATTGGGCTATGCGGCATCTCAAAGCGCATGAAATGGCGAATAAAATGCACAATTAAACTTCTAGGGTAGGGCAAACAGAGACCCGATTCTATCATTTTATATTATGGGTAATTTAAGAATTCTGCGAAGGTCTATCACATTTGTTCAATTTACGTCGCACCAATTTCAGATAGCGTATTGGGCTAAGCAGCATTTCAAAGCGCATGAAATGGCGAGTAAAATGCACTACTAAACTTCTATGATAGAGCAATCAGAGACCCGATTAGATCATTTTATATTTTGTTTAATATAAGATTTCAGGGAAATTCTATCACATTTGTTCAATTTACGTCGCTCCTATTTCAGATAGCGTATTGAGCTAAGCGGCATCTCAGAGCGCATGAAATGGCGAGTAAAATGCGCTCTTAAACTTCTAGGGTAGGGCAAACAGAGACCCGATTAGGTCATTTTATATTATGGATAAGTTAAGAATTCAGCAAAATTCTATAACATTGGTTCAATTTACGTCTCCTATTTCAGATAGCGTATTGGGCTAAGCGGCTTCTCAAAGCGCATGAAATGAGGAGTAAAATGCACTATTGAACTTCTAGGGTAGGGCAAGCAGAGACCCGATTAGATCATTTTATGTTATGGTTAATTTAAGAATTCAGCGAGATTCTATCACATTTGTTCAATTTACGTCGCTCCTATTTCAGATAGCGTATTGGGCGAAGCGGCATCTCAAAGCGCATGAAATGGCGAGTAAAATGCAATACTAAACTTCTAGGATAAGGCAAACAGAGACCCGATTAGATCATTTTATATTACGGTTAATATAAGAATTCAGCGTAATTCTATCACATTTCTTCAACTTACGTCGCTCCTATTTCAGATAGCGTACTGGGCTAGGCGGCAACTTAAAGCGCGTGGAATGGCGAGTAAAATGCACTACTAAACTTCTATGATAGGGCAATCAGAGACCCGATTAGATCATTTTATATTTTGTTTAATATAAGATTTCAGGGAAATTCTATCACATTTGTTCAATTCACGTCGCTCCTATTTCAGTTAGCGTATTCGGCTAAGCGGCATCTCAAAGGGCATGAAATGGCGAGTAACATGCACTATTAAACTTCTATGGTAGGGCAAACAGAGACCCGATGAGATCATTTTATATTATTGTTAATTTAAGAATTCAGCGAAATTCTATCACATTTGTTCAATTTACGTCGCTCCTATTTCAGATAGCGTATTGGGCTAAGCGGCATCGCAAAGCGCATGAAATGGCGAGTATAATGCACTATTAAACTTCTAGGATAAGGCAACAGAGACCCGATTAGATCATTTTATATTACGGTTAATATAAGAATTCAGGGAAATTCTATCACATTTGTTCAATTTACGTCGCTCCTATTTCAGATACCATATTGGGCTAAGCGGCATCTCAAAGCGCATGAAATGGCGAGTGTCATGCACTGTTAGACTTCTATGGTAGGGAGAACAGAGACCCGATTAGATCATTTTACATTAAGTTTAATATAAGTATTCTGCGAAATTCTATCACATTTGTTCAATTTACGTCGCTCCTATTTCAGGTAGCGTATTGTGGTAAGCGCTATCTCAAAGCGCATGAAATTGCGAATAAAATGCACAATTATACTTTTAGGCTAGGGCGAACAGAGACCCGATTAGATCATTTTACATTATGGTTAATAAAAGAATTCAGCGAAATTCTATCACATTTGTTCAACTTACGTCGCTCCTATTTCAGACTGCGTATTGGGCTAAGCGGCATCTCAAAGCGCATGAAATGGCGAGTAAAATGCAATACTAAACTTCTAGGATAAGGCAAACAGAGACCCGATTAGATCATTTTATATTACGGTTAATATAACAATTCAGCGTAATTCTATCACATTTATTCAATTTACGTCGCTCCTATTTCAGATAGCGTATTGGCCGAAGCGGCATCGCAAAGCGCATGAAATGGCGAGTAAAATGCACTATTAAACTTCTAGGGTAGTGCAAACAGAGACCCGATTAGATCATTTTATATTACGGTTAATATAAGAATTCAGGGAAATTCTATCACATTTGTTCAATTTACGTCGCTGCTATTTCAGATACCATATTGGGCTAAGTGGCATTTCAAAGCGCATGAAATGTCGAGTGAAATGCACTATTAAACTTCTATGGTAGGGCGAACAGAGACCCGATTAGATCATTTTACATTAAGGTTAATATAAGAATTCAGTGAAATTCTATCACATTTGTTCAATTTACGTCGCTCCTATTTCGGATAGCGTACTGGGCTAGGCGGCATCCTAAAGCAGGTGGAGTGGCGAGTACAATGCACTATTAATCATCTATGATAGCGCAATCAGAGACCCGATTAGATCATTATATATTTTGGTTAATATAAGAATTCAGCGAAATTCTATCACATTTGTTCAATTTACGTCGCTCCTATTTCAGATAGCGTATTGTGCTAAGCGGCATCTCAAAGCGCATCAAATGGCGAGTGAAATGCAATACTAAACTTCTAGGAAAAGGCAAAGAGAGACCCGATTAGATCATTTTATATTACGGTTATTATAACAATTCAGCGTAATTCTATCACATTTGTTCTACTTACGTCGCTCCTATTTTAGATAGCGTACTGGGCTAGGCGGCATCTTAAAGCGCGTGGAATGGCGAGTAAAATGCACTACTAAACTACTATGACAGGGCAATCAGAGACCCGATTAGATCATTTTATATTTTGTTTAATAAAATATTTCTGGGAAATTCTATCACATTTGTTCAAATTACGTCGCTCCTATTTCAGATAGCGTATTGAGCTAAGCGGCATCTCAGAGCGCATGAAATGGCGAGTAAAATGCGCTATTAAACTTCTAGGGTAGGGCAAACAGAGACCCGATTAGGTCATTTTATATTATGGATAAGTTAAGAATTCAGCAAAATTCTATAGCATTGGTTCAATTTACGTCTCTCCTATTTCAGATAGCGTATTGGGCTAAGCGGCTTCTCAAAGCGCATGAAATGAGGAGTAAAATGCACTATTGAACTTCTAGGGTAGGGCAAGCAGAGACCCGATTAGATCATTTTATGTTATGGTTAATTTAAGAATTCAGCGAAATTCTATCACGTTTGTTCAATTTACGTCGCTCCTATTTCAGATAGCGTATTGGGCGAAGCGGCATCTCAAAGCGCATGAAATGGAGAGTAAAATGCAATACTAATCTTCTAGGATAAGGCAAACAGAGACCCGGTTAGATCATTTTATATTACGGTTAATATAAGAATTCAGCGTAATTCTATCACATTTCTTCAACTTACGTCGCTCCTATGTCAGATAGCGTACTGGGCTAGGCGGCAACTTAAAGCGCGTGGAATGGCGAGTAAAATGCACTACTAAACTTCTATGATAGGGCAATCAGAGACCCGATTAGATCATTTTATATTTTGTCTAATATAAGATTTCAGGGAAATTCTATCACATTTGTTCAATTTACGTCGCTCCTATTTCAGGTAGCGTATTGGGCTAAGCGCTATCTCAAAGCGCATGAAATGGCGAATAAAATGCACAATTATACTTTTAGGCTAGGGCGAACAGAGACCCGATTAGATCATTTTACATTATGGTTAATAAAAGAATTCAGCGAAATTCTATCACATTTGTTCAACTTACGTCGCTCCTATTTCAGACTGCGTATTGGGCTAAGCGGCATCTCAAAGCGCATGAAATGGCGAGTAAAATGCAATACTAAACTTCTAGGATAAGGCAAACAGAGACCCGATTTGATCATTTCATAGTACGGTTAATATAACAATTCAGCGTAATTCTATCACATTTGTTCAACTTACGTCGCTCCTATTTTAGATAGCGTACTGGGCTAGGCGGCATCTTAAAGCGCGTGGAATGGCGAGTAAAATGCACTACTAAACTACTATGATAGGGGAATCAGAGACCCGATTAGATCATTTTATATTTTGTTTAATAAAATATTTCAGGGAAATTCTATCACATTTGTTCAATTTACGTCGCACCTATTTCAGATAGCGTATTGGGCTAAGCGGCATCTCAAAGCGCATGAAATGGCCAATAAAATGCGCTATTAAACTTCTAGGCTATGGCGAACGGAGACCCGATTAGATCATTTTACATTATGGTTCATAAAAGAATTCAGCGAAATTCTATCACATTTGTTCAACTTACGTCGCTCCTATTTCAGATAGCGTACTGGGCTAGGCGGCAACTCAAAGCGCGTGGAATGGCGAGTAAAATGCACTACTAAACTTCTATGATAGGGCAATCAGAGACCGGATTAGATCATTTTATATTTTGATTTATCAAATATTTCAGGGAAATTCTATCTCATTTATTCAATTTACGTCGCTCCTATTTCAGATAGCGTATTGGGCTAAGCGGCATCGCAAAGCGCATGAAATGGCGAGTATAATGCACTATTAAACTTCTAGGATAAGGCAAACAGAGACCCGATTAGATCATTTTATATTACGGTTAATATAAGAATTGAGGGAAATTCTATCACATTTGTTCAATTTACGTCGCTGCTATTTCAGATACCATATTGGGCTAAGCGGCATTTCAAAGCGCATGAAATGTCGAGTGAAATGCACTATTAAACTTCTATGGTAGGGCGAACAGAGACCCGATTAGATCATTTTACATTAAGGTAAATATAAGAATTCAGTGAAATTCTATCACATTTGTTCAATTTACGTCGCTCCCATTTCAGATAGCGTATTGGGCTATGCGGCATCTCAAAGCACATGCAATGGCGAGTAAAATGCACTATTAAACTTCTACGGTAGGGCAAACAGAGACCCGATTAAATCATTTTATATTATGGTTAATTTAAGAATTCAGTGAAATTCTATCACATTTGTACATTTTACGTCGTTCCTATTTCAGGTAGCGTACTCGGCTAAGCGGCATCTAAAAGCGCATGAAATGGCGAGTATAATGCACTATTAAACTTCTAGGATAAGCCAAACAGAGACCCGATTAAATCATTTTATATTACGGTTAATATAAGAATTCAGCGTAATTCTATCACATTTGTTCAATTTACGTCGCTCCTATTTCAAATAGCGAATTGGGCTAAGCGGCATCTCAAAGCGCATGAAATGGCGAGTGTCATGCACTATTAGACTTCTAGGGTAGGGCGAACAGAGGCCCGATTAGATCATTTTATATTATGGTTAATTTAAGAATTCAGCGAAAGTCTATCACATTTGTTCAACTTACGTCGCTCCTATTTCAGGCAGCGTATTGGGCTAAGCAGCCTCTCAATAGGCATGAAATGGCGAGTAAAATGCGCTATTAAACTTCGAGGATAAGGCAAACAGCGACCCGATAAGATCATTTTATATTACGGTTAATATAAGAATGCAGCGTAATTCTATCACATTTGTTCAACTTACGTCGCTCCTATTTCAGATAGCGTACTGGGCTAGGCGGCATCTCCAAGCGCATGAAATGGCGAGTGAAATGCACGATTAGACTTCTATGGTAGGGCGAACAGAGACCCGATTAGATCATTTTACATTAAGGTTAATCTAAGAATTCACGGAAATTCTATCACATTTGTTCAATTTACGTCGCTCCTATTTCAGATAGCGTATTGGGCTATGCGGCAGCTCAGAGCGCATGAAATGGCGAGCTAAATGCACCATTAAACTTCTAGGATAAGCCAAACAGAGATCCGATAAGATCATTTTATATTACGGTTAATATAAGAATTCAGCGTAATTCTATCACATTTGTTCAATTTACGTCGCTCCTATTTCAAATAGCGTATTGGGCTAAGCGGCATCTCAAAGCGCTTGAAATGGCGAGTGTAATGCACTATTAGACTTCTATGGTAGGGCGAACAGAGACCCGATTAGATCATTTTACATTAAGGTTAATATAAGAATTCAGCGAAATTCTATCACATTTGTTCAATTTACGTCGCTCCTATTTCAGATAGCTTATTGGGCTAAGCGGCATCTCAAAGCGCATGAAATGGCGAGTAAAATGCACTATTAAACTTCTAGGGTAGTGCAAACAGAGACCCGATTAGATCATCCAATATTACGGTTAATTTAAGAATTCAGCAAACTTCTATCACATTTGTTCAATTCACGTCGCTCCTATTTCAGATAGCGTACTGGGCTAAGCGGCATTTCAAAGCGCATGAAATGGCGAGTAAAATGCACTATTAAACTTCTTGGATAAGGCAAACAGAGACCCGATTAGATCATTTTATATTTTGTTTAATATAAGATTTCAGGGAAATTCTATCACATTTGTTCAATTTACGTCGCTCCTATTTCAGATAGCGTATTGGTCTAAGCGGCCTCTCAAAGCGCATGAAATGGCGAGTAAAATGCGCTATTAAACTTCTAGGATAAGGCAAACAGAGACCCGATTAGATCAGTTTATATTACGGTTAATATAAGAATGCAGCGTAATTCTATCACATTTGTTCATCTTACGTCGCTCCTATTTCAGGTAGCGTGCTGGGCTTAGCGGCATCTCGAAGCGCATGAAATGGCGAATAAAATGCACCATTATACTTCTAGGCTAGGGCGAACAGAGACCAGATTAGATCATTTTATATTTTGGTTAATTTAAGAATTCAGCAAAATTCTATCACATTTGTTCAACTTACGTCGCTCCTATTTCAGATATCGTACTGGCTAGGCGGCATCTTAAAGCGCGTGGAATGGCGAGTATAATGCACTACTATACTTCTATGATAGGGCAATCAGAGACCCGATTAGATCATTTTATATTTTGTTTAATATAAGATTTCAGGGAAATTGTATCACATTTGTTCAATTTACGTCGCTCCTATTTCAGATAGCGTATTCGGCTAAGCGGCATCTCAAAGCGCATGAAATGGCGAATAAAATGCACGATTAAACTTCTAGGCTAGGGCGAACAGAGACCCGATCAGATCATTTTACATTATGGTTAATAAAAGAATTCAGCGAAATTCTATCACATTCGTTCAACTTACGTCGCTCCTATTTCAGATAGCGTATTGGGCTAAGCGGCATCTCAAAGCGCATGAAATGGCGAGTATAATGCACTATTAAACTTCTAGGATAAGGCAAACAGAGACCCGAGTAGATCATTTTATATTACGGTTAATATAAGAATTCAGGGAAATTCTATCACATTTGTTCAATTTACGTCGCTCCTATTTCAGATACCATATTGGGCTAAGCGGCATCTCAAAGCGCATGAAATGTCGAGTGAAATGCACTATTAAACTTCTAGCGTAGGGCAAACAGAGACCCGATTAGATCATTTTATATTTTGTTTTATAAAATATTTCAGGGAAATTCTATCACATTTGTTCAATTTACGTCGCTCCTATTTCAGATAGCGTACTGGGTTAGACGGAAGCTTAAAGCGCGTGGAATGGCGAGTAAAATGCACTATTAAAATTCTATGATAGGGCAATCAGAGACCCGATTAGATCATTTTATATTATGGTTAATTTAAGAATACAGCGAAATTCTATCACATTTGTTCAACTTACGTCGCTCCTATATCAGATAGCGTATTGGGCTATGCGGCATTTCAAAGCGCATGAAATGGCGAGTAAAATGCACTATTAAACTTCTAGGGTAGGGCAAACAGAGACCCGATGAGATCATTTTATATTATTGTTAATTTAAGAATTCAGCGAAATTCTATCACATTTGTTCAATTTACGTCGCTCCTATTTCAGATAGCGTATTGGGCTAAGCGGCATCCGAAAGCGCATGAAATGGCGAGTATAATGCACTATTAAACTTCTAGGCTACGGCAAACAAAGATCCGATTAAATCATTTTATATTATGGTTAATTTAAGAATTCAGCGAAATTCTATCACATTTATTCAATTTACGTCGCTCCTATTTCAGATAGCGTATTGGGCTAAGCGGCATCGCAAAGCGCATGAAATGGCGAGTATAATGCACTATTAAACTTCTAGGATAAGGCAAACAGAGACCCGAGTAGATCATTTTATATTACGGTTAATATAAGAATTCAGGGAAATTCTATCACATTTGTTCAATTTACGTCGCTCCTATTTCAGATACCATATTGGGCTAAGCGGCATCTCAAAGCGCATGAAATGTCGAGTGAAATGCACTATTAAACTTCTATGGTAGGGCGAACAGAGACCCGATTAGATCATTTTACATTAAGGTTAATATAAGAATTCAGTGAAATTCTATCACATTTGTTCAATTTACGTCGCTCCTATTTCAGATAGCGTATTGGGATATGCGGCATCTCAAAGCACATGCAATGGCGAGTAAAATGCACTATTAAACTTCTACGGTAGGGCAAACAGAGACCCGATTAGATCATTTGATATTATGGTTAATTTAAGAATTCAGTGAAATTCTATCACATTTGTAAAATTTACGTCGTTCCTATTTCAGGTAGCGTACTCGGCTAAGCGGCATCTAAAAGCGCATGAAATGGCGAGTATAATGCACTATTAAACTTTTAGAATAAGGCAAACAGAGACCCGATTAGATCATTTTATATTACGGTTAATATAAGAATTCAGCGTATTTCTATCACAGTTGTTCAACTTACGTCGCTCCCATTTCAGATAGCCTACTGGGCTAGGCGGCATCTAAAAGCGCATGAAATGTCGAGTATAATGCTCTATTAAACTTCTAGGATAAGGCAAACAGAGACCCGATTAGATCATTTTATATTTTGTTTAATATAAGATTTCAGCGAAGTTCTATCACATATGTTCAATTTACGTCGCTCCTATTTCAGATAGCGTATTGGTCTAAGCGGCATCTCAAAGCGCTTGAAATGACGAGTGAAATGCACTATTAAACTTCTGGGGTAGGGCAAACAGAGACCCGATTAGACCATTTTATATTATGGTTAATTTAAGATTTCAGCGAAGTTGTGTCACATATGTTCAATTTACGTCGCTCCTATTTCAAATAGCGTATTGGGCTAAGCGGCATCTCAAAGCGCATGAAATGGCGAGTAAAATGCACTATTAAACTTCTACGATAAGGCAAACAGAGACCCGATTAGATCATTTTATATTACGGTTAATATAAGAATTCAGCGAAATTCTATCACATTTGTTCAATTTACGTCGCTCCTATTTCAGGTAGCGTGCTGGGCTAAGCGGCATCTCGAAGCTCATGAAATGGCGAATAAAATGCACCATTATACTTCTAGGCTAGGGCGAACAGAGACCAGATTAGATCATTTTATATTTTGGTTAATTTAAGAATTCAGCAAAATTCTATCACATTTGTTCAATTTACGTCGCTCCTATTTCAGATAGCTTACTGGATTAGACGGAAGCTTAAAGCGCGTGGAATGG